>JAAIIK010020415.1:773340-807676 GCA_014706435.1 Silurus glanis
TTTTTTTTTTTTTTTTAACTAAACTGTTTTTATATTTGTGTTTTTCTTATAGGGTCCATCCTTTTCATGGGCCGAGTCATGAACCCAGAGGTCGTCGATCCGGAATTCGATTCTGTTTAACGCACCAGTAATCGAATGTAACCAGGCCCAAAGAGCGCCAATGCCATTTTCTTTTCTCCTTCATGTTTTTTTTACAGGAAGAACCCTGCGTACACAGATTATACCCTACATCATACGTGATTATTACGTATTTTGATACTCACAGCTTTAACCACAGGAGCAGATGTTGTAAATATATCTGAGATTACAGTCTCCGTGGCCATGATGGTAAAAGCAGCACATGCATTTATATATGTATTTATTGAGCTAATTAACTGCATTTCTTGTTAAGCAGCCTCCGAGTATGCTCTCTTCATTACTGTAAATTTACTACGGTGTTTACAAAGTAGATATTTATTGAATATAAAGTGTAGTTTTCTCTTCCTTCTTTCTCTCTCTTGTTCTCTTGCTATTTATCGTTTTCCCTCTGTCCTGACTGAATCTTAGTATTTTTAATCTTCGACGTGGCTGAAGTACTGCTGAAATATTGACCTGCCTTACAAATGAGTTTTCAATTTCATGAATGTACAGTTAAGGTAAGCAGGGTTACCATGGTGACTCGGAGGGCAGACCATCTGTTTGGTGTACAGGGATTTGAATAAGAGACACACCAGCTGTATTCTTGATTTCAAAAATAAATATGAATGTGGAAAACATGTTTTTCATTCACCCGGTGTAATAAACGTGTGCTGTCAATCATGTATCTTTTATATAAGGATGTACAGAGCTGGATGTTAATTACTAATCATCATCTTGTTTCTCGTGAAAAAGTCAGTTAGGTTTGACAGGATCACTATCAACGATGGCTGTTAATGATTTTATCACTGGCTTCTAGCAACAGTTTCATCAATCAACAGTAAACAATAACCAAAATATTGAAGCACAGGCCAAGACACCATGGTTAGGCAACACATGCAAGGAATGTGCATTAATCCTTGCCAGTCAGTAGAAACTTAGCAGATGCAGTATTACATACAGTATATATGCAGGCAGTATTTCTGACAGACTGAAACCTTTAGCAAGTGCAGGTTTGACATAGCAATAAATCATAAAAATTGTACAGTTCTTAATCTATGTTTTATAGTGGTGCTTGGAAGTTTGTGAACCCATTAGGAATCTTTTAATTTCTCAATAAATATGACCCAAAACTTTTTTTTCCACAATTCCTGAAAGTAGATAAAAGTGAACCCAATTGAACAAATGAGACAAAATATTAAACTTGGTGATTTATTTATTAAGAAAAATGTGTCAATATTACATATCTGTGAGTGGCAAATTATGTGCAGTGATTTAAAGGTCAAATTCGAATCCATCTGTTTTCAATCAATGGAATGGTAATGAGGTGTCAGTGAGTTCCCTGTTTTATTTAAAGAACAGCGATCTATCAAAGTCTGATCTTCACACATGGTTGTCAGTCTAATTTGGCCTTCAAATAAACTGCTAATTCTAGAGATTCACAGACAGACCTAGATTAATTAATATTTTTTTGTCTCACTGCTACAACTATCTTTTGCCTATGCTTTTTCTCACTCACCAAAAGGAACAGGTAGAGGTACAGGTGGTACAGGTTTACTGTGGTCACGAAGATGGTGTTTCACACCTCTACCTTTGTCTTATCTAACGATCACTTCTTTGGAATTCCAAGCAGTTTCATTTACTTCTCCAATCAACCTCTTAATCACTGTCTACCACCCTCCTGGTCCCCTTAGAGACTTCCTAGAAGAGATGGACACACTCCTCAGTACTTTTCCTTCTGCCAGCACCCCTCTGACAGTTTTTGGTAACTTCAACCTCCCATCTGACAAAGTTTAGTCATCTCGCCTTCTGACTCTTCTGAATTCCTTCTTGACACTAAACAGCTGCCCTCCCACACATAAGGGAGGAAATGTCCTGGACCTGGTTTTCACTTGCCCTACCCCAACTACAGACATGACTGCTACCCCATTTCAGGTTTCTGATCACCACCAGGTTTTCTTTACACTCTCCCTATCCTACCTAACAACAATTTCCACCATCTCTCCCTTGCCTGTCGTAACCTCCACTCCATCTCTCCCTCCTCTGTAGCTTTCTGTACTCTTACATCTCTTCCTGACCCTGAGTCCTTTTTCTTCCTACCCTTGCACTCTGCCACTGACACTTTCCTCTCCTCTCTTTCCTCAACCATTGACGACCTCTACCCCTGACTACTAACCCCAAAAAGACTTCTTGTTCCGCCCTCTGGCTGTCAGAAGTGTTTTGCAACAACCGGTAAAAAACTTAGATCAGCAGAGAGGAAGTAAACAAAATCACAACTTTATGCAAACCTCGCCACTTAACGTCTCTACAAGGAAAAGTTTTAGCCCTCTGCACAAGATCCTCATAAGCTCCCCTTAAACTTTACTATTCAAACCCCCCCAAGCACTTTTGTATGTCGCTCTGGACAAGAGCATCTGCTAAATGCCACAAATGTAAATGTAAATGCTCCACCGGCTTCATCCTCTCCGACTGCTGAAGATTTGCCTCCTTCTACGATAAGAAGATTGAGGAAATCCACCAGACCTTTACTTCCACCCAGACTATGCCTTCATTACACAGCCAGAAATACTCTACTTTTTCATTGTAAAATTTCTCAACAATAGCAGGAGAAGAGATATTGCAAGTCATCAAATCTTGCAATTCCACCACCTGCCCGCTGGAGCCAATCCCTTCAACTACGCTCCAGACCATCTCACAAGACCTCCTGCCATTCCATCTCCAAAATCATCAACAGGTCCTTAGCATCTGGCCATGTCTGGCAACATTTCACCTAATGGGAAAAACTCTCTAAGGATTTGGGTATTAAAATTGTTGCTCTCCACAAAGATGGCCTAGTCTATAAGAAGATCAGTAACACCCTGAAACCGAGTTACAGTGCAGTGGTCAGGGTCATACAGAGGTTTATCAAGAATGGTTCCATTCTGTTCATTTTAATTTAAAGAAGGCCACGAAGAGAACTTATTGGGATCCTCATAACCACAATAATCAGATAAGGGTGGCCAATTCACATTACTAGAAAGTTAAATAAAATGTAAGTGCCAATTTTCATATCATACATTTGATGTAGAAAACCATCCAATGCTATGCTATGAAGTAGCCAAATGCTATGAAGTAGCCATGATGTAAGCAACGATAAGCAATGCATAGCAAGTGTTCTCACATTGTATTGTGTTCTGTTGTTCTTCATCTTCATTATCAATATTTGCACACTTTGTTGTGCACTACCTCTTAAGTATCGGGTCTGTATCTGGTATCCACCAGTCCAAAGAGCTCAGATACTGGTAACATAGTGAAAATGAAACATTAATGTATGTCCCAGTTACTTCATTTATTGATGCAACGCCTGCATAAAATGCCTAAATTCAACTGCTAATTGCATCAGGTCAAATTTGAGAAATTTGGTTATGCAATGCTAGTCAGATGTAGTTAGCAAGCTAGTGACAGTAGCTTTCTCACTGCTCTGATGTTTTTTTTTTATTTCACTTTCCACTAGCTTTTGTCTGAGATAGTGATAAACATGCAGAAACAGAAACATGCAGGTAACCCATTACATTTATAATACATTTAATAATGGCAGGATCCTGTCTCATCCTGCTAGATTTGAAGGTCATCGGATTTAATATTTCTAAGGACACTTCATAAGAAACAGCACCATCTGTCATCAGGAAGCGTTACTAAAGCGCAGCCATACCTAGAATGCACTGTTTGCCTCGGACATGCCTGCAAGATATCAAGGTGGCATTTAAGGAACATTTTAGCCCAAAAAAACAAAACAAAAAAAAAACACGTTTTCTTATCCTAAATATCAACGATTAGTGAAATGAACAAGATTAAAGGCTGAAGGATATGACAGTATGTGTGTTGTGAGGCTAAAGGACGTGCAAGGAAGTCTAATCATCTGATGACATTGGTATGCTGAGCAGATACGAACATGCAGATAATACTGCATTGTCATTGCCATTCACTTTGCAGGCAGAAATTAATGAGAAGTCATTGAATTCATAAAACATTGGCTTTAGAGCATATTAAAAATATGATTCAGTTCAGTGGCACATAATAGCTAAAATCTTTCATATTTTAAAAAAATCACACATCATAAAAGACTTGAACCATCTGTTGTCGACAAGTTAGTAAAGCTCTCTTATAAGTAAGGAACTGTATTAGAGTCTGCTGTGCAGCAGGATAGCAAGGAAAGCAATATTTAAGGTTTTGTATGGCCAATGAAATAAACTGAAATTATGCAAGGCTGAAGAATAACCTTGTAGGGGGACGCATATTGTTCAAGGATGTGCAACCTTGAAATCTATGAGGTAAATAAAAGATAATGTATGTGAAATTAAAGTATGAAGGAAATTTGTTATTGAAAATAAGCTGTTAGATATATTAGATTTGCTGCTCTATTGACAAACTTTTGATAACCTGTTTAAAGGTTTACTCTTAACCATAAAGTTTTTTTTTATGTTTTTAAATAGCTATACTGTGCCATGTGGCTGCAAGCTATCTATATGGACAAAATAGAAATGTTGAATTGAAAAGTTGAATTGTTTATTTGTTAGTTGTTTAGTTGGATTGTTAGAGTACTATAGAGGGAAAGTACCAGGAAGCCAGACTAGCCTAACCTCCTGTACTCACAAGCAGGTAATCTAGCCGAGGTCACTATCCAGCCATGACCCGAGGCTCATGGACACATAGGACGAAAGGTCGCCTAGCAACGAGTCGCACATGCTCCAGGCAGGCGCCATTTCGTGGTTGGAGCAGCTCATCAGTCCCAATGGGAAAGCAAACCCTCTCCTCGTTAAACGGAGCTTCTCTGCATGGTTTAATTGCCAAAAGAATTCATTACGACTGTAGGACATGTCCGAAAGGTAAGTAATTCAATTCTTGTGTGTTTTGACATATATTCTTTCTTTTTCTTTAGAAAGTTAGTGTCCCTTTAACTTCGCTATTGTAGCTTAAGTATTTGTTGAAGTTTATTTGGGATTTATACGTGCCTTTGTCTAAATGTGACAATACAATTTTGTATGCTTTTAGTCTAATGACAGTTCTTTCACAAATGATAGCACCTGCCTTATTGCTACGCTGTAGTATGGGCTCTCCGGCTTTAGTCAGGTGAAGAGTTCAGAGGTCAGGGTAACCTAAAGCTTAAAGAAGGAGGTCAGAATTTCAATCCATTGGCTTCCAGTTACATGGGGATTACACCTGACGCTCAAAGCCACATGCAACAACCCTGCTAAAGATACTGCACACTGAGGTGTCCGCTATAATGAATGATTATTACATTATAATTGCTGTCTGTAGCTGCTATGTGAAGAATTTATTCATGTATTATCTCCTACAGGAGATTAAATTTGCTTTTCAGATAGAAATTTGAGACTTCAGATATTCAAGACAGCAACTTCATTTATGCATGCAAGATACTTAGTCCCTGAAAAAAAAAAAGATCATTACAGAGAGAGATCCAACATGTAACAAGACAAGTTGATTCACGGATTGATTAATGAAATTAAATGTTTTCTTTAAAATATAGTTTATTTTATTTCATAAATCAAAATCATTGACATACTGAATATTAATAGTTTACAGTCAGTGGTACCAACTAGGGCTGCAACTAACGATTATTTTGATAATCGATTTATAAAAAAGAAAATGTATTAATTAGATATAATTTTGCTTATAATAACTATATAAAACCTTAATTCATGGTATTTATGTATAAAAATATACTTTAAAAAAAATGCAAAAGCCACATATTGATTTATCTTTAAAATTTGACATTATAACCTTTATAGTAGTTGCTTGTTTTTCAGTAAAAAGAAAAAAACAGCATTTGAGAATGCAAGGTGAAGCAATTTGTGTAAATCAATTTACATTGTGTATTGTTTTTACTGATAATTGCAAATGGCAAGTTGACAGCCATGCTTAAAAAAATCTAAATAAAATATAATAAAACAATGTTTTGACAATACACAGGTTTTTCTTTTCAGTTGTAAAGATATACGCATCTAGAGTATATAATAAAAATTATTGTGTACAATAATTAAATGATATATGCATAAATTAAATATACAAACATTGAAAACAAATATATAAAAAGAGAATGGAACGAAGAAACGCAGCAAGTTAACAGGCTTAATTACAAAGAAAGAAGAAAATATGCATTAGCATTCGCTGAAATCCACAAGAGTGACAAAAATTTGTAATCGTTTACTGCTGCTGTTATTTGCGGCTTTTAGATTTAGTGTTTGTTCATGCTGTTTAATTTAATACATGTTGCGAGTGAGGTGATTCCTGATGCACGCGAGCCAAACCAGAACAGATCTGGAGCGATTGAAAGTTAGCAAACAAACATGGTGATTAATGATTGAAAAAAAATTAAATACTTAGCAGTGATTCATAATTAGGAACAATCATGGTCAGTGATTGGTTGCTGGAAACATTGGTGATCAGTGATTGGTCATTGGGAACAATAGTCATGGGTGATCAGTTATTGGGTACAATGGTGATTGGTCATAGAGAAAAAAACTGAAAAGTCACTAGGGACTTAATTAGTACTTGACAAAAAATACTTATCAGTGATTGATAATTGGGAACAATGGTGGTCAGTGATTGGTTGCTGGAAACAATGGTCATCAGTGTCCTGTTATTGTGAACAGTGGTGGTCAGTGATTGTTTGTTGGGTATAATGGTGATCAGTGATTGGTCACAGAGAATAACTGTGATTAGTAGAACATTGGCAAGTGCAATTTTACACTCTGACTGAACCTGCTCCCAGAACTCCTTTAGCCAACAGCTGGGAATTGAGCTTATGAGTGTTTTCACGTACAAGACATATATTCATATATGTATATAGTATATATACACAGTAGTATACATATATATATATAGTCATCAATTATAATAAAATCACCATATCTAGCAACAAATTCACTTACAGATACTGATTATAGTATAGTATATATACAAAATATATCTATACTGTAGTAAAAAAAAAAAAAAAAACACGCTATGATTAATAAAGATGAAAGCATAATCGCATGTAATTGGAGTTTTTGGACATTTTTCTGGTAGTGTTACGGTGAAAATGTGCATTTGAGAGAAAAAATGCTGTGTTATATTAGCTAAGATGTTCCACTCACATTTGCTAATTTTTTTTTTTCTCTTCCGATTCAGTTCATCAGGAGTGAACACCAGCAGTGGCAGTTTCCCTAAATCACATTGTTCTCATTACTCGGAACTCAGTGGTACACACACTCCTCTCTCAGTGGAGCACACAACAGACTCCGGCATCGTCGCCACTCCAGTAAGCCTCTACACATAGGAACTGCACAAAATATCGCCTGTTAACTGAATTTGTGTTACTATAATACTTATACAATATGTAACTGAGCCCTTTAATCAGTCACTTAATACTTTGATTCTTAGATTCTATAGATGAGAGGAACTGTGTGTTTGGATGAATTGTACCATTTACTCAAAGCATTTTAGTTCAATTGATGCAGCTCAAATCATTTGTTAAAAAGCATGAACTTGTGAATCTGTGCTTTTTGACACAAGAGACAAGGTGTAAGATTTGCCAAGTAATAATAAGTCTAGATTAAGGATTATAGTAAATATTGAATAAGCAAGCTAATAAACAACTAGTTACTGGCTTTTTTATGAACCCGGTAAAATTACAGACATCGAAAGCATAACAGGAGATCAAGATTTCTCTTTCATGTTGGAAACTTGCTGAATGTCACACAACTGTATTAATGATTATAAAAAAACTTTCTGACAAATAATGACACATTAATGTAAAACATTAGTTTTAGGCTTTTTAGGTATTCGCTATACGTGTCCTTGTGAATTGGCTGTTAGTATAGAAATTATGCCCAATTAGGAAAAGTGCAATATAAAACTGTTGTCAGAAGTGCTTATATAAAAATAAATTCACAGGTTCTGATTTGAGAATTCACCAGCATTATAGTATTCAGTAAACCTATAAACTGTAAACGAATGCCATTGTATTTGGAACACAATTTGTGCATCACATCTCAGAGCTCTTAGAAAGCTTTGCCAGAGTATTATACTGTAAAACAATTAGACTCTCTTTATTATAGTTTTATTTCTAGTGAGAAAAAAAAATGCGTAAAAGAACATAATTAAATGTAGTTGATTATTTAATGATTCTTTTTGAGCTCTTGTAGACATTTGTTTAGTTTGAGTACAGTGAAATGCTACACTGTAAGGGTTAGTGTAAAGGGCCATCCATGTGGATCAGGTTACTGGACACTGTTGATCCATGAATACAGACAAACAGTCAATGTGAAGGTGATCCCACTCCCTAGAATGGGTTCACCCGGTGCATGGCAATTTTATCATTAATAATCAAAGGCAGCAATTTGACAGGGTGAATGGCCCTGATTTACAGTCAACAGTCTTATAACATTCTCTCGTCCAACTACCCTTGAATTATGGATACCGTTAATATTTTCCTGCATTTCACAGTATCTTTTTACACAGGTAGTAAACATACCAGACACAATTTACAAGAACATTAATTATAAATGTACTGGAGCGTATACTTCAGTCCTGTTTTATACTGCCTTGAGTGTATAAATCTTTATGAAGAATAACAGCATGGGCACAGTGCCGACAGTGTTTGAGCACATTGTAAGACGTAACTCTTACTTTCTGTATTTATATGATTCAAATTTCATTCAGCTGCCATCCAGTCGATTTAAATTTACCTCATGGCATCAGATCGAAGAAACTGATGTCCGTGGAGACCAGCTGGCCTGTCCAAGAGTCAGAGAGGGTAAGAATTTTCTTTTCCAAATGTCCCTGCCCTTCCCCTGCTTTCTATTTTGAATATTCCACTTCTTTGCCTAAAATAAGTCTTATAGGTTGCTTTGCAAGTACAGTGGAACCTCGGGTTCCGAATTTAATTCGTTCCGGTACTTTATTCGTAACCTGAAAAGTTCGTATCCCGATACGAATTTCCCCATAAGAATGAACAGAAACTTCGGTAATTCGTTCTGGACAACCAAAAATATTACTTTAAAAATAAAGATAAAGCCAATATTCACTAATATTATTTACTTTTAACATGTTATATTGAAATCATACCATATAAAAACATATAAAAGAGGAAAACATTATCTTTACTGGGTACTTTACCTTTGAGAAGACTCGCTGCTGGCATGATGGAGACGACGTTCGTAAAAGGGGGAGGAGGGAGAGTTATTGTTTGGAAGGAGAATCTTATATTATATTATATTATTTATATATTATTATATATTATATTATAGAATATTAATGAATATTAACGAAATAAAGACACAGCGTTAACACGAACGCTGAGACAATGCTCTCGCTAGGTACACAGGACGCTAACTGATGCGACGAGCTGCGTGGGAGAGTGTGGGTGGCGATACGAAAAGAACCAACTTGCCTGCGATTTTTTGGTGCGCGACGTTCGTATCCCGAAATTTTGTTCGTAACCAGGGGCAAAAATTTTGATGAACTGCGATTCGTAACCTGAATTATACGTATGCCAGGGCGTTCATAACCCGAGGTTCCACTGTATGTTTTGACACATTGTCCATCCTGAACGTAACGCCCCGTCCAGTCGATTATGGAGGAATTTTGAATGAGTCTGAGCCGATTTAGATATTCACAGTTCACAATTCTGCTGCCTTTTTCTTTTCTTTTTTTTACTTTTATTTTACCGAGCAGCCATGCAAAAATCTACTTTGATGTACACACACTAACTTTAAAATACTACATACACAACACCAATTAAAATGGAGATCTTATGCTGAACACAATCACATGCCTCCTTTAGCTCATTATTTATGATGCATTAAATAAATTAATTGATACAGTGCCTGTCAAAAGTTTGGAAATACCCAGAATTTTATGGTTTTCAAAAGACGCATGTAAGTTATTTTAGTTTGTATGTGGCAAACTAGGTCATGGTATGTAAGTAAGATTTACAAAAAAAAAAAAGATTAAAAATATATATATAAATGTACTTTTTATTAGTCTACCTTAGCATAAATAACAGCTTTACTCTAAACATTGCCATGTCTCTTCTTCACTAGATTTTTACTAGTTAGAGATTTCTTTCTGACCTTGATATCCAGTTTATCCCAGAGCAGTTTAATAGGATTTAGGTGAGTTGACTGGGCAGGCCATTCCATGATAGATAACACTCCAGCTGACTGTTTGCTCTTTAAATAACGCTTACAGCGCTTGGAGGTGTGCTTTAGGTCATTGTCTTGCTGTATGTTGAAGTCGGTTCCAATTAGACGCAGACCAGGTGGAATTGTATCACGTTGAAATATGGAATGGTAGCCATGTTGGAATGTTGGAAATATTGAAATAAGTCTCCACCATTCTTTGCTCCAAAACAACCCCAAACCATTAAGCGTCCACCTCCATTTGTTTGACTGTGGGTGTGAGGCAGTCTGCTAACATCACCGCTCCTGTTTCCATCTTACATAAGTTCTTTTGTTAAAAATAAAAATGTCAAATTCTGACTCATCTGTCCATAGAACTTCCAGTCATTTACTGTTCAATTCTTGTGTTTTTGCCTTTTGCCTGTTTTGTTGCATATAAACAAAAGAAACATGAATATGTCTTAAAAACAATGTTTTAAAAGGCTAGATCCTTCCAAACTTTTGAACGCACTGTACAGTATAATGCAGTCTGATACAGTATATTGTGAGATCAGTCTATGACCTTATCTAACAGGACCTGTAGAAGATGAGCATGCTCTTACGAGTGGGCAGATCTTTAACAGCAGGAGAAGGAGGAGGAGAGAAACTGATGAGCAGACATGGGAGGAGAGGCTGCAGGAAAACTGGGAGAACTGTTTGGTGAGATGTTTTGACATTCACATACACACACACGCACACACACAGGAATATTTGCATTCTTTACCCTCTGCAATTACTTCTACAATTCTAATGTTGTGCCGTAGATCCAGGCTGTGTAGAATCCATTTGCAGTTTGTTAGACAAACAGCACAGATAATACAAACACGAGGCCAAAACGTGTAAATGGGCAGAGCAAAAGTCTGGTACGCAAAGAAGGGGAATCTGTAAGGCAAACAATTTCGATAAATCACAAAGAGCAAAACAAACAGTGGTCATAAACAATAGCGAGGTCAGTGCACAATAAGGCAATTAGGAACAATTGGAAGGACAAATGGCTCGGAAGGACAATAACTTGCATCGCAGCATAGCGTTAGCATGGCTTATGAGCTGTAAACACCTTGCGTGACCCTTGACCTGGAAGTGTTTAGAACTCTGGAGATGGCTTCCTCTGGTGGTGCGGAGTGGGGATTGCATTGTGACTTGTTACAGAACCCCCCTCCTAGAAACACAGCCAGGTGTTCTTCTACCTGGGTGCCCCCTGGGCTAAGATTCTGGCTGATCGGGGGGGGGGGGGGGGGGGGGGGGGGTTTTCGGTGGAATTCCTCGGTCAGAGAAGGATCCAGAATGTCACCTGTGTTCACCCAGCATTGCTCCTCTGGGCCGTATCCCTTCCAATTAACCAAGCTTAAATGATCCGATGAAACACGGGCTTAGTTTTCTAAATGGTAGCTTTAGTTAGATATTATGTGTAAAACCATCTGGCCCGCTTGATAGGGGGTTGAGGGTACCTTCGCTCATTGACCTGTAGGACTTGGCATCTGACAGCTCTCTGTAGACATACATGAGCTTTTTCCCAGACATCTCTACTCCGACTGAACTAGTCGTTAACTGCTCGGACAGCTGACATGCTTTCTTCTCGGCACACGGGCAAGTAGCTACCAGCGAGACCCAGCCAATCTCTCTACAGAGACGGACGATTTGAGTCTTATCCTTAAGGAACCAAGAGACTTTCATCGCAATAAAAGTTTAAAAGTTAAAACCTGATGACATTAAAAGAGAAATTGCAAGCCTTAACTGACTGGGCAAGACGGAAACTCCAGTTGTAACAGCAGAAAAAAGGATTAAAAATACAGAGGATGTACTTACGGGTCTGCTAAAACTACATGCTAAGCTGGAAGAGTAACTTCCAAACGGAACAATATTAGAATATATGGAGTACCCAAAGGTGAAAAAAGAAAAAGACTATGGTCGCATTTCTTGAGAAGTTTCTTAGGGTAAATCTACCGAAGGAAGCACCACTATAGATCGAACAAGCTCTCCAGGCACTCAGTAAGCAACCACTGGCGGACTTGCAACCATGTCGATCGTGGTTAACTTTCTGAGTTTCACAACTAAATCGAAATACTTCACAAGGCCTGGCAAATGAGCTTTGATAATGACTATGTGACTATAATGACTATAATGACCCAAGTGCTTTAGATGTGTTTGTTTTATTTTACAAAAGCACAGCGTTTTGTTGTTATGATGAATGTGTACAAATAAAAGTAGACCCTTTAAAGATTTGAATGATGTATTGCTCTTATCTGTACAATCAAAAAAGACAGAGTAATTTAAACTCATTTCGGCATTATGGGAATAAAAGCCACAAAAAAAATGGCCGTGCGTTTGTCGACCCCAGAAGGTTAATTGTCGAATGTGTGCATGATGGCAGATTTTGGTGCTGATTTGAGACTTGGCACATCAGTAAAGCAAATGTTTACTGATTAAAAAAACATTATGGTGTAGTTTATTTATTTATTATATCTGAGTAAAGAAGGGGCGTCGTGAATAAACGTGGGTTGTGCTAAAGGTTTTAATTTAGCTTCTTTTACATTTATTTATTTATATTTTTTATGAAAATGGTTGAACAGAAATTTGTTCTGCATAAATTGTGTGTTAATAAAACCAGTGCCGTTAAAATTAATTTTCATTTTGACAGCCTTAATTAATATATTAATACAATACGAATTAAAAAGTTTGTTACCTAATGAATGTATCCAGGCTGAACATCCACCATATAGAACACAAGCAGAGAAAATATGATCAGGTGATCAGGAAAGTCTCTGTTCTCAGTCATGTTTACATTGCTGACTTCCTCTGAATCCCCATACTTCTTGTTACCTTCTGTCCTGCTTGTTGTTAGCTTCCTAAACTAGTCTATGTCTGTGGTGTGTGAGAGCCAGAAAATGATACACCAGTGAATTGAAAAAGCTGCGCAATGTCAGAACATAGGTTGATGGAGGTTTGGACAAGGTGGGTAGTGCAGTGGATTCCTAGGATTCCAGTGCAAAGTGAGGTGTGGATCTATTCAAGAACTCTGGGGCACAGTTATGTCATGCAGGCAGTTCAGTGGAGCAGGTTCATCGGCTTGTGATTGCTCTATCTCCTCCATAAGATTCCAACAGACTGGTGTGATGACTACTGAGGGTGGCAGGTTGGGTTCAGGTATTAGTGTCTTGTTGATGGGGTCATGGCGGTGTGAAAAGGCATCTGCTTTGCCTTTCTTTGTGCCTGAGCGGTAGATGACGATGTTGAATCTGGAGAAAAATAAAGCCCACTGGGCTAGACGGGGAGTTAGTCACTTGCCGTTCATTATGTACTCTAGGTTTCAATGGTCAGTGATCACTTGGAATAGGTGCTGTGCCCCCTTTAACTAATGTCTCCACTCCACTCCACGCCTTAATGGAAAGTAGTTCCCAGTTTTACACGTCATAATTGCTTTCTGCTGGGGTTAACTTCCGCTGTGCTATAGTTCCTGATGAATCGTTAATAAAAAAGTTTGCAAAGCCTAGGAATCTTTGAAGCCTGATGGACATGGAGGTCATAGGCCTTGGAGTATACTAGGATGTAGTCAACATGTACGATGACTCAAGTGTTTAGTAGGTCCCAAAAGATTTTATTCATGAAGGCCTGGAATGAGTTATGCAGCATTACCTGGTACTCATAGTGCCTCCTTGTGGTATGGGAGGCAGTTTTCCATTCATCCCCTCCCTGAACCAGATAAGGTTACATGCGCTGCAGAGGTCTATTTGGTAAAATAGCGTGCCTTCCGTAGCTGTTTAAGGGCAGATGGTACTAACGGTAGTGGGTATGGCTACCATACTGTAACGGCATTCAGGACACAGTAGTCAATGCAGGGTCTTAATTCCTCATCCTTCTACTTCACGAAAAAGAATCTTGCTGCCGCTGGGAAAGTGGAGGGACATATAAATCCTGCTGCCAGTGCCTCCTCTATGTATTCTTACATTGCTTAAGTCTCTGGTGCAGAAAAGGGGTATACCCAGCACTAAGTCATTGCTCTGCTCATATAAAGTATTTGATGATTAAGTGCAAGCCCTTTTTTTTACCGAGAGAATTCTCAGCCACTGTTGTGACTGCAGTGTACATACCCCCGGACGCTAACGCTAAACTAGCTATGAAGGAACTGCATGCAGCTATCAGCAAACAACTGTCTGCACATCCCAAAGGAGCTTTCATCATTGCTGGAGTCTTCAACCACTCCAGCCTGAGATCTGTACTACTAAAATTTCACCATAATGTCTCCTGCTCTACCAGAGGGGACAACACACTGAATCAGGTACAGTATATACAAATAGAATAGAATAGCCTTTATTTGTCACATATACATTGCAGCACAGTGAAATTCATTCTTCGCATATCCCAGCTTGCTCGGAAACTGAGGTCAGCCATGATACGGCACCCCTGGAGCATAGAGGGTTAAGGGCCCAAGAGTGGCAGCTCGGCGATACCGGGGCTTGAACCCCAACCTTCCGATCAGTAACAAACATGCCTGAGGCATACACAGCCATTCCCCTCCCCCAATTGGGTCAGTCTGATCACCGTTCTTTGTTCCTGCTACCCAAATACACACCACTGATCAAACGGGTGAAACCAGCTGTGAGGACAGTAAAGGTATGGCCAGAGGGGGCTATTTCTTCTCTACAGCAACAGTTTCAGGATACTGACTGGAACATGTTTGTCTCACAGGCCATACTGGAATCTTACACAGACATGGACATCTACACATCATCTGTTTTGGACCATATGAACACGTGCATTGACAATGTCACTACCGTCAAACACGTGAAATGCTTTCCTAATCAGAAGCTGTGGATAAACTCTGAGGTCTCTCTCATGTTGAAAGCAAAATATGCTGTTTTTACATGTAGCCTTCTCACTTATTCACTGGCTCAAACTATGTCTAGGGTAATTTTACACGTGAGAGGCACATCTAAATTTACTTGGTGTAATTTGTTTACTACCAAAGTAACCCCAAAATACTGTTATTAACCTCGGGCTTCAGACTTCAGTGTTTCTTTTAGACATTCTCTTCTATCACTCAGAAATAACATGAGAATATATTGTATTGTATTGTATATTGTATATCTTATATTGTAAGATTGTCCGTTCAATCGATTCGATTTTCCCTGGTGTTCATCCATGAACACGCACTGTGCGAATCATCCATCCGATGACGTAAACGAGGGAAAGATGCAGCATAAACCACCACGTGTCCTCGGTCTCTCCGGAAAAATCGCGCGGCCTTCACTGTCTCCGTTGTTCACTCACTGCAGATGACCATTCGCGTTGCAAATAGTTCCACAACGTTTGTACAGTCAAACTTTTTGACTTTGCAAACTGTACAACTCACATGAAGCTAACGTAGTCCTTGGATTAAGATAACTGCGTCATCTTTGTCCTTCACATGAACGCGTGCACCTGAGTACCGTCACTCTTAAACTCACACTCTCTACATAGAGTTCATCCACAATTATTTTTCTTAGCAGTCTTTTCTCTGTTCAGTGTTCCTGTTTATAGTACACAACCCAGTAGTCAGGCTTTACACCTGCACCGCACGATTAGCGCACCTTTTTTCTTTTTCCCGGACTCCTCGTGTCGTCCTTCTCTCTCACACTTCACTTCCTCCCTCCCCTCTCACCTCTGACCTCAGAGGTCAGTCAGAAAACACCTTATTCTTTAAACAACAATTTTTTTTATAACAGTTTTTTTCTTAGTTATATCTTTTTTATTTTTTAAATGAACAAGTTTTAACTCTTTGTGTAAAAGAAAATAAAAACCAAATAATTATTAGACCCTAATTTAGCAGGGCTCTACATACATCTGACAGTGCAGAGGACTACAACAGAGCCAGGGCATAACTGAAAAGAGGTATTAAGAGAGCAAAACAGATACAAACTCCATATAGAAGAGAACTTCCACATTATTCCACACTATTGTTACTATTGTTATAAAGTGCTTTGAGAAACTGGTTTTGAATCACCTCACTGCAGGTCTACCACCTACACTGGACCCACACCAGTTTGCCTATCGCCCAAGCAGGTCGACAGAGGATGCAGTTTCCATGGCTCTTCATTCAACCCTCACCCACCTGGATTAAAAACAACACCTACATCAGAATGCTGTTCATGGACTAGTTCTGCATTCAATACGGTCATCCCCACTGTACTGATCACTAAGCTCAGTGACCTGGGTATCTGCACCTCCACTATGTTGGTGAGGAAGCACTAAAGACTTCCTCACCAACATACCTCAGTCTGTTAGGTTGGGCAAACAGGTATCCTCAACCCTCATTCTGAACACCGACATCCCAGAGAGCTGTGTTCTGAGCCCACTACATCTATGACTGTGCTCCAACATCTTTATCAAGTATGCAGATGACACCACCATGGTCGGCCAGATCAGCAACAACGGCAAATCGGCCTACAGGGAAAAGATCCGAAGCCTGACAGCGTGGTGTGCCACCAACAACCTGACCCTTACTGCCATGAAGAGTAAAGAGCTAATTGTGGACTTTCAGAAATCTTACAGCAGGAGACACTTCCAAGTCTACATTAATGTAAACCGAGGTAGAGAGGGTCTCCAGCTTTAAGTTCTTGGGAGTTTACATCTCTGAGGATCTGTCCTGGCACCAGAACACTTCAGCTCTGGTACACAAAGAGGGCAATCCGCAAGGCAAACAAGTCTGATAAACCACAAAGAGTAGAACAAACCGTGGTAATAAACAATAGCGAGGTCGGTGCACAATAAGGCAACGATCAACAATCGAGAAACGGCTCGGTATGCACTAGGAGGGAACAATAATTTGCATCGTAACATTATACGATAGCACATAAGCATTAGCATGGCTTATGAGCCATAAACATGGGAAGTGACCCTTGACCCGGGAAGTGGTGATTGTATTGAGAATTGTTACAAATGTGAGTCATTCATTTAAAATTTTTAATATGTACAGTATTCAAATCTGTCATAGTTATGTTGTCACCCGAGGTATTTCTTTGCTCATAGGGGTTATATGTGCAAACCAATTGTCACTACACAATTATTATTTAGTTCCTGATAAATGAAAAAAATCACATTGAAGGAGGGTGTACAATTCTTCATACCTGAAATAGAAATAGAGAGAAAAATATGTTTTTGACCAAAATTATTAAATTGAATAAGCTAAAAGGACTGTGTTTTGCTCTTCTGCATTGTTCAGCACTAAATGTCTGCACAGTAAGACTTAGGTCTATTGTAACACAGTGATAATGATCATTGACCAAAAAAATAAGTATAAATGAATGTCAAAAAAGTACTCTTTGCTGCAGGTTTACATTTAAACACCACCTTTCCTTTCCAGGGACAACGCATTATTCCTGTTCAGGGTTGGCAGGTCTGTATTAGTGCTGTGATAGAATGAAAAATGAAGGGTATGCCGAATAGCTGCTGGGCTATTTTTTTTTAGATATGATAAAAATGCTAGGTTACGTGACATACACAAAACAAGATTTTAGTCCCGCCATATCTCCATGTAGATGATCATGGTTTCTAAGAAAGTGACAGCCTTTAAACCAACCCTAAACTCAACTTTTTTTGACATATTTCCTTACGATGCAGTAGCACTGGATACTTTTCTCTACATCATGTAGAATCTATTGATAACTATCACTGAGATTACACAGCCTTATCAGTTATAATTTTATAGAAAAAGTCTTTCAGTTCATCATTTTGATGAACTTCCTCAGTTATTTAATTAAAAGAATTAATTGGGATAAATATTTCGATTTACACTACATATACAGCATTTAGCTCACACCCTTCTCCAGAGCAACATCAAAAGTGCTTTGACTCTCTATCACTGAATACATCAACGCTCGTTCACTAGGTTACAGACTTAGGATACTATCAGATTAAAACTCTATAAAATTATAGCACACTTTTTTTTTTTTATAAAAACTAAGACAAAATATTATTATTAGCTGACAAAGTGAAACATAATTTATATGTATTCTATGTTATGTATGTTTACTTTTTCTTTTCACTAATTTCCAGTATTATTGTGCAATTGTTTCTACTGTTATGATTTGTAGCTAAACATGACATGAATAAAGTTCATTCCAACTTCCTTTTTTTTCTCTCCAGGAACTGAATCTGTCTTACCAGGATCTCGGAGATGCGTTTCAGTTGGAAAATTTCAGGCGAATCCTGAGAAGGCTGATTCGAGTGGAGCGCCTGCAGCTAGTAGACAATGCACTCTGTGACCTTAGTTCCATCCGACTGCCAAGGTGTGTGTGTGTGTGTGTTGTGTGCCTGTATTCCTGCATTCACCTTATCCTGAAAGTGAGAAATCGGAGCATGGTATTATTTTAATTTCCTTTATCTTTCTTTTTTTTCCTTGTTCGAAATCAGGAATAATGCATTATGACCTTTTAGACCTCAAATCCAAGCTTATGTTTTTTATGTTCTTTAAAATAAAGACAAAAACAAAAAAAGAATAGACATACATGGAAAAATATAAAAGTGTGGACTTTATAAAGGAGAAATAAAAATCAGTAATAGAATAAGAAGAAATGAAAGAGCAAAGGGAATGAAAATAGAAAGAAAACAGAACATATGAAAGGAGTAAAAAGATTAAAGATAAGTAACTAAACAAAGAACACAAAAAGATCATAAGTAAAAAATAAAGTAAAATCAAGAAAAAAAAAAGAAAAAAAGGATTTGAATAAATTAAAATGTTAATTAATTTAATTACAATTGTATTGTATAAAATTAATTAATTTATGTAAAATATTTTCATTTACAAATGTACAAAAATTATTATATCAATAAAAATTCAAATAAAAATAGAAAAGTGCATACTTTTGCCCACATTGAATATCTGTGATTATTCTGTCTTGTGTAGATGTAAAAGCCTGAACCTGCACCGGAATCACTTGAAGTCTCTCGCTCAGCTGCCAAAGATCCCTGCAATTGAGAACCTGTGTGTGTCTGAAAACAACATCAGCAGTCTGGCAGAGCTGAAGCTGCTGGAACACACGCCACTGCACACACTCACACTCAGACATAACCCCTGTGAGTTCTTGGAGGACTACCGATCACGGTGAGAGATAGACACTGAACACAATAATTTTTTTTGTAGCTGTCCATGGCATGCTTTTATAGGAAAATAATCAACCATAGTGTGTTGTGAAGTGAAGCAGAATCACTGATACCTCCCAAAGTGTCATTATTTTCTTATGACAGTATATATAAATTATATTCTTTATTAAGTAAAGAATTATTATTTCATACATTTATAAAGTAATGGAAAGTGTGTTAGAGTAGTCAGGAGTGATTTGTGATAGAAGAGTATCTGCAAGAATGAAAGGGAAAGTTTATGGGACTGTGGTAAGACCTGCGATGTTGTATGGTTTAGAGACAGTGGCATTCAGTAAAAGACAGATTGTGGAGCTGGAGGTAGCAGAGATGAAGATGCTGCAGTTTTCATCAGGAGTGATGAGGATGATCAGGATTAGAAATGAGATTATAAGAGGGAGTGCTCATGTAGGATGTTTTGGAGACAAAGGTGAGGGAGGCGCAATTTAAATGGTTTGGCCATGTGCAGAAGAAGGACATGGGGTATATCGGTAGGAGAATGCTGAGGATGGAGCTGCTACTTAGGAGGAGGAAGACCAAGGAGGAGGTTTATGGATGTGTTGAGGGAAGACATGCAGGTAGTTGGTTTGAAAGAGGCAGATGTAGAGGACAGAATGGTATATCATACACTTTGGCGACTCCTAAAGGGAAGCAGCCCGAAAGAAGAAGATTCCTTACAATTAAGTTATGAATATGATCAGACTCAATGAGAGTGACTGTGATTGTATTTTTTTGTCCTTTCGCAGTGTGTTCTTCTATTTGCCAAAACTCAAAGTCCTGGATGGCATCCCAAAACTGCCAGAAGATTCTGTGCCTCCCTGTTCCCAATCCTCCAAGCTTTGCATCATTCTGTGACATTGGCAGATCTCAGACAGGATGCTCGGGCCTAATAGATAGGAAGCATGAAATGCCATGATGTCTTCTAATATACTGTACTCGAAATGAGACATATGTTCTGATTCTAAAATGCACTGTTTGTATATAATTTGTCTGTTTGTATTGCAAATTAAAGCAATCTATTTTTTTGGTATTGTCTGCATCCTGTTATATTTCAGTTCAAACCATAGTATATTTATCAGAGCTTCTTCAGTATCAATCAGTAATAGCAGTTCAAACAGTGTGTTATTATTAGCTAATAAAAGACATTCTAAGTGTGAGTCACATCAGACCTATTGTGGTGTATAAAGAGCATTAATGCTTTATATGGTATCACAACTGAACAATAGATAGAATGATGAAAATTGAGTGTGAATGGAATGATTCAGATATTAGCAGATTTTTCAAGCTCTCATTTTCATCATCGTTTTTCTGATTCGGTTTTGCATTTCAGACATAATACCATACCAGAGCTCTGAGTGCCACGCAATGCAGATATTTTTCAACCTTAATAATTGCATGACAAGTACTTTCCAAATCTCACACATTATACAGACAAGATCCACCATTTCACACCAATATTGGCTTAAGACCCAGAGTTAGTACTGCATATGTACTGATGATCTCTTGATTGTGCCATCAGACCTGACTATGGTGTCTACATCGGTGTCTCGATTACAAGTCGAATACTTCTTGTTCATGATTTGTAATAATTAACCATAAAATGTACTTGAACCCTTTATCCATTTTTAAAATGTAATCTAGTTTTTTTCTATGGTTTAAGACAATAATATACGTTATGGACAAAAGCATCAAGACACCTGCGTTTTCCCCAAACTGTTACCACACAGTCGGAGGTAGACACCTGGATAGGATGTTTTTGGATGTGAAAGCATTCAATTTCCCTGAAGTTGAACTAACAGACTCAAACCTGTTCCAGCAGCTCCAAGAAATTATGCTTTACATAGGTCTGAGTGGAAGAGTGGAGATTATTAAAACAGCAAATAGGGACTAAAAGTGTAATGTTTATAAAGTATGTTATGGTCCACAAGCATTTTTTTGTTATTTAATATAATCTAATGAAAAAAAAAAAAAAAGTAACAATCAGAATTCATGTCATTATCTGTATACCAGATCAGCAAAACAGCAATTTTCAACTGCTGTCCACTCAAGATACAGAGAGTGGAAAATACACAGATATCTTCTTTAACAGGAACACCTATACCTGTACATTAATGCTAATACCCAACTAGCCAATCATACTGTAGTGAAGTAAAAGAAGAATAAAACCGAGGAAAGCTTATTGAGAGATAAGATATTGGTTAAAATATTGGGCTTCCTAGTCAAAGGACTTTATTTAAAATCCCAGCAATACCAAGCTGCCACTGCTGGACCTCTGAGCAAGGCCCTAACACCTCACCTTCTCAGCTGTATAAATGAGATAATTGTAAGAAACTCTGGAAATGGGTGTGTGCCAAATGCAATAAAAAGTAATTAATATATATATTAATTACAGAATTCAAGGAATAAACTAAAATAATAGCTTTTTACAACCATGTTGGGCAGTTTTGTTATGTAACTTTATGTTGTGATGTAGTACTTTGTTGTTTTATGTAGCACCAGGGTTCTGGAGGAACGTTGTCTTATTTCACTGTGTATTGCGTCAGCTATATATGGTAGAAATGGATCGACTTGAAAAGTATCTTAGGACAATATCTTGCACAATTAACACATTTAACTTGAAAGAGATACATTAGAAATTGCCATAAAGCAGCTTTGTACTTTACAGAAATAGATTATAAATATACATTTAAATTTCACACATTTGTGGATTTAACTTTATCCCCCAATAAATGAGCCAGAAGCAACAATCAAATAAATAGAAATAAAAAGATTAAGAATTATAAGTTTCATAAATGAGTCCCTATAAGTTTATTCCCACTATTAGGTTAGGTTTGATATTTATATATGAGTGTGCCTACATTCCAAGTTCAACTCTTCACCTTTGGATCTGTATCTGCATGATTTTACTTTGCTGCCTCATGATTGGCTGATTATATAATTGCACGAATGTGTAGGTGTACAGTTGTTTCCTAATAAAGTGCTCCATCAGTGTATATCCTTCTTCTTCTTTCGTCTTCTTCCATTAGGGTTTGCCAGAGCGGTTCATCCGTTTCCATACCCCCCTCAAATCTACATCTGCCTCTTTCAAACCAACTACCTGCATGTCTTCACTCACCACATCCATGAAACTCCTCCTTGGTCTTCCTCTTTTCCTCCTTCCTGGTGGCTCCATCTTCAGCATTCTTCTACTGATATACCTCATGTCCCTCTTCTGCACATGTCCAACCCATCTCAATCTCACCTCCCTCACCTTGTCTCCAAAACGTCCTACATGCGCTGTCCCTCTAATAAACTCATTTCTAATCCTGTCCATCCTCGTCACTCCCAACGAAAACCTCAACATCTTCAGCTCTGCTACCTCCAGCTCCACCTTCTGTCTTTTACTCAATGCCATGGTCTCTAAACTATACAACATCGCAGGTCTCACCACAGCAATCAACTGTCAAGAGAACTCAGAAAAGAACTTACTATAATAGATAATCTGATCCCAGTTTAACTCAACAAGTGGCCCAGTGACAACAATGAAAAGGGAAAACTCCATGAGATGGAATGAGGAAGCAAATTTTTGAGGAACCAGATTTAACCTTAATCATAATCATCTGTGTGACTATGTGTGTATGTGTGTGTGTGTGTGTGTGTGTGTGTGTGTGTCCAAGCCTTTGCAAAGAAATGACTCCACTTTCCATTTTCTATATAAAGTGTCTCACTTTATTACAGTGTATTTAAATACATTGACCTTTGCCTAATAGATTGTTCTTGCAATAACTCTGAAATTAATGCAGCAGACTCATGGGGCAAACTATCATACACCAAAACATGAACCATTTTGTCAGCAAAAGAGGGATTTTCTTGATAAAGACAATAATAATACTTGACGAAATAAATACAAGGATTTGAAGGGAAACATTTAAAAACTCAAATACAAAACGTCTTCACAACAGTAAGTCGTGTTTAGTATCCAGTTGAATAAACGAAGCAAAAAAATAATAATAAGAAGAAGAAATTGAGATTTGGCATCTTGATTGGAAAATGAGCTTCTTAGACGTACCGCAAGTGTTATATTAATAATTAAATTACTGTTATTATCTCCACATTGAAAATGTGCATAGCAGTAATTGGTGTTTACAAACGCAGACACGTCAGTGTGACCATACCAACATCTAATGTGTGTTCTATTGGCCAGGATTAGTACTTTAGGATAATGTGTGATATTCTGTCATGTTGAAATTAAATAAAAAAAAAAACAGTATAAAGACATGGGCTTCCTGTTTTAATTCAATTCATATATACACTATATGAACAAAAGTTTGTGGACACCTGACCATATGTTTCATATGTGCATTTTGAGCATCCCACTCCACATTTAGTTCCCATTTGCTGTGATAATAACCACAACTCTGGGAAGATGTTCCACTAGATTTTAAAATGTGTGGGTGTAGAGATTTGTGCTCATTCAGCTACATGGGTGTTAGTAAAGTCAGATACTGATGTAGGGTGAGGAGGTCTGGGGTGCAGTCAGCGTTCCAATTCATCCCAAAGGGATTCATTAGGGGTGAGATCTGAGTTCTACAGCAGGCCACACGTGATCTACTTCAGGGGTGCACACACTTTTTCAGCATGCGAGCTACTTATAAAATGATTAAGTCAAAAATGATCTACCTACTATAAAAATGCATAAATTAATATCTATATTTTTAATGTCATGCGATCTACCCACACTACCTTTGCGATCGACGTATTGGGCACCCTGTTCTACTTCAACCCATGTAAATAATATATATTCATGAAGCTGGGTTTGTGCACAGGGGCATCGTCATGGTGGAACAGGTTTGGGTCTCCTAGTTCAAGTAAAGGCAAAATTTAAAGCTACCATATCCTAAGACATCTTTAACAAGTCAAATGTCACAATACTTTTGTTCATATTGTGTATATATATATATATATATATATAAAAATGATATTCAGTTATATTGTGAATTATAGATTATGTAATATAGGCACATGCATGTGTTGGTGTCATTTTGCTAGAGCAAAAAGGGCATTATTTAAAGCGCTTGTTTGGCCAAAGAATTCAAATGTAAACCTTCCTTTAGCTTAGATATGTGTGCTGTCTGTAGTTTGCACTGTCGCTCTACAAGGCTAATATAACAAAATCCTATAGTCTCCAGTTTATCAGTAACATGGACACCGGTCCATCACAGGCCTCCACTTTAACAATGGCAATACCAAGAGTCATTGTAGAATTACGTTCTTCTCAGTACATATATTCATTATCACCTGAAGTTGTGAGACTAGGAATAGAGAGATCACTTATTAGAAAAAACTCAGGCCCAGAGTTATTATAAAATACTTGATAAAACCTGCTAAAACAGGTGCAATAATGTCTTTCATATAAATTGATATCCATATGCAACTTGGGATGCTGAATATCAGTAATCAGTAAGTCTTTTGGGGGTCGCTAATTGCTTATTTCCACCAATTGGTTATTAAAGAGTTTTAGACTGGTGGTATTCATAGTGTGTGTCCTAATGAACCAGCATCAGAATGTACTTATTGAGGGCGTCAGTCAAATGCCATAAATGTGAATATAACGAAAGATTCTTGCTTCGGGATCTCAAAAGTATCACTGCAGTAAATTCTTGATTATATGTGATCGTTTTGCGATACTTCCTGTGTAAAGAGTTATTTGGGATAAGCCTGAGTTTTTATGAACAGCATCATTGCCATAGTATGAAGTTGAGCTTTTTTTTTTCTTTCTATTCCAAGATGTTCCTAAGACTAATTGCACAGTAATTTTAGCTAATGTTCAGTACAAAGGTGAAATATAAACAAAAGAAAACCAACAGAAATACGACATTTAAATATAGCCACATTTCAAATATGCTGTATCCACTTCCTAAAATAGAATTCAACACTTATATAAAGATACAATACAAATATACTCATTAGCAAAATCCATCTGGGAACAAACAAGAAACATTCACGTAGTGACTAACAGTATTCTTATAAAGCACTATCCGTTTTCAAAAACATCCACGCTTTAACAAGCTTTAAAAATGTAAAAAAAGATTTAAAAAAATGGCACTCTGATCGTAAACATTCTGTCTACAGCGTTGATCTAAAATCGTTTCTTGCGTAAAAGCGGAACGATCGGGTTTCTTATTAAACAGTGCTCCATTTACAAACCGGCAAAATAAAAGGCACAGTGAACAGAAAGAGATTTATCCAGATCAGCAGATTTTGATCAGTCTAGTACGTCCAGCTCGAGGGTGTCTTACCCCAGAAGAAGGTGATCATCCCAGTGGAATTACTGCTTTACACAGTTTAATCTTTCTACAGTAACACCAGTGCACAAATGAAAAGGCTCACATCTCTGCCCTGTGATTGGCTTCTTCCTCTGGCTCCTCCTCTTCCTCTTCATAGTTCTCCTCTTCATTAGGTTCTTTGGCAGGCTGCTTCTCAGGGCCTGCGTCCTCCTGCTCTCTGGCGTCATCCTACACACATACACGAATGCGTGGGCATTTGGTAAATGTTATATATTGATAATGTCACCAAATATATTAAAACTAAAGTAACAAGTCTGTTTTTAAAATGTAAAAAGTAGGAAGTATTTGTGTCAAAACTGTAATAAGTAAAAAGTAAAAAAATTAAATAAAGTGAAGTAAAAACTGATACCAAAAAAAAAATCAACTTAAATACTGTAATGAAGTATTTGTACTTCACTTCCCACCCTATGGTACAAACAGCTTACATTATTTATTGAAAATACCGTAATCCCTCGATTTACCGCGGCTCATATCTCGGGCCCCCGGTTTATCGTGGAATTGCGTTTGCCACATAATTTATTTGTGTGGCTCTTTTTCCAGGTCTCTCGCTGATAGCACTATAGACCAGTAAACTTATAGGGAATTGTTTTTATAGAGTTTTATGTTGAAAGAATGATATGTATTAATACAAATATAATTATTCATTATACAATGAAATAAAATGTTAATACAGCACAGTACAGAAAGTAAAGAATGCGGTGACGTGTATCTTTAACTCTTTTTTGACGTCAGTGGACACTTCAACCAATAAACAAGCAGAGAAACTACGCATAGGCTTCGCTACTACAGAACTGTATACTGTCAAGTACATGTACTATAAATGTGATACAGTCTAATGTATTTCTACCAATTTACACAAAATTCATCTCGCTATATACTTGCAAATGTTTTCTGTGTGTTTAAAGTGTGTGGGAGGATGATTTACGGCTTAAACAATTAAAAAAAAAAAAAAAAAAAAAAAAAAAAAAAAAAAAAAAAAAACATTTTTTGGGGTGGCTTCCGTTTATTGCGGTTTTCCATTTATCAACGTGATAAGAATTTGAAAACGAATGGAATGTAAATCTTTGGAAACACAGCCTGGGATTTTCTTTTACATTACATTATGTGTATTGTGTGTATAAAATCGAAGAAAGGTAGCTAAGATGAAAGAATAAATTGTAAATGTGGGGTTTTTCTTATAAATTTCTGTGTGGATATTACACGTTCAAAAATATAATATAAAAGGCTGCTATTGTCTTTGTATGCTACTGAGGGAATCAGACACCTCAGAAAACCTGTAATCTCCCTTTCAGCCAGCTGGGTCTACACTTACACTTACAGCTTTCGAGACTCCTTATCACACACACACACACTCACACAAGTGCACTCAGTTTCAGACACTCAAATTATTATCTATTATTTCAATGTTATCTCAAATAAATCTTCATACCAATTCATGTAAACTCCTACAGGGAATATACTTATTTAAGCAAAAGCCCAAAATCCCTCAGAAGATACAATATACACAAAAAAATATATACATTAAAAGGTTTAAATCTGTCACGTAAATCAATTAAAACATGCATTTAGGTTTATATTAGTTTCAACCCAGAGCTGGTGTTAAAACAGTGTAAGTATAATATGTTGTATAGAATGAGAGACTGTACCTGCTCTCCGTTCTCTTCGTTGTAAGGATCTGCCTCTTCTTCTCCTCTCTCTTCCATTTTCTTCTCCACAGCCAAATCTTCCTGAGCCTGAGAGGAAAGACAACAATGCTTGAAATGCTCACAGAGGTGTGTATACACCGGTCAGGCTTAATTCTATGGCCACTGAACCGGCATAATATTATGACCACCTGCCTAATATTGTGTTGGTCCCCCTCTTGCTGCCAAAACAGTCCTGACAGTTAGAACATTAACAGCATTAACTTTTTCAGCAATTTGAGCCACAGTAGCTCGTCTGTTAGATCGGACCAGCCTTCGCTCCTCACGTGCATCAGTGAGTCGGACCGGGAACCGCCCACAAGAGCTGCAGTTTTGGAGATGCTCTGACCAAGTTGTCTAGCCATCACAATCGGGTCCTTGTCATACTCGCTCAAATCCTTACGCTTGCCCATTTTTCCTGCTTCTAACACATCAACTTTGAGGAGAAAAGGTTCACTTGCTGCCTAATAAATCGCACCCGCTAACAGGTGCCATGCTGAAGATATAATCAGTGTTATTCACTTCACCGCTCATAATGGTATAATGTCATAATGTTATGCCTGATCATTGTAAGTGTGTGCATAAGTGTGTAGGTGTGTAAGACAGAAGCAGAGAGAGACATGAGAGAGATGAGAGGGAGAAACTGAAAGAATGAGAGAGATTGAGTGAGAGAGAGAGAGAGATCGAGACAGACACCTCATCTTCTCCCTCTTCCTGATATTGCTCTTCCAAATTGTCTTCCTGCTGGTCTGGGTTTCCTGCCATCTGCACAAACACACAACATAATCGATTATTTTTCATTCTACGCGTCTCCAGGTCTAAATAACAGAATGCTTAGTTATGAAACGTGAGATCTACTGAAATCTCAGGATAAAATTAGAAACCACACACAAACATGCAAATCATTTACAAATCTAATTCTTTTGTTACTCTTCCAACTAATTATTTTACTTTATTTTTTTTACTTTAAGGAGAACCTTAAAGTACTTTAAAATTGGGCCATTTTGTAAACTTCAGTATATTAACTCAAAACAAATAAAAAAATGAAAACACAGGCTGATCTTATCCTATTACATGGCATCACATTGAATATGGTAATCATAAAATAAAGAAGCTTAAATACCTATTACTATTAAACCGATTTAACCTCACACTAACATTATTCTGGAGTAAACCAACCCTAAACCAGCAACTAACAATAATTTAGCATTATATTAAACAAAAACATTTTAGGCCTAATAATAATATTAGCATTACAGTAAATAAAACTGTGGAATCAGAGGTGTGGTTGAGTGGCGGTGTGTGAATTGAGGGTGGAGCATGAGAAAGTGAGTGGTAAGGATGTGCGCAATTGTACTAATGAGCGTTCTCTGTTGCAGTGCATGATGGATAGGATTAAAGCGTGAGAGACGAGAGCCTCTGGCAAGTGAAAGCAAAAATGTCCAGGAAAAAGAAAAATCCTGGCTTTCAGCACCAGTTTGGAGCACTCGTGGAATCAAGAAAGAGGACATAGGAGGCAGGTAACAGGTTTCAAACACAAAAACTGGCTTTAGTTTTGCAACTTTTGCTTTGACTGCACATAAACACAATCACACACACAGGGCTCTGGATTTTTAGCACTCTCTCTCTTTCTTTATCTCTCTCTATCGAGGCTCTCATCTCTTCCATTTTTATTTTCTTCCTCATGCAGAGAACCGAGAACACTTGTTATGCGCAGGTGTTTGATCCTGGCCGTTTCCGTCCTCCGGCTCCACCCTCCATTCATAAACCGCCGCTCGACCACGTCCCCACTTCCACAAGTGGACAAAGTAGAACGCAATCCAACACACAAATATCATTGTAATACATCAGCCAAACTACTAGTATAATAATCAGACTCTGCCATGATAAACCATTAATACAATAATATGATTTGTAAAAGACAATAATACATTGTCTTCAAACTAAAAAAAGAAATAAACCAAAAATGAAAATGCTGAACTGAACCTATGACTCCTTTATAATCAGACTCACCACCAGATGTTCATCAGCTGGAGCATGGTGCTGATTCTCTTTAATTAAGTGTGTATCAGGATGTCCAGGTGGCTCTTCTTCCTCCTCTTCCTCATGGACCTGCTGCTCAGCTTCCTCAAACTCATCCTCCCCCTGATTGTTCGGATCGTCCGCTGGATCGATGTCCGCCTCCACGTTCTGCTAATCACACAGATCATGAACGCACTACACTGTATGCGATCAAATGCACGACAGATAAAACAAATATTTCTTATGCATGTGTTTGTGATAGACAGAGAGACACCCCGACCTCCTCATTATGCATGTGCTTGTCTCCCTCTTGTCGATGTAGGTCCTCATGGTGGACATTAATCTCTTTAGAATGGAAGAAATCACATCATCGCATATACAGAAAACAGTTTTTCAATTATATGATCTGTGCATTTCCTTATAATTCCTAAGGTGTGTGTCTACAGACAAAACTGCTCAAGAACTCTATGCCGATTTGAATTTCTATTTATTAATATTCATTATAAGTCATGAGTTCAGAAGTCTTTGTTGTGTCTGAGATCATACTTCTTTTATGCTGATTGGCTCCATATATTTTCCATGAAAATTTGATACTTGAATATTTAGCATGCCGTCATTTATGAAGAATGATACAGTGGCTGTGAGGAAAGGCAGTGCACTGAATCATCAATCAATCATTTAACAAATCGATAAATAATTATAATGTTGGTTTGCCAATTTAGACATAAAGGAGCAGAACAACATGGTCAGAACAGTAGTGGAACAAACACGTTTTTCGGTGTACTTTTGAGGAAAGCAGGTTATAAAAGTATGATTTACAAGAGGGGTCTCATAACCTGGTGTACAAAATGGACTAATTTTCTTTTTGAAAATATTCTCATGGACCAAATATTCTCATGTCTATAGAAATTTTCCCTAGAACATTCTTGCCAGCCAGGAGCAACTCTAGCATTGTACCCAGTAGAGGTTGACCGATAGTGGATTTTCCAAATACCTATAATTACCGTATTTTTCGGACTATAAGCCGCTACTTTTTTCCCACGTTTTGAACCCCGCGGCTTAAACAACGAAGCGGCTAATTTATGAATTTTTCCTGGGTTTTTCCCGGTTTCACAAACTTCAAGCCAAAAAACTGAACCCCATAACATTAGACCAATGAAATTTCCGAACGGAAACTAAAAAAATGCACCGCACCTGTGTTCTTAGCTGCACGGCATCGGGAGAAAAAAAGTTTTTTTTTTAAACGCACGACGATGCCAAAAGATAAACTCCCGAGAGAAATACTTGTGAAAGGAAGGAGGAAGACAGTGAACAATGACTTTCTTGGTCGGCTACTGTTTAGATACAAGCCGTTGTAACGCGTTGAGTCTGGGTGAAGGGATAGCTCGCTTCTGGCATGCTATTCCCAAAATACCGCTATGCTCCTAAAGGAAGTGCTACATATTTCACCCGTTACACCGTGTGTAACGTGTCTTTCGTTAAAGCCTGTGTAAAGTACATTAGTGTAGACACCTGAGGCTTATAGACAGGTGCGGCTTATTTATGTTAAAAATAAAAATATTTGTAAAATTCAGTGGGTGCGGCTTATATATGGGTGCGCTTTACAGTCCGGAAATTACGGTAGGTTGGATCGTACTTGCCGACAACCGATTAATCAAGCAATAGCTTTTAAAATGGATACTGAATAAAAGATAAAAAAAAAAAACAATGTAAAATTGTATCAAATTAAAATAAAAAATAAAAAACAGTACTGAATCATTAAAATGTATTAAAAAAATAAATATAACTGTATCAATTAATTAATCTAATTATAGAATTAATAAATTATAAATTATAAATATAATATATCGCTCTCCTTGCACCGTGCGCTCTCCGTGCAGAGCAGTCTCACATCAGCGATTTGCCTATAGAGGCCGCTGTCGCAATGGCAGTGGACTGGAAGCCGGAAAAACTATTGGGATAGACTTTTGCAGATAGTCAATAGTTCCAGCAAACAACTATCGGTGCTGATTAATGGGCAAAAACCAATAATCTGTCGACCTTTAGTACCCATTGGCTGGGGACGTCTCATTTACAGAAAAAAATACAACCTACAATTTTGATGAGCCATAGTCAGACACTGAAAGAATAAGAACCATTGGATTAAAGATGAAATTAATGGTTTGAGTACAACAGATGGAAAACCGAATGAATTTGTATTCCGAAGAAGTTAAGTCATTGCCTGATCATACACTGTGACACTAAAACAATTCTATTTGCAAACACGGCCCATTCTAATTCTTCTTTAATTAACTGATTTAAGATTGGTTGTTTGAGATGCTTTCGCAGGCTTAAAGTGATGCCTCCTATAATATATCTATGTTTTGGTATTATGAACATGTTTTTAATATTAAAGAACTGTTAAATGTTTACACTAAGCAATCACTTACCTTCTACTTGGTGGACACCACCAGGTTCCATGTTTTCATACAGTGATTTCTTTCTGGATGAGACATATAAATAATACAGTCATTCCCTAGCAATTAATTCCTCGTCAGCCATTGCTTTATATTGGTGATGGTACTGATGGCTACAGAGCCAATCTCAGGAAGTCTAGGTAGGATACACCCTGAATGAGATGCTAATCCTTAATAGGTCAAGGTTAAGGGCCCTGCTCAGGGTCCCAGGAAAGGCAGCTTGTTAAAACTAGGACATGTATTTATAACCTTCTGATCCAAAGTCCAACGCCTACATCATCACATACTATCAAATGAATGAAAACTATTTTTGAAATATTGCTATCCCTAACATGCATGTGTACTGTACAGAACCTGAGCTGTTCCTCTTGGAGGTGCTGTTCATGGAGTTCTCTTTGCTGCTGCTCTTCACGTTGACGTCTCTCCTCCTTCTCTCTTTCCACCCGCTCTCTCGCCTCTCTCTCCCGATCGAGCCGCTCTTTCTCTTCCCTCTCTCTCTCCAGCCGTTCTTTCCCCTCTCTCTCTCTTTCCAGCCGCTCTTTCTGTAGTTCTTCCTGTCTCTGATGGCGCTGCCGCTGTTCCTCCTCCAACTGAGCGGCTAAACGCCGCTGCTCTTCCTGTTGCTGCTCGTAGGCAGATTTGATGTGGTTTCCCTGACTTGCAATCACCTGGAAATGAAAGCACACACAGTCATCATCACAACAGTCATTTCCACCCAGGTGTCCCATTGGCCAGACGATCAGTTTAGATATAAATGTATTAAAACAAAGAACCAGTCATAAAACCCAATTCCCTGTTCAGGACTCGTCTTGATGGCAGGTGACAGTGGAAAATGAATGGACAGATAACAAAACAGAAACTAAAATCAGCTGACCGGCTGTTCAATGTGACTCTCCCTCTCTAACGCATTTTCATCAGGAAGGTTTTGTTCTGGTTCTTTCTCGTCTTCCTCATGATGAAGCTGATCATGCTGTTCTGTTGAATGAGGCATGCCTTCATGCCTATTCTCTTCTTTCTGTGCTCCGTCCACACTTCTCTCTTCTTGTTTCTGCCCCTGCTGTTCCATGGTGATAAGGAAAACGAAACATTTTGAAAATATGCAGAACATTAATGGTCAGAGGCCACCATTTATGGACAGAGACACTAAATTCAAACTCTAATATAAGTATGACATAAAATGAATTAACCAGGAATGCCATGTGCAAAATGAAATACAATTAACACCAAATTGAACACCATATTTTTTTGTATTGGTGAGTGTTGGGTTTTTATTGGTGTTTGTTGAAGAGTGTTGGGTTTTTACTGCTGTTTGTTGGATATTGTGTTTTTTAATTGTGTTGGAGAGTATTGGGTTTTTATTAGTGTTTGTTGGAGATTATGGGGTTAATAATGGTGTTTGATGGAGAGTGTTGGGTTTTTACTGATGTTTGTTGGGGATTGTTGGGTTGTTTATCTGTTTTGAAGAGTATGAGGTATTTTTTTGGTGTTTGTTGGAGATTATGGGGTTATTGATGTTTGTTGGAGAGTGTTAGGATTTTATTAGTGTTTGTTTATTGCTGTTTGTTGCTAAAGCTGACAATAATGCAGCCATTGGCTTAATTGAACACTGCATTTCTGAGATGAAAATATGTCTCAGAAAATTCCGCCGTCTTAATAGTGATATCGGTGATATAGGTAATGCTTATCGGTTCGCACCATCAAACTAATAAAGCTGGTTTGCAAATATTAAAAGCGGGAGGCTCTGTTCTGGAGTTTCAGATTAAAAAAATATTAACAAAACAAAAATTGGGGGTGATTTTTGACACAAACTTAACAATCGACTCTCAAGTTCAGGATACAGTTAAAAACAAGATTGCCTCCAATGTTATGTTTCAGCAACCGAAAAAGATAACATGGGACGCAACCTATAAGGCCCTACATGGTATGGCGCCTCATTATTTGTCACAACATTTAACTGTCTACACTCCAAGGCTTAATTTCCGTTCCTCTAATTCTCATCTTTTAGTTGTTCCTCCTACCAGTTTGCACCAAAACTTTGGAATTCTCTACCTATTGAGATTAGACAGGCTAAATCTTTTTGTTTTTAAATCTGCTCCCATTATTTAATTTTTTTTTTTTTTTTGCTTGTAAAGTGCTACATATAATAAAGATTATTATTATTATTGGGTTTTTATTGGTGTTTGTTGAAGAGTGTTGGAATTTTATTGGTGATTTGTTGGTGTCTGATGGAGATTGTTGGGTTTATATTGGTGTTTTACTAATGGTTTCTGAAGAGCTTTGGTTTTGTGTTGGTGTTTTATTGGTGTCTGCTAAAGATTGTTGGGTTTGTATTGGTGTCTGCTAAAGATTGTTGGGATTGTATTGGTGTTTTATTGGTGTCTGCTGGAGATTGTTGGGTTTGTATTGGTGTTTTATTGGTG
>JAAIIK010020415.1:809036-829043 GCA_014706435.1 Silurus glanis
ACACACACACACACACACACACACACACACACACACACACACACACACACACACCTGAGCCACAGCTAGCGCACTCTTGTGGTTCTCCAGGGACAATGCAAGATGATCATGGGCTGCTTTTAAGTCCTTGTGTTGTTGCTAAAAAGAGGATCAGCGCAAGTCAACCAGCCTCAGGGCATTTTGCACAACACATGATCACTCAAGTCAACACAATTAGACAAATCACACACATCAGACAACATTTGTGCAACATGCAATGGTGACAATTTGTCAGTAAATGAAATGGAATTAGACACTAAATTATATGGAACAATTTTTTGACTAAACTATTTTTTTTTACCAAATAATCTAAAAAAAAAAAAAAAAAAAAATCAACATATATCATCATTCAAAAGCTTGGACACTCGACTGAATATTCTTTCCATGCTTTAATTATTAAGAAAAAACATTTCCAAATTGGTTAATAACAAAATTACTTAAAAAAATACTTAAGAAACTACTTAAAAATCAGACCTGTTCTAAATATCCTTTATATAAAGAAAAATAAACAGATTTTCAATGTATAGGAAGACAATATGTGAGGTTTGTAGACATTAAAACATTATACTTAAACAGTTTAGTCGGAAAAAATTAACGTTTATAAAGGAATATAACAACATTCAGGTCTAACTTTTTTTTATGTTGATTAAAATGATATTAATGTAATTTATTGTTAAGAAAAACACAGCTGTATTCTAGACATGTACAAAATATATACGATTTAGAAAATAATAGTGTTAATAAATAAATAAATAAATAAATAAATAAATGATTTGTTTATCACTTTTTTTGGTTACTATGGAATTCCATGTGCTATTTGATAATATTAATGTCTTCATTATATTTTGTAAAATAGAACATTTCATGAAACCCTCTCAATTATCGAGAGGGTTTGAGTGCCTCGATTATTGTTTTTAATTCAAACGAAATAATAATTAAAATAAAATTGAGCACCTAATTAAAACTTGTACACAATGTTGCTAAACTACGTTACTCATGCGGCCTCAAGGCCTTACCCTTGTATCCTGAAGCTGGACATGTATATCCTGATGAGCCTTCCTCAGCTGCCGGCTCTCCTCCCGCAGGTTATAAACACTTTCTACAGAGAAAATGTTTGAACACTGTACATAACGAGCAACTTAATACTGTGCTTAACACACTTTCATAGATATTGAGGTACACAATTGATCAGAGCGCAGCAATGCGCGGGATCTTTGTTTAAGGCTCATTTGATAAATATTCACTCAAGCTGATAAAGTAATAAATAAACTTTCATGGCGAAGTGAATAGGGGAAGTTAATAAGGGTGTTAAAACAGAAATGGAACAGCTCCAATACGAAGTATACAATAGTGTCTAATGAAAGCTTACATGTGGTCATTTGATTTACAGATCTGATCGTAAGCCATGATTTTATTAGTATATTTTTTAAACAAATAATAAAATGTTAGAAATCTGAAGAGCCATTTTGTGTACTAGTATTTTTACCATGTGAGTGGAAATCACAGTCAAGCATACAACCCTTCAATTCAAAGTGTACATGCTATTTCAGGTTGTTTTTGTTTTTTTGGCGATCCCAAAATGCTGTACTAGAAATATTTTTGTCCATGTAGCTCCACTAGTTCCTTAACAACAATGAATTATTTGCAATCTGTGGAGCAACAGAAATAGTAAAAAGACTAACGCAAACCTGTGCCAAAAATGTAAAGAAAGCAAAGCCTCAATTTAGGAATAGAAAAGAAAAAAAGAAAAAAGTCAAAGACGAATATTCACAATGTGCATTTAGACTATTTGTCCAAAGGGTTTGGGAAACCCTTGCTTGATGGAACTAAAGAAAGGCTGCTCTGCATGTTGAAAGAAAATAAGCTAAAATGTAGGGTAAGTAATAGAAGAGATTAAAATAAATAAATAAATAAATAAATAAATAAAAGGTGGCATGATAAAGTGATACCTTTGAGTTTCGAAATCTCCACCTCTTTATTCTGCTGTAATCGCTCGTATCTCTGCTGGTGTTCATCCAGGACCTTACTGTGGTCTTCGCCCTGAGCGTGATGCTGCTCCTGCAGCTCATAGAACTGCTTCTTCAGCTCCTCATGCTGATTCTACAAAGACAAGAACATGAGCACACATATAGTACACTGGATGGATGGATGGATGGATTGGACGGATGGATGGATGGATTGGACAAAAGTATTAAGACACAATTCTATAGGATAGTCTATAGTTCTATAGTCCTTGGATGTGCTAGCATTAAATTTTCCTTTCACCTATAATACCAGACCCAACTGGACCTGTTCTACCATGAGAATGCCCCTGTGAACAAAGACAGCTCCATGAAGATATGCAGTGGAAGATCTTGAGTGGCTTTCTAAAGAGCTTCATTGAAAACCTTGATGATGAACTGGAATGATAACAGTACCTGACTTTACTAATATCCTTTTGCCTGAATGACCACAAATCTCCACAACCACGCACCACATTCTAGGGGAACATCTCCCCAGTAGAGAGGAGGTTATTATAAATGTGGACTAAAATGTAAAATGGGATGTTCAAAAACACATACAAATCTTATAGTCAGGTGTCCACAAACTATTGTCCATACAACATTAGAGTCTGACCTTCAGCATCTGGTGCTGTGAATGTAGAGAGTTAAACCTGCTGTTGGCATCTTGCTGTGGAGAAAAAAAAAAAAAACACCAATAACACGCTAAGGACATGTATCATTTGTCAATATAGCTACATCATGTGATCATTTTTTTTTTTTTTTAGAAATGTTATATTATTATCATATATGTTATATAGTTATATTAAAAAGAAAATAGCCCTTTTTTGAATTCTATGGTTTTACGAATCAGGACATAATGAAAATATCATCTGGTCCTTAGCAGGTCTTTCAATTAGGTAAATACAACCTCAGATGAATAACACATGACATATTACACCTGGTCCTTGTTTATTTTACAAGAAGTAAGCCAAAACAGAGAAGCCAGAAGTATACATTATGATTTAATAGTTTTACAGCAATTTCCTGAAGTTATCATGTTTTGTAAGATTTTATCAAACGTTGCTCCAGTTCATTGAGGTATTTGTATGCACAGCTCTTGTAAGGTCCTGCCACATAATTTCAATTGGGTTAAGGCCTGGACTATAACTGGGCCATTCTTTTTAAGCCATTCTGGAGTAGATTTGCTGGTGTGCTTAGGATTATTGACCCTGTTCCATGTCCTGGTGTTTTAGCTTTAGAAAGATGGCCTCACATTTGACTCTAGAATGATTTGGTATACAGAGGAGTTCATGGTCAACCCCTCAGCACCATGTTTGATGTTGGTATGGGCTGTTTGTGCTGATATGCTGTGTTTGGTTTTGCCATTCGTAGCGTTAAACATTATGCCAAACTTTGGTCTTGGCTTTGGTCTCGTCTGTCTAAAGGGCATTGTTCCAGAAGTGGTTTGTTCAGATGCAACTTACTAAATATGTTTAGTCGTTTTTTTTATTGCTTTGTCATCAGCTTTAACATTTAACATGCTAACATGAGGCCACTGCATAGTCTGACCTTGGGGTGAATTTGCTGAGACATCCACTGTTGGGAAAATTGGCAACTGAATATAATGGTTTATTTATTATTATTATTTTAATTATTCACTTGCCAATAATCTTCCTCACTGTAGAATAAAGAGCTTTAAATTGTTTGGAAATGGCCTTATAACCCTTTCCAGATTTATGGGCAGCAACAGTTTCTCTAAGATCATTGCTGATGTTTCTCCTTAATCTTGTGTGAACATACATCTGAATGGTCCAGTACAGCAAATTTTTTGGCTTTCAGCTTTTATAGAAGTAGTCGCACTTGCTGATCAGTTAATCAAAGGCACTTGATTAGCAGCAGCTGGCTGCTACTTAGCCTCTTAATTGCTATTTTTTTATAAATCGCTTCTCAAATTTTTGTAAAATAAATAATAACACAGTGTAATATGTCAAGTGTTGTTCGAGTTTGTATTTACCTACTTTTAATGACCTGAGAGGGACCCGATGATTTTTATTGTCCAAATATGTAAAACTATAGAATTCAAAAAGGTATCTGTATGGTTTATATAAATAAAGATTTATGACTAGTTTCGTAAAATAGACTATACAAAAATTATACAAATTATACGGATCTTGCTTTAATTCTTTGTTGGTGTCTTGACAGCAACCACAATTGCACGCTAAGAACATACTGAAGATTAAAGTTTAAACTAGTGAGTGCTTAATGTGTGAGATTTAACAAAGGATTGAGAGGCACTTAAATATTTTCACAAAGCTCGATCACACTCAGCCAAGCAAACTCTCAATTTCTACTCACCGCGCATCATAACTTGAAAACAATCTACTTTAGAGTGGTAGCAGTCATTTGATTGTTTCAGACAACACTAAATCTCATTTAAAGCATACTGAATGCATTTCTGAAAAACTTGTCTTACCCTGTTACCTTAATATTAATATATATTTTTTTATATTTAGTAATTAAAAAATAAATGATGCAAAAAAGAAGCTACATCATAACTGTAACATTTCTAAGCAGATTAGAAGTTCCTCAATTTGGTCTTCAGATGACTTCTTAAATCCAATGCTGGAAAAGAACTCATTAGTAAAAAAAAAGAGTTTTTTTGCTGAACCATAAAAATGAAACATATACATGAAAAAAAAATTGGTGTGTGCACATCACGTCTGTAATGGACAGATATGTTCTCTCTTATATTACACAGTGTCTCACCTTCTCCTTATTCAGTGATTGCTGCGCCTCCAGTTTATAAACCAGATAATCTAAAAAATAGTAATAATAATAAAAATTAAAAAATGGTTATGTCATACAGACTAAGAGAATTTTGATTTTAAGATTACAAAAAAAATATGCTGAAATAATTCAACATTCATTCTCTCATTAGCTACTAGTTTTCAATTTTCACTAAAAGCTTATAATAAAGATCAAATAATACAACACTTACACAATGATTGAATTTATAGCCAGAACCAAAAGACACAGCCGCTTTTTTTTGCAGAAATTAATGCACATTCTGATTCAAGAATTCAAATAAATAATAAACCACTCCATATTGTGCAGTTACACTAAAATAATCCATAACAGAATGGTTCAATGTGTTACCACCCTAAAGTTAATTATTTTCCCATAACTACATGATCTGGAGTGTGCTGTTCTGCTTCAATTACACCAATATAGCAACAATTGCAATGTTTTATTTATTAATGAACAACTTATTTTCGTCTTTGATTTCTTGAACAAATCGATGTTACTGGTTAAATCTTTAAATGGAATGAATTGGTCTTGTTCACTTCCATGTACAAATAATTTTTTTTACTTCAGTTCTGCCCGTGTTTAACACATGACTGCTTTAGAATGTAGGTGGTAAAAGAGCATGTCTACATTAGGCAGAACAATGCATTTGAAAAGTGTGTAAACTGAAGATAAGCCTTATGTGTTGTGTAATTCACAAATTCTGCTATATATATGAATCGGTTAAGGTTTTTTTTAATATTATAGCAGTGAACACTTCATACACATTTACCAATGTGTTTTTTTCCCCCCAAAATTACATTTGTATTCTTAATAGTTAACTCTCTCTCTAAACTGCAGTGACTTTAGTAACTTTTTCTTTTTCTTTAGGCTGCGCCCATTAGGGGTCGCCACAGCGGATCATCCGTCTCCATACCCGGCTGTCCTCTACATCTGCCTCTTTCAAACCAACTACCTGCATGTCCTCCCTCACCACATCCATAAACCACCTCCTTGGTCTTCCTCTTTTCCTCCTTCCTGGTGGCTCCATCCTCAGCATTCTCCTACTGATATACCCCATGTCCCTCCTCTGCACATGTCCAAACCATCTCAATCTCGCCTCCCTCACCTTGTTTCTAAAACGTCCTATATGCGCTGTGCCTCTAATAAACTCATTTCTAATCCTGTCCATCGTCGTCACTCCCAACGAAAACCTCAACATCTTCAGCTCTGCTACCTCCAGATCCACTTCCTGTCTTCTACTCAATGCCACTGTCTCTAATCCATACAACATCGCAGGTCTCACCACAGTCCTATAAACTTTCCCTTTCACTCTTGCAGATACCCTACTATCACAAATCACTCCTGCTATCACTCTTCTCCACCCACTCCACCCTGCCTGCACTCTTTTCTTCACTTCTCTAACACAATCTCCATTACTTTGCACTGTTGACCCCAGGTACCTGAACTCCTCCACCTCTTTTTCCCTGCAACCGCACCCCTCCACTGCCCTCCCTCTCATTCACACACATGTACCTTGTCTTGGTCCTACTGACTTTCATTCCCCTTCTCTCCAGCACATACCTCCACCTTTCCAGGCTCTTCTCAACCTGCTCCCTACTCTCACCACAAATCACAACATCATCCGCAAACATCATAGCCCATGAAGACCCCCGTCTGACCTCGTCCGTCAACATGTCCAAGGTTGACAGTGACTATAGTAACATATAAAAAAATCTAATCTATAACACTAAAAAAAAAATGTATATTAGAAATACATAAATAAAAATCACTTACTTTACCTAAGGGTGTAATGATGTAACTTATTAGAAGGGTCAATTGTTTTGTGAATAAATCTTTTTAAATCATGTCTCTGGGATAAATAAAAAATCAACTTCTGCTAGACATTTCACACACTTTAATAATTCATAATTGAGATTTAATGTTGTGAGACATCCGAGAGAAAAGTTCCTGTTGTCAAATACACTGAATGTATAATAAACAGTGTCTTCTTTACCCCTTTCTCTTTCTCATTCTCTTTAATTAAAATAAAATAAAAAAAAGCAACTTGCTAGTTAACTGAGAATTTGTCCTAAAGACATTGTTTTCCTTTACATCTCTAAACATGAAAGAATCTGATGATGGACTGAATTTGCTGGAACACACCTTTCTCACTGCAGAATGTTACATTTTAAATTGTTTAGAGATGGCCTTATAACCTTTTCCATATTGATTTCAGACACACACCTGAGTGCTTTCATAACACCAAACGTCTTAAGGGTTGTAGAAATATGAACCGTGGTGTTATTTTTTTATTTTTTTCAATTCAAGGAAGGCATATTAGTATATTTAGTAAATAACATGCATACGTGTACCTTCCTTAGACTTCTTATGATCTTGCCGTTCTTTCTGTAGTGATTTCTCCAGCCTCGACCGATGCTCATACACCACTGCAAACAGAGAAAAATATACACAGATTGTAAACTTACAATGACTAAGCAGAATTCACACACATACACAAATATACAGAGATTTAAACAGTGGTTATAAACATACGCCCAGTCTAAGTTTGGACAAAAATAATTGGGTAAAAGAGCTGTGCTATTTTTAATAAAACACACACACACACACACACACACACACACACACACACACACACACAATGTGTGAGCCACTACTCCACTGACAGGATTTGTTTTCGCATACAAAGCCATAATGACATAAATGTGCACCTCATTCAGATTGACAAGAGAATAAAGGGACTATCATGATCCACAGTGTAGGAAGCCATAAAAGTCATCATCATTTCAATGTAGGCTTTTGGTTTATGTTGCACTTCTAATTGTTTGTATTATTAGGCTGAGCGATATCTAAAATCATCTAATTTTCTTATCAAAATACGACAGAAATAAAACAGACATTATCTTTCAATTAACGGAAGCAAGCGGTGATGATTAGGTGAGTGTGTAAAGCATTACAAGGGCTATTTGGTACAATTATGTTTCCACCCAAAGCTATTTGTTGACTTTGGAGAAAGGGGGGGGGGGGGGGGGGGCTGGAAAACCCCAAACTGTTGATGTTTTACTGCCCAGTAGGGCTCACCCCCCCCATCATTATCAAGTGCTTTAAACGGGTGATCCTGTATTCCCGCCACTCTAGACCCACACCAATTTGCCTACTGTAAGAACAGGAGCACGGAGGACGCAGTTTCCACAGCGCTCTCTCACCTGCACAATAAAGACACGGATGCCAGAATATTGTTAATTGCCTTTAGTAGCAACTGGCTACTGGACTTTCTGACCAACAGGCATGTTTGGGCATACCACCACTGCTCTTCCAATTTCATCCTTAGCACTGGAGTACCACAAGGCTGTGTGCTGAGTCCCCTTCTCTACTCCCTCTTTAACCACAACTGCAATCCTGTATATGGTTCCAACATCATTATTAAGTGTGCAGATGACCCCACGGTGATCGAACTCATCAAGGATAACGATTAGTCAGCCTACAGAAAAGAGGTGAACCGCCTGCCTGCATGGTGCACTGACAACAACTTGCTGCTTAACACCAAGAAGAAAAAGGAGCTCATCGTAAACTTCAGGAAGGAGAAAAGCAGCACACACCGATCCACATCACTAGTGCAGTGGTAGACCGTGTCACCAGTTTCAAATTCCTGGGGATTCACATCTCCGAGGACCTTTGGTGGACAAAAACAGCTCCATTCTGGTCAAGAAAGTGCTGCAGAGGGTGGGGGGAACTGCCAAACGCATTGTGGGAACTTCACTCCCAAAGGCTGCTGACATTAACAGGAAACACTGTCTCAGGTAAGCATACATCACCACTAAGGACTTCTCTCACCCTTCCCATAGACTGGTCGCCCTCCTGCCCTTCAAGAGGTGCTACAGGAGCCTCCGGACCAAGACAAGCAGGTTCAGGAACAGCTTTTTCCCCATAGCTGTTTCCATGCTGAACTCTGACCCCCTACCCTCCACCCCTTACCACACACACACACACACACACACACACACACACACACACACACACACTGAACTGAATACTATACACTGTCACCTTACTGCACTTTATACACAAAATAAAGTTGAATCGCATTCTTAAAACTCGATAGAATTTACCTCAGACAGTAATGTCACATTTGAGTTTAGTTGCTGCAGTGAAAAAATACAAATAAAAAAATCTCAATCCATGCTTTAAAACATCCTTGATTTATAACAGTGTATAACGGTGTTGAGATTGAACAAGAGTGATATTGATTCTGTACGAATGTCTCAACAAAATGAATGAACTAAATGAACAAATATTTGTCGACTCTCTCGCCCTCTTTAAAAAATTCAGCTTGTTATTTAACCGAGATTTTTTAAAAACATTCCTATTTCCTAAAGACATGATTTTCTATATCTAACATGAAACAATCTGATGATGGACTGAATTTGCTGGGACTCCGAATCATGGGAAGATTGGCAACTGTCCTAAATTAGTAAACAATCCTTCTTCTCCGTTTGGAAATGGCCTTATAACCCTTTCCATATCTGTACTCATACTGTCTATTTTGTCTTACATTGTCTGTATTGTCTTGTATAGTCTGTTTTGTCTTGTCTTGTCTGTATTGTCTTGTATAGTCTGTTTTGTCTTGTCTGTTTTGTCTTGTCTTGTCTGTTTTGTCTTGTATAGTCTGTTTTGTCTTGTTTGTGTTTTCTTGTATAGTCTGTTTTGTCTTGTCTGTATTGTCTGTTGTGTCTTTTTTGTCATCTGTTTTGTCTTGTATAGTCCGTATTGTCTGTCTGTTTTGTCTTGTATAGTCTGTTTTGTCTGTCTGTTTTGTCTCGTATAGTCTGTTTTGTCTTGTCTGTATTGTCTTGTATAGTCTGTTTTGTCTTGTATAGTCTGTTTTGTCTTGTATAGTCTGTTTTGTCTTGTATAGTCCAAGCTAAATGTACAGTGTTATTTATGTCTGTACTTTTGAGAGTCACTAACAGCTGAAACCAAATTCCTTGTGTGTGTCAACACACTTGGCCAATAAACCAGATTCTGATTCTGATTCTGTGTAGACACACATCTGAGTGCTAACTGCTGTTACTACAGTTACAGTCAGTGTCATGAACTATTATTTTCCATATTAAAACAAAACCATTTTGTGTAAAAAATTAAGATTTGACCTGGATGTAGTATAGGCTATTTTACAGACTATTCTGTGGTTAATGGTGTCTAAAACATAATAAAACACCAGATTGACACAAACATGTAGATATTCAAATGAAACTTCGAATGCCATTTCAAATTTAGAAAGTCTGAGGCAACTAACCAGACCACAGCATAAGAACAATGACCCTTAGTTCATTACTCGGGCACACTGAACTCTGTTTAGACAGACAGATAGACACCCATTCAAACAAACAGGCAAAAAGATATTTGAACAGATCCATGATTTATGTAATTCTAATGGAATGTTGATACAACCTTAGAAAAAAAAAGGTGGAAAGAATGAGATAAATGAATGAGCCAGCAGAAACAAAAACAATACATAATCCATTTCTGCAGCAATGACAACATGCCTCCAAAAAGAGTCATCACAAAAACCAGAGGGAACCACAAAACCCGGGTAAAAGGAAATAGGGTCTACAATTACACCTCTGCAAATAGGATAATAGAATAGTAATGAATAAATAAAAAAAAAAAAGACAAATCCTATTTAGCATTCTCCACACACACACAAACACACACCTGATTCTCCTTTCTCCTTAGGTAAAAATGCATCTAATGTGCATACCTGAGTGCACTAAACAAAACACACAAAAAATAAGTGATATTCAATACCAGTGAGAAAGCAATAATGAGTTCCTAAAAGTGAGAGGCTATCTAACAGAGCATGCTAGTTTGCAAAATAGTCTGTTGCTAGACCGCCATTTTATTTAAATTTCTAATTTTCTCTGGTTTTTTTAGCCAGGTATATTTTTTATTTCTTTTATTTTTAGTGTAAAAACATTTATTTTAACTGTAAGAAATCCAATGAGTGAGCTGTGCTAATAAACTGCAGGCTAGGTTGCTAATTCAGCTAAGAAATGCTAGGAAGAGAGGTTTTCTGTTGCAGTTATATAATTACTTCCAGACTTTCACATTTCTGACCAGGAAAAAAAACGAAGCAAACTCCTCCTTAGAATTAACCTTAAGAAGTCAGCAGGTTGTCCTCAACCTAGCGTTAAAACCACTGACAGGGGACTTGAATACCATTGATTATCTTGTTAGAATGGTGCAAAGTCAGCTCTCAAAGTTGATGTGCTGGAAGCAGGAACAGTGGGCAAGCATAAGGACCTGAGAAGGCATTTGTCAAGGGTCAAATTGTAATGGTTGGACAACTGGATGAGAGAAACAACAAAACAGAAGGTCTTTTTGTTATTTGTTCTTGGTATGCATTGGTTAATTCCTACCAATACTGGTCTAAGGAAGGACAACTAGTGAACAGGCAGCAGGGCCATCAGCTACCAAGGCTCAACAATGTATGTGAGAAATGAAGGCAAGTCTGTCTGGTCCGATACCCCAGAAGAGCTACTGTAACACAGATTTGCAGAAAACATTAAAGAAGACAGGTACTGTGGCTTCAGACAAGTCAGAGTGCCCATTCTGACCCTTATACATCACAGAAAGAACCTACAATTAGCAAGTGAACATCAGAACTGGACAATGGAATAGTGGAAGGAGGTGAACTGATCTGATTTTTTTTTTTTTTCCACATTATGTGGATCCATAACCTAGGATAGAGATGGCACCAGGGTGTACTACGTGAATACGGCAATGGTGATAGTTAGGTGATACTTGACATGCTGTTGCAGATGAAATACATCCCTTAATGGTGATGGAATACTATTAGCAGTGGCCTCATTCAGCAGGATATCGCTCCCAGCCACACTGCTGTAATTGCCAGGAATGGTTTGAGGAACATGATAGCTATAGCTAACTACATGATAGATAGTTCAAGTTGTTGACTTGGCCTCCAAATGATATGAATCTCAATTTGATCAAGCGTTTGTGGGATGTACTGGACAGACAACAGCACTCCATGGAGGATCTGCCTCACAACCTACAGGATTTAAAGGATCTACTGCTCACATTTCAGTGCCAGATACCACAGCACTCTTTCAGAGTCTGATGGGTCAGAACTGTTTTGGGGGCACAATGATGACCTACACTATTAATTACGGCTGATCAGTGCATGCCATTTTAAATGTACCCAGAAAGACTAGAAAAAAAAATACTCTTCACTATGATTCATTTCCTTTATTATGTACAAATGCCATTTGACTACCTCAACTCCATCGATGTGGAAAAATGGTCCTTGCTTTATCCTAAACTAATGAGACTAAAAACACTGATGCTGCAGCACTTTAAGACTTTAGCCCATCCAGCTCTCTCACCTCTTCATCTTTACACCCTGCTAAAACAGATCACGTTACAAAGCCATAGGCTATAGGCTAAAGCCATAGGCTAATACCACCGCCAAAGAGTCCCTGTGATGTCAGTGCGACACACAACCACAGCAATGAATTAGCAACAACCCTAAGCAGAATCACGCAAGTTCACTGGGTTTCAGGGTGGAGTTGTCCTTCAAGAAGTAAACTTGATATTAAGCTCCAATTTAGTTCAATGGAAAGGAACATGGTTTAACTCAGTTGCCAGATTTGAAATCCAAGACTAATAATTATCTTTCTACCCTAACAAAATTAAAACAGTACATACTTGTGTGCTTTCTGTCGAAGTGTAGTGACATTGAATCGCACATTGTGCAGGTAATGACTGAGCAAGGACCAATTGAAAAGTAGATTCTTAACAACTGTCTTAACAATTTGTCAAGTGAAGTAAAGCCTAGCTGTAAAGTAAGCTTTACTTAACTTACTGAATTGAACTGAACTGAACATTATCTGTATATCAATTTCATAAACTATGGCATATAAACTATGAATACGTGTGTTGACTAGCATTGCCGTGTACTATCTCCAGGGTTCCTTTCAAAGCTCTGGTTACCCTCTGTTCTCCCGGTGTGAGTGCGAGATTCCTCCAGGTTCGTAAATTGGCCACGCTACAATACCCCTGGTTGGGAATGCGTCTGTGCATCATGTTTACGATGCCTTGAGATTGTGTTTGGGACCAGGACTGATGGCACATTCCACTTCACGCCCTGTAGCTCCCGGGATAAGCTCCTGAATAAAGCAGTTACTGAATAGACGAATAAAGGACTGCATTATCTGTGAGAAGGTTAGGCACGGTTTAGTGTGTCATCTGTTGCAGAATAAAATACAGTTAGTAGGTACATTTCTGTATCGACATCATGTCACACACCCGTGATTAAGTGGGAATGGAAAAAGAGCTGTAAGATGGCCAGCATTACCTGTGCAAATTCATCAGTAGGTTCTAGAAACGCACTGATAAAAGACCTATAATAGACATTCTGATAGTGATTATGAAAGTCGTCATCCATAAACAGTTTTGTAAATGCAAAACTGTCTGTTGCACAAAACACACCCCTCCTGGCTTTGCGAAACAGATTAAAACTAAGTAGGAAACACGTTTCAGGGGTCTCCGGATATCTTCTTGACCTGGTGAAACACTGATACCTTGTAGCTGGGCTGAAAGAGACTCCTGGTGCTGCTGGTATTTCAGAGCCAGAGCTTCTGTTCTCTTCAGCTGCTGGTGCATTTCATACCAGATCATTCCTCCATAAATGAGCACAAACAGCACAGTGGTGAGCAGCAAAGACTGGAAGATTTTCCTTTGCTTTCTGGAGCAAACCCCACTGCCCATGTTCTCCACAGTGATCATATACAATGTAAAAAAAAAAATAAAAAATCTCCAAACAAAACCAACTTGTCCTCCTATGTGCTTTACATTCCAGAAAGCAGGAAGAGTTTACACAAGGACTTCCCAGGTCAGATGGAAGATCCTCGGATGGGGAACCTCCATTCCCTGGGTGGAGCAAAACTTTCCCATACAGCTCTGTTTACTTGTGTCCTGAGAACAACAAACGAAGCAAAGTTGCAAAAAAAAAAAAAAAAAAAAAAAAGTTAGAAAAAAAGTTTTTCTGCTTTCTGAAGCTGTTTGAAGCTCGTCTTTGTGTAAACCTTTCTACTGATGTGAAATACACAAGATATATAATCAGATCTATGAGCTTTGCAGGACACCTTTGGCTTTAGTTACGTGTCACCGAGTCACGGCGGACCTGGAGGAAGTCCCTCCCTGAATAATCACTGCCTGTCCTGGGATCACAGCTATTGGTGTGTGTGCTGCTGCGTCAGAGATTAAAAAAAAATGTGTGTATTCGTGTTTTCCTCCTACTACACCCAAATACTCCACACACACAACTACCCTAATACTTGCATTAACCGCATTAACAAAAATGTTTTTTTTTTTCCTTTGCCAGAGCATGGCAGAGTTTTAACAAAAATCCGATTGGCTGATTTTTTTAGGACCCAACTTTGAACCTATCGTAACGCAATAGACGGAATAGTGTTAGCCAATCACAGCGCAGGAGGCGGGATTAGCAGTGAAAAGCGACGCTGTTATGTTTATTCTCTCTCTCTCTCTCTCTCTCTCTCTCTCTCTCTCTCTCTCTCTCTCTCTCTCTCTCTATCTCTCTCTCTCTATAGTTTGCCAAGTCACAGTAGAGGCTGGGTTTTCAGTCAAGTGCAGATAAATATGTAAGATCCGATAAAATTAACGAATCAAATGAATTCGTTTTAGAGGTAGAATAACTCTCTAAACCTCTGCATGTCACCCCTAGTCTGTCCACTAGAGAGCACTATTGCATCAATAATGAGCAATCCAAATTCAAATCAAATCAAATCAAATTTTTATTTGTCACATACACATTCATGCAGAGTATGACATATAGTGAAATGCTTTTTACGACTGTCCAACTTGTAAACATAAAAGAAATACAAAATAAGCTAAAAAAAAAAAAGTAACGTAAAAATAAATAAATGAAGTATAAAAGCATATTAAAATATAATCTGACTAAAGCAAAAAAGTATATAGATGTATATGCATGCATGAATTAATAGAAAATAAAAGTGAATATTTGTATTCACTATTAATCTGAATGATAGTGTGCAGCAAAAGGATGGAAATGGCAGTGGTGAACACGTATTTTAAGAAGGAGGATCATAGGGTGACCTATAAGAGTGGAGGAAGGTGCACACAGGTGGACTATGTTCTATGTAGGAGATGCAACTTGAAGGAGATTGGAGACTGTAAGGTGTTGGCAGGGGACAGTGTAGCTAGACAGCATTTGATGGTGGTCTGTAGGATGGTTTTGGAGGAGAAGAAAAAGAGGAGGAGAGTGAGGACTGAAAAAAGAATAAGATGGTGGAAACTGAAGGTGGAAGACTGTAGTGTGAGGTTCAGGGAAGAGGTCAGACAGAGGCTCGGTGGTGGTGAAGAGGTGCTGGATGATTGGGAAACTACTGCAGGAGTGATGAGGGAGGCAGCTAGAAAGGTACTTGGTGTGACATCTGGAAATAGAAAGGAAGAGAAAGAGACGTGGTGGTGGAATGAGGAAGTGCAGGAGAGCATAAGGGGAAAGAGGTTAACAAAACAGAAGTGGGATCGACAGGGTGATGAGAAAAGTAGGCAGGAGTACAAGGAGATGCGGCAGCAGGTAAAGAGGGATGTGGCGAAAGCCAAGGAAAAGGCATACGAGGAGCTGTATGAGAGGTTGAACACTAAGGAAGGAGAAAAGGATTTGTACCGATTGGCCAGGCAGAGAGATCGAGCTGGGAAGGATGTGTTGCAAGTTAGAGCAATAAAGGATGGAGATGGAAATGTGTTGGCTAGTGAGGAGAGTGTGTTGAGAAGATGGAGGGAGTATTTTGAGCAGCTGATGAACGAGGAAAATGAGAGAGAGAGAAGGTTGGATGATGTGGAGTTAGTAAAGCAGGAAGTGGATAGGATTAGTAAGGAGGAAGTGAGAGCAGCGATTAAGAGGATGAAGAGTGGAAAGTCGGTTGGACCAGATGACATACCGGTAGACATTAGGCATAAGGGAGATGTGCAGACCTGCAGTAACTACAGGGGAATTAAGTTGATCAGTCACACCATGAAGTTATGGGAAAGAGTAGTGGAAGCCAGGCTGAGAGAAGAGGTGACCATCTGTGAGCAACAGTATGGTTTCATGCCGAGGAAGAGCACCACTGATGCCTTATTTGCTTTGAGAACGTTGATGGAGAAGTATAGAGAAGGACAGAAGGAGCTGCATTGTGTATTTGTGGATTTAGAGAAAGCGTACGACAGAGTGCCAAGAGAGGAGTTGTGGTATTGTATGAGGAAGTCAGGTGTGTCAGAGAAGTATGTGAGGGTGGTGCAGGACATGTATGAGGACAGTGTGACAGCAGTGAAGTGTGCAGTAGGAACGACAGACTGGTTCAAGGTGAAGGTTGGACTGCATCAAGGATCGGCCCTGAGCCCTTTCCTGTTTGCAGTTGTGATAGACAGGTTGACGGACGAGGTCAGACAGGAGTCTCCCTGGACTATGATGTTTGCGGATGATATTGTGATTTGTGGTGAGAGTAGTGAGCAGGTTGAGAAGAGCCTGGAGAGGTGGAGATATGCGCTGGAGAGGAGGGGAATGAAAGTCAGTAGGAGTAAGACAGAGTACATGTGCGTGAATGAGAGGGAGGGCAGTGGAGTGGTGCGGTTGCAGGGAGAAGAGGTGGAGAAGGTGGAGGAGTTCAGGTACCTGGGGTCAACAGTGCAAAGTAATGGAGAGTGTGTTAGAGAAGTAAAGAAAAGAGTGCAGGCAGGGTGGAGTGGGTGGAGAAGAGTGACAGGAGTGATTTGTGATAGTAGAGTATCTGCAAGAATGAAAGGAAAAGTTTATAGGACTGTGGTGAGACCTGCGATGTTGTATGGTTTAGAGACAGTGGCATTGAGTAAAAGGCAGGAGGCGGAGCTGGAGGTAGCAGAACTGAAGATGTTAAGGTTTTCGTTGGGAGTGACGAGGATGGACAAGATTAGAAATTAGTTTATTAGAGGGACAGCGCATGTTGGACGTTTTGGTGACAAGGTGAGGGAGGCGAGATTGAGATGGTTTGGACATGTGCAGAGGAGGGACATGAGTTATATTGGTAGGAGAATGCTGATGATGGAGCCACCAGGTAGGAGGAAAAGAGGAAGACCAAGGAGGAGGTTCATGGATGTGGTGAGAGAAGACATGCAGATAGTTGGTGTAAAAGAGGCAGATGTAGAGGACAGGGTGGTATGGAGACGGATGATCCGCTGTGGCGACCCCTAATGGGAGCAGCCGAAAGAAAAAGAAGATAGTGTGCAGCAAAGGAAGTGAGATGGAGAGAGAAGTCCAGGTACTACTTGCTGGGGAAAACTCCGAATGGCCTGTGGAAAGAAGCGCCTCTTCATTCTCTCTGTGTTTGCTTTCGAAAGAGCGAAGGCGCTTCCCTGAACGCAACAAAGAAAAGAGTCCATTGTTGGGATGGTTGAGGTCCTTCACAATCTTCCTGGCTCTGCTCCAGCACTGCGTGTTGTAGATGTCCTGCAGGTCAGGGAGCTCGTGTGGATGGTATGTTTAGCTGACCGCACCAGTCTCTGGAGGGCTCGCCTGTCCTGCATGGTGCTGTTCCCGAACCAGAAAGTGATGCTACCCGTCAGGACGCTCTCAATGGTGCAGGTGTAGAAAGTCTTTAGCACCTGGGAGGGTAGTTTAAAGTCCCTTAAGTGTCTCAGATGGTACAGATGCTGCCAGGCCTTCTTCAACAGGGTGTTGGTGTGACAGGACCAAGACAGGTTCTGTGTGATGTGAACATCTAGGTACCGGAAACTGTCCTCTCTCTCCACTGGGGTCCCGTTGATGTTTAGCGGCTGTTTTGACTGCTCCTGCTTCACGCTGAAGTCCACTATCAACTCCTTATTCTTGCAGAAGATTGTTCTCCTGACACCATCTCTCCAGGTTTTTAATCTCCTGTAGGTAGACCGTCTCGTCATTGTTGGAGATCAGGCCCACCACAACAGTGTCGTCAGCAAACTTGATGATGGTGGTGGAGTTGGAAGTGGCCACACAATCTTGTGTGTACAGTGATTACAGCAGGGGGCTCAAAACACAACCCTGAAGAGCTCCAGTGCTGAGGGTGAGGATGGATGAGGTGTGTTTCCCACCCGTACGGCTTGTGGTCTGTCAGTCAGGAAGTTGGAGATCCATTGACACAGCGGCAGTCCCAGGACCTCCAACTTAGAGCAGAGTGTGGAGGGAATTATGGTGTTAAACGCTGAACTGTAGTCCACAAAGAGCATTACCACATAATTCCTTTTTTGCAATCCATGTGGCTCATCGTTGTTTGGAGAAGATGAGCAATGGCGTCCTCTAGTAGAGCAGTTCTGGCGGCACGCGAACTGTAGTGGATCCAGTGTGTCCAGTAATGAAGCTGTGATGAAGTCTTTGACCAGTCTTTTAAAGCACTGCATCACTACTGAGGTCAGGGCTACAGGGCAGTAGTCGTTGAGGCAGGCGGACTGAGGTTTCTTCTGGACAGGAACAATGGTGGACTGTATGAAGCATGAGGGGACATGCTCACATTCTGAAAACTGAAATTTCCTACCTTCTCAAGAAGGAGTAGTTTGAGTGGTAGCCCTGAATCTAAGCAATCAAGGGTTTTTTCTCTCGTTATTTCCTAGTTACAAAAAATGATGGCTCTCTCCATCCTATTCTGGATCTCAGAGTGTTGAACCAGCATTTGAGGAAATACAATTTAAGAATGCTATCACACAGCAGGGGCACATACCTTTTGTCAAGGAGGAACCCACTCTATGGAGAGCCCCTCAGCTAGTGGGGCTGCTAAGGAAGAGGTTTGGTAAGGCGCAAATCTCTTTACCTTGCGTGAAAATGCCCATTGTCCTATGTTCTTCTCGCTACGGGACGAGGAGGCCGAGTGGACATCGAGTGAAGAGATATTTATTGTTATAGTGCAAGGTACATGTACCGAGCCAATAAAATGCAGTTAGCATCTAACCTGAAGTGCATAAGTGGACTATTTACAATTAATAGCTGTATGTTAAATAAGGGTATGGGTCCATATGTACAGGGGTGGGAGAGAATAATGTACAGAAGGTGCAGCAGGTAATAAGATATGGTATATATAATAATATTCAGAATAAATATGCAAGGAAAAGCAGAGATGGCAAAAGTACACACATCCTTTACTCAAGTAAAAGTACAGATACTCATGTTTTAAAAGACTCTGGTAAAAGTTGAAGTACTGACTACACTTTTTCAATCCATTAAAAGTTAACAATTTTGGGCTCTGACATGTATTTAAGTAAAAAGTAGCCATTACTACTACCTGTTTTAGTGTCATGCCGGTAACTGGACCTCACATCACATTAATGTATGAATACAAAAGTGTTTCAAATCTTGTTATCTAAGGAATTGTAATGTAAGAGGTAGAAAGTCCAGCTATTTGTGTAAAAAATGTAATGAGTGAAAGTAAAAAGTTGTCCAAAAAATAAGTAAAGTACTGATACCAGACAAATCTACTGAAGTACAGTAACGAGGCCACCTCTTAGGGTAAGACGTCAGAAGATAACGTTCTTACATCATTTATTCCTCTCAATACGTTCTGCTTGCTGTTAAACTGACGCTGAACTATATGTTGGTGATTAGTAGATACCACCAAGCACCAATCAAAACAAGTTTAAAACTAATTTGTGGCTTGCTGCGTGCTTGACCAGTTACGTTTTTATCCGCTCAGAAATAAAAAGAAACAAATGGTTTAGCAAAATGTAGTTGAGTAAAAAGTAAGATATTTGACATTGAATTGTAGTGAAGTTAAAGTAAAAGTGTCTCCAAATGGAAGTACTTCAGTAAAGTACGCAAAAAAGCTACTCAAGTACAGTAACAAATTAAATTTACTTTATTACTGTTCACCAGTAGTAGTAACAGTAGTAGTAGCAGTGGTAGTAATAGTAATAGTAGTATTAAAATAGTAGTATTAGTGGTAGTATTAGAATGAATGGTAGTAGTAGTATTAGTAGTATTAGTAGTAGTAGTAGTAGTAGTAGTAGTAGTAGTAGTAATAGTAGTATTAGTGGTAGTATTAGAATGAATGGTAGTAGTAGTATTAGTAGTATTAGTAGTAGTAGTATTAGTAGTAGTAGTAGTAGTAGTAGTAGTAGTAGTAGTAGTAGTAGTAATAAT
>JAAIIK010020415.1:830853-859047 GCA_014706435.1 Silurus glanis
ACACACACACACACACACACACACACACACACACACACACACACACAAATTCTGTTGGAACAAAATGGCTGTTTTGCACATTTTTCTGCTGCTAGAACTTCATGTTGACATGCACAGTCTTTATTGTTATACAGACATTCCATTTGTACAAACCTTCTGACAGAGAAGTACAAATACTTCATTACTGTAACTAGATTTCTCTGGTATCAGTACTTAACTTATTTCTTTTTTACACGATATCTTTTTACTTCCACTACCTACATTTCTGACGGAAATATCTGTACTTTCTACTTCATACATTTTAAAAACAGGTTTGTTACTTTAGTTTTAATCTATTTGGTGACATGATCAATATTTATTTCTCCTCATTGTGCACCATTTTCAGCCCATCAACCTATTTCTTGTCATTTGTGGCTTTTTCAGTCTACCACTGGTGTATCATCTCCTGTCTATTACACACCACAGGCTAGTTTACGAAGCTAACAACCAGCAAAGCAGAAGGCAAAAAGAAGTATGGGATTAACATGGATGAGACAGAGGGAGTCAGCGATGTAGACATGACTGAGAAAAACATCACCTGATCATCATCATATGTTTTCTCTGATTGTGTTCTATATCGTAGTTGTTCAGCATGGATACATTCATTAGATAACAAAATGTTTAATTCTTTTGCATTAATATATTAATATGATGTGAGGTCCAGTGACCAGCGTGACACTAAAACAGATAATAGTTATGAATACTTTTTACTTAAGTACAAGGCAGAGCCCACACTTTTTTACTTTATCTTGCGTGAAAAAAGTGTAGTCACTACTTCTTTTAAAACATGAGCATCTGTACTTTCACTTAAGTGAAGGATGTGTGTACGTTTGCCATCTCTGCCTTCCGAACTATACTGGTCAATGCTACAGTGACTCTGTGTCTACTGTGTTGACTGTCACTGTATTTACTGTCTCCTTGTATTATGTTGTCCCTTTTTGTTTGCACTAAAATTTGCACATGCTCAATTTATGTTGTTATATTTTATGTATGTACAGTATATTTGATTTTGTGTAGTTCTGTGTTCCTTTTTGTCTCTTTTTGCTTGATGTAACACCTTGGTCCTAGGGGAATGTTGTTTCATTCCACTGTGTACTGCACCAAATAGGTTAGAAATAACAATAAACATTACTAAATGTGACTTGACGTGACAGATCAGTGAGATTAATGTACTGAGAATGGTCCACTATTTAACCAATACCTGGTCATACATGGTTCTGTTGTGGAAGCATATGGATGGGATAGAGGGGGGCTGACAAACTGAGCAACAAAAACAAAGCAGCAGATGGACTACATTCTGGAATTGTATACCTACAGTATGTGATAGGTGCAGCTTATAAAAAATAATGCTTCACTGCACAAATAACAGAGGAGTCAGGCCCTATTGATTCAGCACGTTTAAAAAAAAGAAGGGAGAAGCAAATTTTGATCAGAGAGATTTTCACACTGAAATTAAACATTGTTGACCCAAACTAGAGGCAGTGATGACGCAGTGCCTCGTCTGTTATATTCCTGTAAAAAATAAATGTAAAATTATATATTTAAAAAAAAGGGGAATAAGCCTGTGCCTATGACTATATGTGTGAATATCACCAATATACTGTTTGTAGACTCATTGCATGTCATCGCCTTCCATAGTTCCAACTCCTCTTTATTTAGCTCTGTTTTCCTTTATTCTAAATGTCTCTACATCATATGGGCACTTACAATAGAAAATATTATAATGAACCTCCAAAATGTCTTGCAGTTAGACTTTTAAAGTGAAAGGACAACGATAACTAACTAAAGACCCAGAGCTAACTGGACTACTTCAAACATTGTGCAGATGTTTTCCAGGATTTCATTTACAAATTAAAGCAAAACTATGCTGTGTATATTTGCAATTGTGTTGAATGAGTGAATATCTGAACTGTATTAGCAACAAGAGCTGTTTGAAAAAATGTAATAGGTTCTTTCCTGGTTCATCCCACAACTTTCCCCCAAGTGATAATAAAAATCAGGCTTAGATTCTAATCACAGCCAACACCAAATACACATTTAAAAACAAGGAAAAAACATCACTAAAATAGTTTGTGTATGTGTGTGTGTGTGTGTGTGTGTGTGTGTGTGTGTGTGTGTGTGTGTGTGTGTAAAGAATACTGTATTAATAGGAAAAATATTGCCCAATCAAACTGAGTTTCATAATTTAATCTCTTTTGGGGTTCACATTTGTATAAATGTGGCTCCGTGGGTCCAGGGCCTCACCCGCCCTTGACCTCACTGCACATCACTTATGTTGTTGACGCACATCATATTATTCATTCACCCATCAGGCCTGTACAATACATACACTGTTTATGCAAACGGCCTGCATTCATAATCAGAAGATTTCTTATCTTTAAAAATGTTAAGATTTAAATTTTCAACTGTGTTTGACTGTGTTTTTCATTATAAAATCTACATTTCATTTAAAGAACTACAAAAACTACTGATTTGTTTCCAATCTGGGTTAAACAGTTGTGTATGATTGGTACTGATGATGTGTGTTCAGATTGCTGTTGTGGGCGGGGCATTTCCCTTTACGCACATCCCGTGAGGGCCTGGTGGTGACGTCATCACGCGACGACGTTTCAGGACAGCAGGAATCTGGAGACTGGGGTTGCCAGATTGCTCGTGTATACAACAATAATAATAATAAATAATAATAATGTCCAGCAATATTAATAACGCTTATGCTACATACTACTACTACTAATAATAAAATGAATAAGATACTAATAAATACTAATAATATAATATTACATTTTATAGCATTTGGCAGAAATTTGGCTTATTGTGATCTATCACTAAATACTTCTAGAGTCACTAGAGATTAGGAAAATGTAAGAGACTAAGTGAATTATCAGTCTAAAAATTCCTATTTGGGAATCTTAGAAAGCATACAAATACATACAATACATGCTATCTTTTTATATATACTTATATGAAAATAAAACTTTTGGTTTGGTCTTTGCTGAAATGAAATAGTGAGCAGCAAAATCCTGTCCTGTTCACAGGATGCTTTATTGCCAGACTTTAACTTCTATTTAACTTTTATTAAAAAATTCACAAATCTTATTTTTGTTTTATGAGGAATGAAACACTTCAGGATTTCGCTTTGGTGTGGTAACATATCACACCACAATGTTGTGTATTCTTTTTAGTCATCTTGTTTTAGTCCTTTATTACTGCAGCCTGACTGAGTTTCCCTATGTAAGCATACAAGTTATATCAAAAGTATGTGAAATGCACCATTTGAGACATGGCTAGTGATATTTTAGTTTACCCTATTTGGCCAAAAGTATGCGCACACCCGATTATCAAACCCGTATTTGCTGTTTCCCCAGACTGGTGCCACACAGGTGGAAGTACATAGTTGTCTTTTCGTGTTATAGCATTATAATTTCTCTTCACTGAAGCTAAACGGCCTAAACCTGTTCCAGCACAACGATGCTCCTGTCTACACAGTGATTTCCACGAAGACATGGTTTGTCAGAACAAGAGCGGCCATTTAAACCCCAATGAACATACTTGGGTTGAACTGGAACATTAACTACGCCCCTGATTTCCTCACCTACATCAGTGATACATTAATGCTCTTGTGGCTGAATGAATACAACAAATGATCAATATCCAACTTTTAACAATAACAGAAATCTTGGCGACCCCTAATGGGAGCAGCCGAAAGAAGAAGAAGAAGAAGAACAATAATAGAAATCCACAATAAAATCTGCCTTCAGTGGGTGTGAGGCAGCTTTAAGCACCCCCTCATCCCAGTTTAGTTTCCTCCCTACAGGGAGATGCTTTAGGAGTCTGTATTGATGCACCAGCCAGATTAGGATTAAGTACATTTTCTTAGTTGTCAACCTTCTGAATCTATGTATACACAGCAAATTATTTATTTATTTTTATTTATTTTTATTTAATGCTTCTAACAACAAACATCTACAGAATCTATACAGGACAATGCAAACAATACTAATAACAATAATAACAATAATAGCTTGAATAAACAATTAAATAATAGATACAAATACATATAAAATAATTAAAAAACATCAACATGGAAAAAAAATGATAATAATAATTTTTAAAAAATCACATCGAACTATAGAGGAAAGACGTACAGTAGTAACATTCATTACAGATATAATTATTGTACAATTTCAGAAATCTATTACTTTTCTTGATTTGACCCAATCTAAGAGATTTGATAAATACCTTAATTTCAATTAAGATATGTAAAAAGGAAGGTTGCGATATTGAGAGAGTTTGTTTAGGAATAAAACATGAAAAAGTTAACAATGAAATTCACTGATATATATATATATATATATATATATATATATATATATATATAGTTTTATCTTTGTAGTAACACATGATATGTTTTAACTGAAAGGGACTGGAAGAATCAAGGTGATACCTATATGAAGATATAAGCTTTTCCAGAACTTTTGCGTTTTTTTTTTTTCACATTTAAAAAATAAATGGATCATTGTTTCAATATGAATAAGCAAAACAGCATGAACTGTCAACGTCCATATATTGAGCCTAAGTGGAATTTACTGTTTATATTGTATAATTGATAAACATGGCAAATAGGAGTTGACTTCCGCCAGCAGTGTGACGTCGCAGTAGCAGTGTGGAAACGGTGGCTTCAATCTGGCAACCCGGCTGGAGATAACGAGAAGAGCGACCGGGAAAAGGGGCCAACATCCAGTTTTTAAAGTCTCCGAGTTCATCCGTTACGGATATCGGATTTACTGGCGAAAACCCAACCCGAGACGGACTGATTCGAAGGGCAAAATAGTTGGTTATCTACTCGGGGGTTGATTGTACAGTTTTTAGTCATCCTTTTCACCCCCCGGACGTTTCCTTTTGGATCAGCGAGCAGCTTTTTCTTCTTCTTCACTGGACGGATCCAGTGATGTGGCTCAAGAGCTCCTAAACAAACTCCCAAACTCCAGAGCGAATTCTCTCCACATTTCACGCTTTTATTTTCCGTCTTTTTTTTTCGTGCCTTAAGTCCACTTTTGCAAAGAGTAATATTATTAAAAAGGCCCAAACCCGGTGTTTGGTCCGGCTTTAACGTTAGTTAGTTAGCGGGCTGGCTAAGCTTGGAGCTAACACGGTGCTAATATCCATTTGGGACAAGTGTTGATTTTTCCCTTCTTTTTAATATTAATACTATTTTTATATACGGTTTAAATGAAAATGTATTTTTAAAATCTATGTAATAAACCGCGTTACGGTTTGATTCTATTTGACATTTTTTAGCTTGTGAGTTCTGCTTTCTTCTTCAAGCTGGTAGCTAACTAGTGTAGCGTTTGGAGAATAATGTCACTGTGGAGTGATTGAAGGAGGCCCCTTTTCCCTGTTCCTGTTCTTCTTTTGGATATATTTCTCAAACCCTTTTTTCATGGATTGGAGGAGGACAACCCGCGATTAAAAACTTGCATTGGAAAATATCTGTTTTAGGATCTGATACCATTTATTATTCTTTTTAAATAATCTGAATTCATCTTCCAAACCCTGGCTGAAAGCCCCACATCAGTGCTGCAAAGGTAAGGATCAGCTGGACATTCGTATTAAACAATTTTTAGAAATAATTTGTTTTGTGGTTTTCGATAATACTTCCGAAAGCAAAACGAGTCTTCCAGAGATCGTTTAGATTGATTTCTTGAGATTTCCTAAATCATTAAACGTCATCCTGCACTAGTCTTGAGCTCGACCAATCAAATCCTCTTTACAGTAGCTGTCCCATCTCCCCCGGGTCTTGTGTTACCAGGAGAACACCGTTCATTGGTGCATTTTTGAGCTGTCCGTCAACCTGAGCACTTCCTGTTGAAGAAATAGTTTGGAAGTGTTTGATCAACCCGGAGTAACATTTTTTTTAACCATAATGTTGATCTGTTCAGATCCCATCAGTGCACGTTGACCTACAGTCATTTAGGTCGTCCACCTGATTGCGCTGATAAAAACAGGCACTTTCATTCGCTCTCTTTTTTTCTTTCTGCTGCACCTTAGATACAGTATCGTACGTTCCCATGTGTTTATACGATCATCGTGCGCATAGAAAGTATATAAAAATTTAGCAACGTTTTGAGCTGGTAATGCGCTTTAATGTGCAGATCTCAGATTTCTACCTGATTGCACTATTTTACACAATGTATTATAGTTTTTCTTTTTTTAAAAATTAAAACAAAATAATTTTGGGCTCTTGAGCACGGCCCTTTTCCCTCAGTGCTCCAGGGGTGCTGTATCGTTGCTGACTCTGCGCTCTGACCCCCAGCTTTCTGACAAGTGTATATTTTAACAAAAAAACAAAAAACCCTCGTTGCTCACACTTTGCTGTATGTCTGTGAACTTGCTGCCGTCCCATTACAATTTTAAAAAGTTAGTTATCTTGGATATCGTTACCGTTCCCTTTAAAGCCATCCAAACGTAGCTAAAGCCGACAGTGAGAAATCCTCCGCAGTAAATCTTTCCGCTCGCCTGCATAGTTTTGTTGTGCTGCTGTCACATGTGCTGAGGTTTGTCAGCAGGGTGTGGTGTATCGCATGCAACTGATTGTTGGGTTAATCAATCATCAATGATCACGTCAACACGTCGGTGCTCTTCATTCCTAGGTTACAAAGGAAATGCATCAACATCTGGAATGGAATCACAGCTCGGTTCACGACGGCTCCTTTGCAGCCTAGTATCGAATCGTGTGCAGATTTGTATGTAGTGTTAAGTACGTGTCCGCAAAAACATCACCGCTTGGGTTCCGTGGTGGTTCGGAGTGTCACTTGTGCCCATCTTAGAATTGAGGAGGAAGTGGGTACGCAACAGACTGAAAACTTGTGTATATAGTTAGTGTAGTGTAAAAAAACCCAGAGACTTTTTACTGTCCAAATTACACTATATGCAGTAAAGTATTGGTTTATACCTGACTTTTCCAGCCATATGTGGTTCTTTCCCAAAATGTTCCCACTATCCAAAATTGTATAGGGTTCCTTTGGATGCGGTAGCATGGATTTATTTCGTTCACTGTTCACGACAATGCCTCTGTGCATCAAGCCAGCTAGATGAAGATATGCTTTACATGGGCCGGAGTGGAAAATCCCACAATGCTGTTGGTGTGGTATCTGTGTAAACACACATACTTATGAGGAAAGAATAGCTGCAGAATAAGGGTGCTTTCACATATGCAGTGATTAGATCAAATCCTAGTGCGCAGTGTAAACGCAGCGATCACACTCGGGTGTGGAACAAAACAACCGAAAGGAGAAAGGTGACACGTCTTCGTCTGCTCGCAGTCGTACTCTAGTGCTGTTGGACTTGCAGCCTGAAAGTGATCGGGGCCTGAATCGAGCCTGGTGACGGGTTGATGTGAGCATTTGCACTGAGGCAAAGGGCAGAGCTGATTGCTGTAGAAAAGTCGTACATTTCCCAAGATATCGGTTGATTAACATAGAGACCATCATTTGTTAAACGTCCATGTCCAAAGCCCCATGTTTTTTTGTATGTGCATTTGGCAAAGTTGCCTCATATTTCCAACCATTGCCCAGAAGTGCTTCATGTGTGCCGTACATACCACAATGCTTTTTGCTTTGTTTAATCACATGCAGTGAGAAATGAAAACAAGCCAGCTAGCTAAGAAACCGAAAGTGCCAAAGCAGCATTTTGTATTAAATGACTTTTCTTTTTTTTTTTTTTTATATAAAAACCTCATTTCTGTTGGATCACACTTCCACTTTTCTCTTCCTTTAAAAAGTGTTTGAAAAGAAAAAAAAAGGGAAATATCGCAGCACTTCTGCGTTAGTCATGCTGTGTCTATACACTTTTACTACGCAGTGAAAGAGAGCTTTTGTTTTCGCCTGCATTCATCCAGACTCAAGGTGTAAGTTCAACAACGACACATTTATCAAGAGCGTTTGGACTCGTAGCTCTTGGAAATTGATGTTGTGATCATGGTAACGCATACGGGTTCATCTACTTTTTCATATCTAAGACCAGACTACACGCCTAAAAAGAAAAAAGGTACTGCAGAACAGCTCTTTTGCAGGTTAGACTTGACCCCGCCCCCGCAAAACGAGTCCAGAGTCAGTCCTGGGTGCGGACCTGAGCATTCGGACCAAACGTGAAACGCCCCGAGAGCCTAACCATTATATAATTATATGTGGGAGATTCTTAAAACAACTACACAAGCCGATTTTTTGGATTCACGAACGTGTTTGATGATTCGTGTCAACAGACGGGGTTTTTTGTAAAGCGCTTTATTCTGTGTGTGGATGTAGAAAGGAAGATTGGGTTTGCAATTAGAAATTTGTGTCCAATTAATATAGGAAAGGGTGAAGATTTTAGGGTCTTTACACATGTTTATATATGTTGCATGCCCGCAGAGATCTACGACGGAATATTTCTCTCAAAGGCGTTCCTTATAATGATGTGGCGATTGTGCCTGGTTAAAATGTGGGGTATCTATTGAGGTCCGCGCTACAGGTAAGTGAGGTGTTTTGCATTGATGCCAATAGTGTATCGGAAAGGGTATGGGATTGGTGCATCTGAAATATGAAATATCTCGTTCGGCACACTTGGTGTGTAGGTATACCATAAACACTATACGGACAAAAGTACTTGGACGCCTGACTTTTCCAGCCATATGTGGTTTTTCCCCAAACTGTGACCACGAAGTTGGAGTCCACAATTACATTGGATGCTTTTGGATAGGGTAGCGCTACATTTTCCCTTCACTAAAACTAGGGGACCCAAATGTTTCTTCATGACAGTGTCCCAGTGTGAAGCCAGTTCTATGAAGATATTCTTTACTTGGATGGAACATTTTGCGTGGCCTGCTGTAGAACCACCCTATTGACCACCTTATTTGGATGAACTGGCCTGCTGACTGCGCCCCAGGCCTCCTCACCCTACATCAGTACCTGACTTTACTAACACCCTTGTGTCTGAACGAGCGCAAACGTCCGCAAGCAGACTCTGAAATCTAGCAGAACAGGTTATTATAACAGTAAATGAGGAATAAATGTGGAAATGGGCGTTCAAAAAGCACACATTTTATGGTCAGGTGTCCATATATTGTACCATTATGTAAACTTAGTGGTGTCGTGGTGTCCAGGTTCCCTTAGGCTGTAGGTGATGATGCGCCAGTCCAGCTAATCGTTTTCCTTTTTTTTTTGTTTAAGAAAAGATGAACTCACGTTTTGATTTCTGGGAAGTATTCTGAAGCGTGACTGTTTGTCGTCTCTACACTTCCTCCGGATGGTCAGAAGGTGTGGATTATTTCCCTATTACTGCTTCTAACGGTAGTTCACAGGGTTCTACGAACGCTCTCGTGCTAGTAATTGTTTCCCGTGGTGTAAACTGGCACAAAGAGAGAGACCACATAAACAGATTAACACCGGTTGATACGGTGCCGTTTTGTGTGAGGAGACTCCCCTCTCCCCAGAAGGAGTCTCAGATGTCGGCTCTTTGGAAGAATCACAGCTGTAACATTCTTTTTTTTTTTCCGGACACGGGGGAGAAGCTGTATTGACTTGTTCACAGGAATAGCTGAGATTAATTTCTTTTTTTCTCGATCCTGGTGCAGGACTGACTATTTATAGCTTCCAACAGGAACTGATGCGTTTCATGGATGTTTCGTGGTATTTATGTACTAGGGGTTTAACGATGCACGCACAATCCGAGTTCCCTCACAAACGGATTTTTTTTGGTCTCTGCCTCACTCCATACTGGAAACACGAGTTTGTTTCGCGCATTTCTTATGTACAGCTTCAAACATTTCTCTTAAAAGGAGAAAAGCCTGACAGTTTCGCATAGCGAGGGAGTGAACGAATGAAAGATGGAAAGAACGAAGCCGCGTTGAATCATGCTGAAAGAAGTAGAACAGTTAAGTGGAACACGTCTTTAGAAAACGTCATATTAAATGTAAAGCCCAAACGGGGTCTAACAAATGTAAACTATTTAATCGAATTTTATTTGTGCCAATTTAATCAATGCGATTGCAAAGGTGCAGTGCATACATTCGATCCATTTTATTTGTATACATTTTATTTTTGGTTTAATCCGAGCCTGCGTTTAATTTCAAATTGTTTTTAAAAATGTAAACTGTTCTGCACTAATGTTGATTATGATAAACTGCCTTGATTAAAAAAAAAAGACAATTTTACCGTAAGCATTTTCCCCCCCATAATCGTACCAAAATCGAACCGAATTGTGAATTTTGCGTACCGTTACACCCCTAATATATATTTAAAAAAGCTTGAGATGTGCTGGAGAAATATAATCTTCATTGCAGTGGTCAAGGCACCATACCCACCCAGTTATTAATTATTTTACTAGAAAAGCGCACTCCATTGTCTTTCATTCCCATCCTTCATTACAGAGGTGAATGTGATGGAGAGGTGAGCATGTGCTTAGCGCACGCTAATCGTTTGGTTTGTTGTCCTCGTGGTGCTCAGTTACTCAGAATGTGTGAAATCTGTGTAGACCGGTATGTTATTTTACTCACCCAAGCGCAACAGACAGATGAGCAAACTGCAGTTTTTTACGCTGTGACTCGGATTGTTAGCTTTTGCTCAAAGTAAAGGTCAAGCTGTCAAGTCAAGTGATGTAAAAATGAAACAACGATAGATCTTGGCCTAGCAAAAGACAAGACAAGTGAAAAGGCATCACGGTCCCCAAAGAGCTCACAAAGGATGTACAGGATTATTGAAATGGAGCGATCAGGACAGGGGTACAAAAGAATTTCCAAATCATAGGTGCACATGGAACATCATGAAGGAGAGGAGAAAACAGCAACTCTGTGACATTGCCAAGAGCAGGAATGTCTCTAAAATGCGAGAGGATAAACTGGAAATGTTTTAACGAGGCTGCTAATAGACACGCGAGCAACATTAAAGGAGCTGCAGGAATAGCTATTTATAATAGAAGGTAATCTTGTGGTCTTCACATGCCTGGGCTAGGGGGGAGGGTAGCTAGATGGAAACAAATCGCCACAAACCATGTGGCAAAATGTAGTATGGTCAGATGATGTTAAGGTGGAACATGCTAGGACGTAATCCCAAAATCAATTAAGTACATTAGCCTCAGCAGTGAAGCATGGTGGTGGGAGCATCATGCTTTCAGGATCTTACCTGGAACTTTGGCTTTCGATAGCTCCAACATTTTTATGGCACAAAACACGTCGGCCTCTAGTCCAAAAAAACGGAATATTAAGACAAATTTCCCGTTCCAGCACAACAACCCAGAGCAAAACACCATTTTAGCAAAGGAAGGGCTTCAAAAGGCAGCGATCAGAAACAACCCAGTCCCATCCCAGATCTAAAGCCGATCAGATAACCTGGGGAATTATTTTGAAGAGGGAGATCCTGTCTCCTTCGAACTGGAGCATGTTTTCGCAAGCAGACATGAAATTAATTAGGCAAATTCAGATAGTAGACTAGAGTTTTTGTTTTGTTTTTTTGCTTGTAAATCACACTTCAAGGTGAAATAATGGTCCATTCTTTTTATATTAGGTTTTATACACCCTGGGGTTTTAACGTGTCCTTTGACGAGGAGCGAAATATGATCTGTAGCGTTTGCAGTGTTGAGTTACTTCAGCTGGACCTCGAACACAGTGGCCCAGAAGAAAGCAGCTTTACAGGTTTGGCTACAGATGGCCGTGTATTATAGTGCACAGGTGAGCATGGAGCACGCCGATTGGTTCGTCCGACGCTCTTGTTCAGGTATCCTGTCGGCTCCCCATCTGCCACTCCTTTTCCTTGGAATCAAAGCTGTGAAGTTAAACCCATCCCCCCTCCCGCACCGAAGCGCTAGCGTAAATCTCTCAGCGTTTGACCTCCTTACAAGCGCACAGGCCGTCCGCCGAGGTAAAACGAGGTTACATTTTCCCCTCGTCCTCTCCCTGTCATTTCATTCCATCTCTCTGTGAGAAGTGCAGGGGGATGTGATTGCTCGAGGACGTACACAGCGTACCAACACTCAAAATGCTGCGTGTTAAATCACAACCTGTTTGGTGTCCGAATTTTGGTTCTGGAGTTAAATGAAGCTGAAAAGTAAGTGGAGCTTATAACCACCAGTGTCTGAGTCTTCACTCTATCCTTAATCTCAAGCCACAAGTAAATTTTTTGATCGTGTTAAGAAAAGCGGATAAAAGCGTCTTTCAGATATGGAAGCAGTGGTCGTAGTAATGGTGGTGATGCTGAATTCACTTGATCCTTTGATCACTACATCAGGTACAGCTTTCAGATTTAAAGACTTCTCATGGTATTGCATTAGAAGATATTATAGTTTATAGAGGTTATCGTAGGTAGCGTGTGTGTGTATGTGTGTGTGTGTGTGTATATATATATATATATTTAAATTTTTATATCTGTATCTGTGTGTGTATTTATATATATATATATATATATATATAGACATACATCTCCAGCCTTTTTGTGAGTGAGGGCCCCCGAAATCAATTCTATTGGGCTTTGTAATGTGTATGATGTGTATAACTTAAAGAATATTTTAAATGGTTTAATAATCGCTTTAATAATGTTCCTGTTAAAATGTTCACCGTTCTTATTCTCATGTTCTCATGTGGTACACTTAATGCCACGATGCCCCATATATCCAGCGTCTTGATGTGCAGTGAACTGGATATTGCGATTGTAGATACGATAGCTATCAAGAAATATCACACGTTATACATTTTACATTACATACATTTTACATTACATACATACATTCTATATGAATATATATATTTACTAAACATGCTGGATACTAAATATCATAAAAATATACTGGATGTACTATGATAGCATTGACCGGTTATTATAGGACACCAGGTACCAAAACCAATTTTATATTGATGTGATTGTGTGTTATTTGTACAAATATTGTTAAAACAGCTTTTATTTATATATATATATATATATATAAGCAAGCCTAATGTGAGAACATAAGCCTTGGCCCAAGTATTATCAGGTACTTTTTGAGTTTATAATATCAATATCACAACGTTTCACCCTTTTTTGATGAGTAGCATGTGGAAGCAAATGTTGAGTTTCGTAATGTTGTTTATCAAACTACTGAACATTTATCAGCATATTGGAGCGAACTGCAGAACAGTGGTCCTGTGGTGAAGATTTTCTACCACTGGAAATACCTGTGTGAGGCACGGTTATCTTATTGTGCGGAGAATATACATATAAATATTTGCAAGCTGCTTTGTGTAACTTTGTTTCATTTGATCTGAACTGTGGCCATGTTGAGATCAATGGTAAGGAATAAATAATACACTATATAGACAAAAATACTGGGACGCCTGCTTTTTTGAGCCATGTGTGGTTCTTACATATAGTGATATAGTGTACATGGGTTGGAGTGGAAGATCTTGTGCAATTACCTCAACCATGTTCAACAGCTTTGGGATGAATTGGAACTGCACCCCAGGCCTCCTCACCCTACATCAGTACCTGACTTTACTAACTCCCTTGTGGCTGAATGAGCACAAATCTCCATAAGCACATTCAAAAATCTCGCTCAACATCTTCCCAGAAGAGTGAAGGATGTTATAACAGTAAATGTGGAATGGGATGTTCAAAAAGCACATACAGATTTTGTGGTCAGGTGTCCAAAAAGTTTACTCCAAACTGTGTACACCAGGGATCACCAACCTTTTTTGAAACTGAGAGCTACTTCTTGGGTACCGATTAATGTGAAGGGCTACCAGTTTGATACACACAGTTTTCAGTTTGATCTGAAATAACAAATTTGCTCAATTTACCTTTTATTATGTTATTATTAATAATTAATGATATTCATCTATGTGAAGACACTGATCATGTTAATGATTTCTCATAATAATTATCAACAATGATTTAACAAAGTAGGAAACAGCTATTTTTAGAAAAGGCCCGCGGGCTGCTTATGTGGTGGGCGGGCACCATGTTGGTGACCCCTGGTGTACACCGATCAGGCAAAACATTATGAAACTGCCTAATATTGTCTCGGTCCCCCTTTTACTCCCTCTTTACCTTGGACCACCTTTGATAGATACTGACCACGGCAGATCGGGAACAGCTCACAAGAGCTGCAGTTTTGGAGAAGCTTTTGGAAAACCTTGCCATCACAATTTTCCCCTGGTCAAAGTCGCTCAAATCTTTACGCTTGTCCATTTTTTTTCCTGCTTCTGACACGTCAACTTTGAGGACAGAATGTTCACTTACTTCCTAATAAATCCCTTACTAACATGATGAAGTGCTGGTGCCATGATGAAGAGATAATCAGCGTTATTCACCCGCCGGTCGTAACGTTACAATGACGGAATGATCAGAATGAGCAGCTTGTGAGAGAATGTAGGTGCACAAAACAACTTTACACAGCACGAGTAAAGGTTTAACGTTGTGTTCCGTGACCTTCGTTATATTCTTTGTAGCTCTTCCTACGCTCTGGAATGTAGAGGGACTTTGGAACAGTGTCGGATCATCACTTTTCCTCGTATCATTATCGATCTAGCCTAGACATGTTCTCACATAAAACTGCAGTAAACGCATGGCCAAATGTCAACAACACCAGGAGATTTATTTATTTATTATAGGAACTTTCCTTCATTTACATGTAAATGGATTAAAAATTCAATCGTACACTGAATATCGTGATTAATGGCATGCCTGAGGTCACATTGCACTTTATGCCTTATATTGAATGTCTTGCTTTGTCCTTTCCTGTCCTAGATGATGTGCGAGGTGATGCCCACCATCAGCGAGGCGGAGGTGGGGAGTAACGGCGGTGGCCGGGGCTCTGGGTCTCCCCTCCAATCGGATTCAGAGGGACATTTCGAGTCTCTGATGGTGTCGATGCTGGAGGAGCGGGACAGGCTCCTGGACACGCTGAGGGAGACTCAGGAGAACCTGGGAATGACTCAGGGCAAGCTGCACGAGGTTAGCCACGAACGAGACGCCCTGCAGAGGCAGCTCAACTCCGCCCTGCCTCAGGTAAGAACAATCAGGCTTCCTACGATTCGTCCGTGACTCGAAGCGGCTGTTGTGCAGAAAAACGATTTCTTAACGAAAGAACTCGCATGATTTTCTTTATTTTATCCTCTCAAAAAAGCACGAGGATGTTGAGCACGTCAAGCAACTTTATCTTCCTTTATATAAAACCGCAATAATCCATGCAGAGTATACAATTCAATTAGTTATTTACCAACTAGCTGAAAGTACCCGTGCTTCGCTACGGAAGGCAGAACGCTAAGCAATATGGCAATAAGCAGTAAGCACTGAGCAGGACTGGATGATCAGAGATCAGAACGTAACGTCAACAAATAACGTACTACCCCTTTGTAGTACCGATACAGGGCAAACTACTTTGAAAATAATTTTTATCGTGCATCTAACATCTAATAAGAAACAATGTACTAAGTTTCATTAGGATCCGTACTGTTATTTCGAAGAATTTACAATGCGTGAGAAATCGGGTTTTTCGCGAGTTAGCCGCAATCCAGGGCGAATTTTTCAAAACCCTTTCTTAGTGAGCACCTAAGACCCAAGAGGAAGGTATGTTCCAAATTTCATTGCAATCCGTTCAGTGGTTTTTGAGATTTCGTGATGAGTGAGTGAGTCAGTCAGTGGTATTTGAGCTTTATATATATAGATAAATCTGTTTGTATTCAGCCTGATAAACGAAGCCCACTGATTTCCCATCTGTTGGATCCAGGTCGTAAATTCATTTATTTTGTAACAGTTCATCCTTTCATTCATTGATTGAACTAAGCTAAAGTGTCTGCGACTGGCTAGTGATACTCATGACAGCAGCATGGACAGCACCGTCAAACCCGTGATGGTCCGATGAAATCACAAGCACATGTTGTACACTGTATTGATGCATTGATGACTTGGTGTGTGGTTCATCCCCGAATTTTTGATGCAAAATTTGGAGGCACACGATTGGATATGATGCCTTTGTGTGCGATAGCATAAAATGCTTCCTTCACTTCATCTAGGAGACCTAAACCTGTTCCTGCATGGCCCCTGTGTACAAAGCCAGCTCCTTGCCAGGGTTTACTTTGGGTCTTAAAGAGCCAAACAAAAAAAGGCTAAAATCTCAATTGAAGGCGTTGAAAAATCTTAAATTTGCTGTCCTTGGGCTTAAATACTTTTAAACAGGTCTCAATTTTTCCGATATTAATGTAATGCTCATTTCAATGCTCCCACTGCACTTTATAATGTTTTTTTTTTTTGGTTTGTTTAGTTCTTTTTTTGGCTCGTCAAAATCTTATTAGCTTATTTTTAAAACTGCAATTGAGACATGCAACGGCCAATCAGCTTTCTGTTACTGTGAATCTCTCTTTTAGATTTTGTAGCACAGACATTAAAACTTTTTTATTTTTCAGCTATGGGGAAGTGCAAGTTTAGAGATGTGTGTGTTCCTTATGTCCTGAAAGCACCCGACTTTATTAACATTCTTATGGCCGAATGATGATAAATCTCTATGAGAACTCTGCGTAATCTAGTGAAACATCTTCCCAGAAGAGTGAAGATTATTAGTAAATGGGGACTAATGGGGAATGGGATGTTCAAAATGCACCTACAAGTCTCATTCACAAAAGTATCGACAAAAGTGTTTCGTGTTGTGTTTTGTTTTGCGTCTAGTCGGCAGAATACCGAGCAGACAGCGTATCTCTGAGAGCGGAAAGAATTACATAACCCGCTGATGCATTTTCTCAATCAGTGACTCTAGATATCATTTTACCATTTCATGCAACTTTTCATAAATCTAGATGAAAGAAGTCAATGTCAGTGTAAACGATATCACAATTATCAGTGTTTGAGAAGTGTGTGTTTGTTTGTGTGTTGCACAGGCCTGCTTAAAGAGCACGGAGAAACCAATTCCTTTCTCCTTTGCCATTTAAGCTATTTAAATCAATAATTCCCAAGGCTTTCTTTGTATTCTTTTCTTCCATGTTTTTACTTCCTTTTTTTTTTCTTTTTTTTTTTTTTTCTTCAGCGGTTTCAGAAAGCTCAGCCTCAGGGCATTTAAAAAAAAAAAGTTCCCTCCTTGTCTCTTTCCCTCCATCCTGAGGAATTCCCACACATTCCTGAGCTCGAGACTCTGGAATGCAGGGACACCTCACACACATGTGGTGCCCTCCCCCCCCCCCCCCCACCCCCCTCTTCTTTTTTCTTTTTTTTTCTTTTTTTTTTCCCGCTATAGTTTAAATTTCCTGCCAGAATTTTTCTGTCACAGAACGTAACTTAAATGATTAAAAGAAGGCACTTCCTGTGGATAAGGTATCACAGAGATGGTGTAATTTGTGTAATTTGGTGTATCATGTCAGAAAGTGTTCCTGGTAGCAAACCAAGCCATAACTAAGACGCCTTACAATACATCGGCACGGGTTCAGCATTGCACCTGGATATGTAGCCGACAGTCAAGTTTTACTCCATTGTCCAACAACATGAAAGCACTCTTTTTTTTTTTTTTTTTGTTGTTGTTGCGCTACAGTCCCTTTCAAGAGTTGATTCTCAAAAGGGGAACGCAATTACAGAGTATTATAACGTCTCAAACTTTCAAATCTAAATCATAAGCCTTGAAAAGTCTTAAATCTGCTGGTCTTAAATCTTTTTAAACAGGTCTTAACTTTCCAATGACTATGTAATGCTACCTGTAACATGTTACATGACATGGTGTTGTCGTTCTTTCTTTCGCTAGTCCAAATATAATTCGCTGTGTTACAACAACAACAGAGATCAACATGCAACAGCCAATCAGCGTTCAGTAAAAAAAAAATCTCTCTGGAATTGTACAACTTATTTTTTTACCTATGGGGAAGTGCAAGTTTAGTGATACCTGACTTGAAAAAAATGACTTTGGTACATGATTAAGGTCAGTATTGTGTTTGTGTGCGTCTTTTTCTTTTTTTTTAAGTTTGTCTTGATGAAACCTGCAGAAATCCTGAATTAAAGGGGAGCAATTGTGCACAGAAAAAGTGGAACAGAATCCAAAACGTATTATATATATATATAAAAAAAAAAAAATACACGTAGTTCCCCAATAGTGACGGCAAGCAAATACCCGTCAACCACGTGCTGTTTTGTTCGTAGAGTACATTTCGGGTTTAAACTTGAATATGGATTTGGTTTGTGCAATGAAATCTTGATTAGGGGCTCAAAGGTGGTGTTCTTTTTAGTTTGACAAGGTGTCTTTAACAGAGAAACAGCTGTAGAATAGTTGTGAGATTTGGCACGTTGATTGGACAAGGTTTTAGGAACATTCTGACCGAAGTTTGGGCGAAATCCCGCCAAGGCTCTAACAGCACTATTGGGTCAAATTTTGGCCTAATTTAAAGAACGTTTATGGTCATAACTTTAACAGTGTGTCCGTAATTTAAAAGCCAGACTTCTCTTCATTCCATGAGTCAAAACGAGTTCAGTATCCTGAAAGCAACCTTTTTTTTCCTTTTTATTTTTTTTTTTTTTTTGCTACTTCTACAAGATTCGTCCAATCACCATGAAATATAGAAAAACGTCATCATCACAGTAAACTCTGATCCCAATCGGATTGCTTGTAATAGACCAACAAACCTGTATCTCTTGGTAGACATCTTCAGGACCATGAACCAAGGTCATACAGCAGATTTCATGACCGCGCCATGTACTTGTAAAAAGTCCCAATGGCATGAGAAAACTGCTTACGTCTAGCATAATGAGACCATCGTCTCTTACAGTCAGGGACTTCCACTACTGTTTGTGATCAAAACGTATAGAAATTGTTCTTGAATTCCTTTGTTTGAAGGTATGGCTTTGCTTTCCAGTGATTGTGAATGTGTTTGGCCAAGTCCCCATGAAAATGCTTCTTGCACCTTTTTTCCACACTGATCTCGCTCTGTTCTTTCAGTTTCAACTATTAGTTCATTATATATTTATAATTATATCTTTGTGTTTACCGTAATTTCTGGACTATTAAGCGCACCCAAATATAAGCCGCACGCACTGAATTTTACAAAGATTTTTATTTTGAACATAAATACGTCGCACCTGTCTATAAGCAGGTGTCTACACTGAAACTAATGAACTTTACACAGGCTTTAACGAAAGACAGTGCCTGTTACACGACTTGTATCTAAACAGTAGCCTACCAAGAAAGTCATTGTTCACTGTCTTCCTCCTTCCTTTCACAACTATTTCTCTCACAACAGTTTATCTTTTGGCATCGTCGTGCGTTTAAAAATCACCATCGGTGAAGCTTTTCTCCCGATGCCGTGCAGCTCAGAACACAGGTGAAGTGCGTTTTTTCATGCCCGGTTGTTTTCAGCGTGACTAATGATTCGCATTTCCTGTTGACAGTCCGCGTGAGCGGCAGGTCAAACGTCAGAGGAACCTCATCCATATTTATGATGTGGTGCGGCCCGATTCAGTGGGAGCGCATCTGATTTAATATAAAGAGTTTCATTGGTTCACCTGAACCCGTTCGGCAATTTCATTGGTCTAATGTTATGGGGCTCAGTTTTTTGGCTTGAAGTTTGTGAAACCGGGAAAACCCCAGGAAAATCCATAAATTAGCCGCTTCATTGTTTAAGCCGCGGAGTTCAAAGCGTGGGAAAAAAGTAGCGGCTTATAGTCCGGAAAATACGGTATTTGTTGTTGTTTTTTTGTAGTTTAAACATCAGGTGAGAAACAGTATTGTAATAAATGTGAATCGTGATAGATAGATAGATAGATAGATAGATAGATAGATAGATAGATAGATAGATAGATAGATAGATAGATAGATAGGAAGGAGTGTAAGGGTACAATAAATTCACAAGTCGGTATGTAGCTCAGGCACAGTTTGTGTTCCATTTCGGTACCGCTTAGACCAGGGCTGGGCAATTAATTTCTATAGGGGGGGGCACATGAAAAATCTGAACTGTGTTGGAGGGCCAACCCAATGATAACTTGAAATTAATTCTGCTCAATATTAATTTTCTCCCATTGTAAAAAAGCAGTAAATTATATATTTTGATAAGCTTCTAGTAAGTAAAGTAATAAACAGTTGAAAACAAAAAGAAATCGCTGTTTTATTTTATTTTTAACTTCTTAATCTTCACAAATATTAAAAAAGTGTTTTGCAGTATGTTAAAGATAAGCAACTGAACAACTTTATACAAAAAGCAATAAGTGCTTTTGATGTTTTCAGTTTAGATTACTTGTTCAGTGAGAAAAATCCAGTCTGAGGTGGCTTTGCAAAGGACAGCTGAGAGGTGATTATCAGTTATAGAGGATCTGTATCTGGATTTGCAAAGTTTTGTAAGAAGCGTTTGTTGAGTTTGCAGCTTGGCTAGCAAAGCCTCCGACTCCTTCGCGTGCTCTTCGTCAGATAAGCTCTTATATTTCTCCTCGTGTTTGGTCACGTAGTGGCGATTCAGATTGCAATCCTTAAACACACGACTAAGCACACGACTTTACCTTTGACTTCTGTAAAGAAATATTTAGCAGTCTTGTTGAAAACGCGGCATTCGGAATCAGCATTTCTTTTTTTTTTTTTTTTATGTGAGCCGACATTTTTGGGGGGGCCAGAGGTAGCTGGCTAGCATCACCTGTCGCAGACAGACGAAGATACGTAAATAACACGTCATTGTTTTTCAAAATAAAAGCAACACAGTTATATTGCGTGCACAGCATAAATACTTGTTCATTTGTGTTTATGACTGAAATACCGCGGGCCGGACAGGGATGCCCAAAGGGCCGTATGTGGCCCGCGGGCCGTAAAATGCCCAGGTCTGGTTTAGAGGAAGAAATGCAACGCATAAAGTTGCTGGTGGGTTTTTTTATTAATAGTTTATTATTATTAACATTTGTGTTAATAAGTTCAACAGTTTACATTTCTAAATCAATTGAAAATAAAATGCCTGCTCGGTTGAATAATATACTAAACAATATTTTATAATATTTACTGCAAAACAAAGATATAAAAACAAAATGAAATAAATCTAATTTTTGCCATACAATTTATTATATTGATTAAAATCGATTCAATTTGCACAAATGAAATCGATTAAATAAAATTAAAATAAAATGGAAGAATTAAATGAAGTAGTTTACATTTGTTAGACCCTATTTGGTTTATTAATTAAATTTTTAAAAAATAATAAATACATTTCAAGGTTTAAAAGCAAATCCAATATTCCTCCCCAGCCTTTTTTAGTGATTTGACTTAAGTACAGTTTATAGCCTTCCCTTGTTTGAGAATGGGACAGGGCCCACAGTTCTTGCTCACAGTTTTTGCTGTATGCACAAAAATTTGTCCCGGTCTGCTGTGTGTTTTATTCTTTTTACGTTCATTTTTGATTATTTTATTTATTTATGTTTTTTACATTCTTTCCAACATCTCATTCATTTTAATTCATTGTGTTGCTCAGGCCAGTTCCCAAAGGGTGGGTGTGTGTGTGTGTGTGTGTGTGTGTGTGTGTGAGAGATTCTCTTTAAGCTTAATTGGCCTAGCTGGACATTTTTCCTGTGTGCTTTATGGTTTGGATTAAGTGTGTGTGTTTGAGAGAGAGAGAGAGAAAGAGTGTAAGAGTAACAGCTTTGCTCTTAGTGTTTAACCTCAGCCAGCACAGTGGATGCATTGAATCTGTGGGAAACACATTTAACACATTTCACATGATCCCATCTTTTCGTTTGCCACTGAAAGAGAGGATAGAGAGAGCAGATCTTTTTAGCCTCGTGTGTGCCGTTTAAGAAAGATTTACAGAAGGAAACTAGACATATAAGAATTCGTCCACTTTGGCTGAGTGTGTATGTTTCGTTAGGGGCAGTAGAGAGTTCACTCTATAGTATTGTAAGGACAAATAAATATGTATATGTGCGTGTTTTCCAAAGGTTTCTACGTTTTACGGCATTTGGCCAACCTTTATATTAAACTTAAAATTACCATGGTTCCTCTCATTCATGATTTCATGAAATATAAAAGAACAAAATAGATAGAAACCATTACTCTGTAATCTGCTTAGCTAATGCATTTTTCTTTTGTAGTTCAATGTGACTACAAGTACCGTGAGAAACAATTGATTGTACAATAGATTTAAATGCAAAATACAGTGGTGCTCGCTAATAAGAGCTATAAATGTGCTGATGTAGGTGAGGAGACCTGGGGTGCAGTCAGCGTTCCAATTCATCCCAAAGGTGTTCAGTAGGGATGAGATCAGAGCTCTATAGCAGGCCACTCAAGATCTTCCAAAGCATGTAAACCATATCTTCATGGAGCTCATTTTGTGCACAGGGGCATTGCCATACTGGAACAGGTTTGGGCTTCCAAGTTTAAGTGAATGCAAAATTTTATTATAGCGCATCTAAAGACGTCCTGTAGAATTGAGTGCCTTTAGCTTTGTGGTAACAGTTTGGAAAAGAACCACATATAGCAGGAAAGGTCAGGTGTCCCAATACTTTTGGCAATATGGTGTGTGTGTGTGTGTGTGTGTGTGTGTGTGTGTGTGTGTGTTTTGAAAAAAAACAATGAACATAATCATTTGACCTGTGCATTTTCACAAAGTAAGCCCAAATAAATAATTTATAAATAATTAATTCTAGTAAATAATTAATCACAGCAATTTTGGGCTTCGGCTCATAAACCATTCGTGGGTGGAAATCGATCTCAGTAAATGCACTCTGTTTAAGTTCAGGCTGAATACAGCAGTGTGCCTCATTCATTCATTCCATTCATTCACTTTGTGACCGCAATAACGAGTGTTTGTTTTGCTGGGCCGCGCAAATTTGTTTTCGTTGATGGCGAGTATTTTTTTTTTTCCTCTCGCCGTCTGTAGACTCGACTTGCTTGAGGTGCTCGCCATAAGCTCATGACGATCATCTATATCAGCAGGAATCACTCATAGCTTTGTGATAGCTGGAATCTACCAATATAAAAAAAATTAATGTCTGCCGCAAGACGTGTTCCTTTAAGCTCTTTAGATCAGCAAAAAAAAACTAGTGCTAGAGCCATAATACACCATATGGACAAAAGTATTGCGACACCTGACTTTTCCAGCCATATGGGTTTCTTCTGGACACCGTTACCACAATAAATTGGAGGCACACTTGGATAGGAGGGTTTTTTTTTTGGATGCAGTAAAATGAAACCTTCCCTTCACTTGATTAATCCAAACCTGATCCAGCATGACGGTGCGTCTGTGCACAAAGCTGGCTCCATGAACATATGCTTTACATGTGGTCGAAGTGGAAGATCATGAGTGGCCTGCTATAGATTTCTGACCTCGACCCTACTGAACAGATTTGGGATGACATGGAACGCTGGCCGCACCCCAGGCCTCCTCACCCTGCTTTACCACCTGACTTTGCTAACAGCCATGTGGCTGAATGAATCTCCACAAGTCTCCACGAGCACACGCTCTAAAATCTACTGGAAGAGTGGAGGTTATTGCAACAGTGAATGGGGACTAAATGTGGAATGGGATGTTCAAAAAGCACATACAAATCTCATGTCCAGCTGTTCGCAAATAAAAAAAAAAATGCTAATAAAGTAATTGCATGTTTGAGTGAGTTTGGTATGTAAAATGCTCTTGAAATTCCAAAGATCTACTGTTAGTTCAGACGTGCTGATTCCCAAGACGCGTTCTGGAAATATCTGCACCTTTATTTACTTGTCCTCTTTATGCAAACGTGTGCTAAAGCGACCTCGTCCCTGCAGAAAGCTCGATCGTGTATTGTTTCCATCACCAACTGTAGTCTGACTTTTCCGACTCTGTTCTCGCGTTCTTGTGGGGGGGGGGAATTGATTTCAGAGAAAAATCTTACCATCCTCTCCAAGGAAACTCTGACCCTTCTCTTTTTTCCCTGCAATGGAGGTATGAAGAGTGAGAGCCAGCGGTCATTACTGAGACCAGCTGCTGTACAGAGTGACTTCTCTCTCTCTCTCTCTCTCTCTCTCTCTCTCTCTCTCTCTCTCTCCCTCTCTCTTTTTCTCTCTCTCTCTCTCTCTCTCTCTCTCTCTCTCTCTCTCTCTCTCTCACTTCGTCCCTCTCTCTCTCTCTCTCTCTCTGTCTATCTGGTTTGTTTTTTTATTAGAGTTTAACCTGAGTTTACTGTAGGTGTACAGTTGATATGTGTCTAATAAGCTGTAAAAGTATTGATAAAATGTGAATTTTCTTATTTAGTTAAATAAATAAGTTACTTTCTTACCCTGAACACTTGGATTATTCCCGGGTTGCTGTACAGCGAGTCGGCCAAGTGACTCCACAGAAATATGTGTGAGGAAATTCATTAGACGTGCTGCATTAATTTATGGGTTAAACGCGAGGGTTTTGTTTGGCTGTAGTTCGTGCCACTGTGTAGGCTGGATGTGTGTTTTCTTGTCCTGTCCTCTATTTTTATCTGTGAACGTTCTTTAAGCATCACCGCCCAGCTTTGTCTGTGAGACAACAACAACAAAAAAGAAATGACAACAGTAATGTGCCTGGAACCTCTGTACTCTCTAAAGAAGGGTATTAATGAAGCTTTTTGTGCAGATAAACCCAAATGGACATTTCCCATGATTCCAAGTCTTTTTTATCTTAAAATTGTTTTTTTTAGTTGAATTTTTAATTTGAACACTTTAATATGCTTGCTGTGTACTAATGTGTAACACTTGACTGAGAAGCAAAGGAAGATTTCTCACCCTAACGTTGTGTTTCAGGAAAATAATCCACTCCACTCAGGGTGGTGTGATCTGACCCACAGCTCAAAGCAGAGGAACCTGGTTTACGGTCGACACGATCAGGATTTCCTGAGCAGCATTGTTCACACTCGTGGCATATCTTGCTAGCTGGAGGAATAACAAAGCAACTAGGACTGCAGCTATCGATTACTTTAGTGGTCGAGTATTCTACCGATTATTCCATCGAGTAATCGGATAGGAAGTGCTTTTTATTTATTAAAGAGCGATACTAAATATGCAAGAGAAAATAAGACGGGTCTCTTAAAAAGAACAAGTCAATAGTTTCCTTTTTTAGAAACATTTACATTTTTATTGCTGAAATTGCAAGAATACAAGAATAGCTGTAAAAAATAAACCCATTTAGTGCATTCAATAGCCATATTACATCAAAATACAAATACAGTGCGTTCAAAAAGTCCCTCTGCAGTGGGAAAATATTCATTTAATGAAACTCAGAAATATTCTTACTCGTGTATTCATTTATTAAATCTCGTACAGTTACCACGGATTTATTGTCAGCTTTATAAACGTGCTCCACTACTTAATATAAATAAAAATATATCAAAATCAATTTCAAATGACTTTAAAAACAGTAACCGAACTGTACTGTGTTTTTTTCATGTTTTAGTTCGAAATGATTCCAAACTTTGGGAACTTTCTGTTGTTTTCTATGGTCCGAATCTTCTCTTCGGCCCTCGCTGTTTTCTCCTCGTTCCTCCATTTTTCCCCACAGTGTTACGTGTCCAGAGCGCTCCAGTTTAGTGGGCGTTGTGTCAGTAATAAAGGTCCGTGGGAAAGCCAGTGCTCCGTGTGTAGGTAAATGGACTAAACAAAGTATCGAGGCAAATCATTTTTGTATGAATTACCTGTAATCGAATTGAATTCATTTTTGTGATCGAGTTATGAGTTGCCGATTATTCCATAGATTAATTCAGTAATCGGATAAGTACTTTTTGTTTATTAAAGAGCGATAGGAAATATACAAGAGAAAATAAGACGGGGCTCTTAAAATGAACAAGAAATTAAAATGAACATTTTATTGCTGAAATTTCATACAAGAATATTTGTGAAAGCTAATCCGATTTAGTGCATTTAATTGCCATATTACATCAAAATGCAAAAACAAATCTAATATATATTATACATATAAAAGCATAAATAAAAATCTATTTCAAACTAAAAAAAAAAAAAAAATTTTTAACGCTACTTAAACTTACTTAAAAAAAAAAAACCAAAAAAAAAGTCGACCTCCTGTTCCAACTAATTTCGATTTCGAATCTTTGTGTTTTTGTATTTGAATTTCTCCAACTTACTCGAAGAATCGTTTCAGCCCTAAAAGCCACATCCACTTAAAGCACGTTCAAGCCGGAAAAAATCCTGTTCTATCAGGTTTCTATGTTTTTGCAGTTTTTATACACAAACGTGTAACTGGACATAACAGGACAAATATATAATTTACATGATAGTGTGCAGTGCTGCTTAATCAAACATTTTCTTTCCCCCAATAAACAGAAATGTTTAACTAAAAAAAAAAATAATAAATTAAAATTCAGCATTTGTCAGCACCTATATAGTGCTCAGTACTGATGCTGCAACGCTTTTGATTTTATTTATTTATAAATTTTTCTTTTTTTAACTTTCTTAATTTCTTTGTTAATACCCAGATTTGCACATTACCGTTTATCAAGAACCTCCGCTCGCTGCCGATCTGTCGGAAAGGGTTAAGTTTGTCGGAACGGTTAAATAAGCGCTGTGTCGTCTCTTTGGCCACGCTCTCTTCGACTCTTGTCTGTTTGATGGATCTCGCCCCCCTCTCAGGCTGAGTGCACTTCCCTAAATGGAGTGATCAGAATTACACAGTCATCAGATTGAGCAGCTGCAGAAACGCAAACACCTCTTTCTTTTTTTTTGTTTTTGTTTTTTTTCCCCTCTCCAGTTCGCTGGTTCTGCCTTCATATTTTTTGGCGACACACCAACTTTTACATACAACCTTCCCTGCATGTGTAAAGGCGCATTACCCTGAATAAAAAGAGCACATGAGATTAAAGAAATCCCGATTTCTGATCGCGTAGGGCCGTAGGCGAATGTTTCAATCTTAACGGACAGCTGCTGGAAACTCCGCCCCTCTGTGTTAAATCCCATAACAGCATACATATGCATTTGAAAGATAAACATGTAAATCTAAAATGACTTTTTTTTTTTTTTGGAAAACACACCCATGCGGACTAAAAAGCCCGGATTCTTTTCTCCCATCTGACTTCCATGATGCTTTTCATTTTTATTTCCTGAAAGATGAGAAATAGATCTCTTTTCCTGTCAGTGTAAACGGAGACTATATGGAGTTCAGTAAAGCGAAATAAAAATCGATTAGTCAATATCAATTTCTCGAAAGAGAAAAAGAGAGCGTTTATTCCCACAGTAGGCCAATCAGGCCAAGCCATCAGCTCTGGATTTAAACTACACTACATGGAAAGCCTGTGGACGTCCGACTATAAGATTCCTACGTGCTTTTTGAACACCTCATTCCACATTCATCCCGATTTGCTGGTAATAATATCTAGGAAGATGTTCCACTAGAGTTTGGAGTGTGGGTATATAGAGATTTGTCCTTTTTTTTATTTTTATATATTTTTTAACATCCACAAGGATGTTAATAAATTCAAGTGTTGAGTGAGGTCAGAGCTCTAAAGCAGGCCGCTCAAGATCTTTCACTTCAAACCATGTAAGCTCATGGAGCTCACTTTGTGCACGGGGCATTGTCATGCTGGAACAGATCTGGGTTTTACTAGTTCAAATGAAGGGAAAATATAATGCTACCACACCCATAGACATCCTTATAGTTGTGCGCCTTTAACCTTGTGGTAACAGTTTGCAGGAGAACCACATATGGCTGGGGGACAACAAAACAAAACGGGTGTCCCAATACTTTTGTCCCTCCTGTACATCATAATTACATGTCAGTCTATGTATAACATCTTTACTTATTCTGCATTCGATTGGGACAGATGTATAATGCGATAAATGCATGCAGATGTTTCTCACAAGGCGTCTCTCCTATGTGTGATGTCCTCTGCATGTTCAAAAACGTAACGTCCCTATCCGATCCAACTGAAGTGGAGAATGAGGGAATGCTTTTATTTATTTGACTTTTCATTTCTGGTTATACTTCTTCTGTAGTTCTTTCACATACCCAAATTCAGCAGTGCGCGCGAGCGTGTGTTTTAAGGAGGAGGTCTGGTGGTGCGTGCTCGTACCGTAAATATGTGCTCCTTCGTCATGAATCATCGTGAACTCTTTGTTCGTCTTTAAATTATATTTTGCTGCAGGCAGGAGCCGAAACAAGCATCTGTCCCGAGAGTGGAGTTTAAAAACAGCCTAGGAAAGTTTCAACTGCATCTCTCTCTCTCTCTCTCTCTCTCTCTCTCTCTCTCTCTCTCTCTCTCTCTCTCTCTC
>JAAIIK010020415.1:871733-881743 GCA_014706435.1 Silurus glanis
TATATATATATATATATATATATATATATATATATATATATATAAAATTGTTGTGCTATATGTTCATTATGCTTGATATATTTTTACCATACAGTACACTGTCTGAAACCGTGCATTTTGCAGACACTTTTCAATTCTAGCTGTGTATTTATTCCACATCTGCATCTAGCCTGTGACCTAAAGTGAACAAATCCGACATGCACAGTCACATAGAGGTGATGTTTGTGTTGTAAAAGCAGTCACGTCAGACTCCGGAGGGTCACACTTCTCAGAGTTGAGTTATTTCACACAAACAAGTCGTCATTCGTCCGATTCGGAAAGTGGGCGATGTGGCTCAGGATCGTGGAAAACGCAGACGCGAGTTGTCTCCTCTGTTTCAGAATACCTTCCTGCGAGAGCAGAGCAGTCAGAAGAAATTGCTGATCGACAGCACAGCCGAAATCAACCACAACACCGAAAGCACACCCAGCACCAACGGCAAGGTAAGAAAACCCGAAAAAAAAACAGAAAAAAACAGTGCAGTGTGTGAATAGAACTGGTTTGGAGCACTGGAGCGAGTGAATTCTGCCATGAGAATGAAATAACTTCTTGGTTGTTCAAAAGATAATTTATACTGTTCGCTATTAGTTAGTTAATAAAAGCACATTATGTAAAACGGAGCAGCAAATGAAGACACGGATCCAAAAAAAACTCGATCGAATGCATAAACGTTACGTGTATGTAACCGACTACGCGTATGATTTTGTGCCTGCTTAATCAGTATACGAAATCCATACACACACGAAGAGCAACCCACGCTCAATTTAACCACGTTTGACGTTACATTACAGAACAAATAATTGCCCCACCCCTTCAACAAAAATAAAGGCCAAAACCTCAACATCACTGGATCTACATTCTTTTCACACACGGTATAGACAAAAGTATGTGGACACCTGAGCACCTATGTGATTTTTGAACATCCCATTCCACATTTACTCCCCATTTGCTGTTATAATGAACATACTTCTGGGAAGTGTGGTTGTGGAGATTTACGCTTATTTAGCCACAAGAGTGTGAGTGAAATCAGCTGCTGATGTAAGGCTGCTCTGATCCTGACCCCTTAAAAAGTTTTTTAAGTGCGTAAATAAAACATTTATTAAACAACACAAAACCCTCCAATAAGTGTACGTTAGCAGGTTTTTTGGTCTTAGCCTAAACTACAGCTGGTTGAAGGTTCGCTAACAATCCAGTTCCAAAATGTTACTTTCATTCTCTCTTTAAAAGCACCCTATTTAACCAATGAAATATATAAGGCCACATCAAGAACAAAATAAGAACTTCAAGCCCGGGACACACCAAGCTGACAGTCAGCCCTCCGGGAATGTCGGGTGGTTTTGAGCGTCGGTTGGCTTTAGTTTTTTCGGCACCGTCGCCTCCAGTCGGACGGCGTCATCCTGAGCCAAACGGATCTCGGCGGCGAGCAAGAGAACTCCGATTGGCTATTTAGCCAATGAGCACACGGGGGGAAAAAAAAAAAAAAACACGGAACACGCTTGTTTCATTCTTGCCCCTTGTCTTTGCAACTGAGAAGACAAGATCGAAAAAAGCTACACGAATCCTTCAGTAACGCGGCAGGTGGAAACGCTGCTTTCTTTAAATATTCACAGTTGTTGCTCTTACGGTTTCTCTGCTTGGATGGCGTTTACTGACTACCGCCACCTGCTGGTATGGAAAACTTGTGTTCTCGCACGCAAGCGCAGAACGTCCACGCACATCGCCCCAATTAATCGTCCGGCCGATCGGTCGGTCGACCCTCACTTACGATTGATCATTACAACCCATGTAAAGCATATCTTCATGGAGCTGACTTTTGCACAGGGGCATTGTCATGCCGGAACAGGTTTGGATGGGTCATGCATTTTCATGGGTTTTGCTTGCTCCCTCGCCTCAAGACTTTTTATGATTAGCTTTGGCTCCTTCCAGAGATTGCTCTTTTGGACACACATGGCTGTTGCATTGTCCAGATGTGCGCTTAGGACTAAATATACGCAAACTCTTATTTATTTATCTTTTTATTTTTATTAAATATGTAACAGTAAATGTTCCTCTCCTTTGTGTGCACATTACCCCAGTATGTTAGCAAAGACGAGGAAATAGAGTCTGTTTAAGAATTTAGTAGTCATTAATCTGTATATGTCAGAGCTTTTTTTTTAATGACTTTGAGGACTAAAGCAAGGTCACACTTATTTAACTCACATGTTGCTTAATAAAGTGTTATTGATTTCAATGCATGACCGTCATCATGAATTCTCTGTGGGTTTATTCGTACGTGCGTATTCCTCCATACTCAGCAGGGAAGCAGGAAATGGAGGTGTGCAGGTGCGATTTCTAACCCGAACTCGATTCTTATTTCTAGAGGTCATCAGACGGCTCTTTGGGTCCCGATGAGGAGATGGGAAAGGTGTCCGAGCTGCAGGATGTGATGGACCGTCAGAGCAAAGAGCTGCTGCAGATGAAGGAGCGCGTCGTTTCCCTGAGCAGCAGAGTGAGCGAGCTGGAGGAGGACCTGGACACAGCCCGCAAAGACCTCATCAAATCGGAGGACATGAACACTCGCCTTCAGCGGGACATCCGAGAGGTGATGCACCATTTTGCACACGCCAGATCAAACGGGATAAATGTTTTTTATTTACGAAGACATTATAATGAGTGGTACTCACAGTGTGCTACAAAGCTCATAGATTTTGTTAATAGATAACATTTGCTAGAACTTTTCTTTTTGTTTTCAGTCTCTCGCTCAGAAGGATGACATGGAGGAGAGGATAACGACACTAGAGAAGCGCTACCTGGCAGCTCAGCGAGAAGCGACGTCCGTCCACGACCTGAACGACAAGCTCGAGAACGAACTCGCCAACAAGGAGTCCCTGTTCCGCCAGGTCTCTTTAATTTTCCCCCCTTGTGAACATGTGAAGACAACATGTGTAAGGAATAACACGTTAGAGGGAATGCTGTTACCAGCAAGAGATTGATTGTTTTCCCGTAACTGCATTGCTTTACTCCTTTATACTACAGAATTTTCCCAACAATCACATTTTATTATTTTTTTTATAGATTTAACGTTAACGATTTAACGCTTATGTACAGAGCAGGAGGTAGTACAAAGCTCCGAAGCTCTTTATCTTATAAAACAACCCCTGACTGTTTTCAAGCTTCGACACTGGAGACGTCTATTGTACGATTCTTCGATGCTAGAGATGAAAAACTAGATTATAGAAAATTCGTTGTCTTCTTCTGACCACTCAGAAATAAGAATTTAAGAGTGGCACACAAATGACACAACCTTTTACCCAGCCAGCAAATCGACTAGATTGGTCTGGTCTATTTGCTATAAAAATAAAGAGTTAGGGTTTGATCCACCCTTCTAAAGCATGTCTGAGGCCACAGAGAAACTGAGCATTCTCAGTGTAGAAATGAAAGCAGTGCATTATGGGTAATGCGCAAAAGAAAAAAAAGTGTGTTTGGATTGCCGGCTGTGTGACATTTCATCATATGGACAAACGTATCGGAAAACCTGACCTTTTCTGCCATATGTGCTATATGTTCTTCTCCAAACTGTTACCACAAAGGTGGAGGAACGCAATTGTATAGGATGTCTTTGGATGCGGTATAACAACATTTTGCTTTTAAACCTGTTCCAGCATGGCATTGCCCCCTGTGCTCGAGGCGAGCTCCACGGTGTACATGCTTTGGTGAGGAAGATCTTAAGTGGCCTGCTATAGAGCCCTGATCTCATTCCTACTGAACGGAATGAAATAAATTGCGAATGTATACGTTTTAGCTGTGAGAACCCAGTGGTGAGAGTGGCAATGAAAATCTCCCCGAAATGATAGGAGGAAGAAATGTTGAGAGGAGCCAGACTCATAGGGGAACCCCGTCTCATCTGGTTGACATCGAATGTCCATTCATTATAGTTTCATCGTTGTTGAGGTTATCAGCTGTTTACTGGAGACTTAAATGCAAAGTTCATGGCAAATGCAGCCATATGGTTTAGAGACAGTGGCATTGAGTAAAAGACACGAGGTGGAGATGGAGGTAGCAGAGCTGAAGATGTTGAGGTTTTCGTTGGGAGTGACGAGGATGGACAGGATTAGAAATTAGTTTATTAGAGGGACAGCGCATGTAGGACGTTTTGGAGACAAGGTAAGGGAGGCGAGATTGAGATGGTTTGGACATGTGCAGGGAGGGACATGGGGTATAGCAGTAGGAGAATGCTGAGGATGGAGACACCAGGAAGGAGGAAAAGAGGAAGGCCAAGGAGGAGGTTTATGGATGTGGTGAGGGAAGACATGCAGGTAGTTGGTTTGAAAGAGGCAGATGTAGAGGACATGAATGATCCACTATGGCGACCCCAATTGGGAGCAGCCGGAAGAAAAAGATGTCAATTGCAGTCGTAAGCCACTCTAGATTAATTACAGTCCAAATCCATCTTCGTTTATTTTTTTATTCTTTATCTCTCTACAGTAATCTGATAGATCTTTAGGATAGTCATGTGGGACCCTCCTCAGCTCCTCAGTATTGTTCACTGAGATTGACGTATAATTTCCACAACAGTTTTTTAAGATGTGGGATGCCAGGATGAATCAGGAAGGTCTGGAAAGGAGAAATGGATCACTTATACCTCAGGAGAATGTGAAGGTCAAAAGAGAGAGGGAAAAATCATGGATTTACTGTTGTGTAAAAAAGACATAATGCAACCCTGTGTGGCTGCAGTTGTTCTAAATGATCATCATAGCTATAGGAGCATGTTAATCATTTGAAACTATGGGCATGGATGTGCAGTTTTAAGAATGGGGATCCAGTTTGTCGACCGAACAGTCACATGTGCAGATGGGCATCGCAGTAGCTTGACGTTACCATCGCAACAATAGCAACCTGCGGGTAAATCTCGGCTCTTTTTTCCGCTCAGTCTCTCTCCGTCCATTTCGTTGCCAGAAAAGCCTGAAGCTCTCTGGCAGAGACGGAACTCCTTATCTCTGAAATCACTATTCACCAGAAAATAAAGCACAAAAAGTCATCCATAAAAGGACTCGCACACGCATACAAATTTAGTAACACACAGAGAGACGGTTCCAAAAAGATCGAGCACACCAGCAGAATCATGTCGTGTTATTCAAAAATGTAATTGTCAGCTTCAAACTGAGGAATGAATAAAATTCCAGCTGTATGCACTGCAACACGGCTTGCGGCATGTTCAGCAATAAGAGCACCGGTTACCTCGTGCATTTTAAACGTCATTCTCCAAAATGTTTACCCGAACTCTAACCTCGATTGATTGGCTGATTGGATCAATCTGGAGTTCAGGTGTTATGCGAGGTCTGATATTGAGGCTCGAATTGATTAGAAATAGAAGTTGATTTACTTCTAATGTGAGAAATATTACTGATTTTGAACTTTTTCTTTAGAGTTAAAATATTATTGCTTATGTTTATTTCTAGCGTTCTGCAGTCCGCTCAACTATTTGGCTGAAAGTTTATGGACACTTCATGTTTAGTTCCTCTTTGCTGTTATAACTACCTTACACTTTGGTGAGGGTTTTGCATTAGATTTTGGAGCATGATTATGCGGATTGTTGATCGTTCATCCACTGGAGTCAGTCTCTAGTTTATCCCAAAGGTGGTCAGTAAGCTTAAGTATCTTTACTGTGGTTCTTTAGTGCACAATAGCAACTGTGTGCAGTTTTGTGGCAACCGTTTGCAAAAGGTGATGTATGATGTAAAGTGTTGATCTATTATAGGAGTTTGCAACATAGGACAGGTGTGTAAGAACATCTGTAATGTAAGCTTTACGAAATCTGTTTCAAGTTGCACGTTAGTTCTATCACAGCGCTGTTGTATTTTTATATTTATTGTATTTTCTGTTGATTTTCTATAAAGGCTGTCTGGCCGTCTGAAAACAAATCACAGGTTTTAAGTCCTCCAATATGTTCTCGTTTCACAGGGAACCTTTTGTGCTGGACACACTACATAATCTAATGTAATATTTATCGAGACATATGACTTTTTAATGCTCTTTATTTACCACGTATAGAAAGAATCCGGAGCGTCCGCTTTTCATACAGTTTCATACGTCGCGTTCTAGTCCTCTGTATTGACACGCTGCTTTTTAACCACGTGAGAGGAATTGACATTAATAAACACTATACACTATGTAAATGATAACAACTTGGATGTTCTACAATAACTGTAGCTATTAATGGATTGGGCCGCACTCTATTGTTGATGTATTTATTTTTTTTAATCTGGTTAGATATTGGTGATGGTGATCCTTCAGCCTTATTTGGATGAAGACTACCGTGGCTGATTTTTACCAGGCTAGCTATGACCCGTGTGTTTCATTTCTTTTTTCAGATAGAGGAGAAGAACAGGCAGCTGCAGGAGCGGCTCGAGCTCGGCGAGCAGAAACTTCAGCAGACCATCCGCAAGGCCGAGACGCTTCCCGAGGTGGAGGCGGAGCTTGCGCAAAGAGTAGCCGCCCTCAGCAAGGTTAGCCACTCCCACTGCACGTCTTTTTTTTTTTTTTTTTTTTTTTTTTTCTTCCTCGAACATGTGAGCCGTTATCAATACCGGCTGGTTTTTTATGGCGAGTCAAAATTGTAAACGTTTGTAAACGTACAAGTCGTATAATATTAGCTGTTTGTTTTTGTGTGTGTCTGTATTTCGAATGTTCTCTCCCCTTGCAGTGTTTCTGTAGGCTTGCTGTGCTTTAAAATAGCATAATCTGGTTAACAGGCTTATTTGTTCTTGTTGTCCAATGATGACTTTTACCATGTGTCCTCTTTGCTTTAATCACATGGAGCATCTACTGCACTCAAATCTCTCTTTTTTTCCCTCTAATGCCTCCCTATCCTTTCTAACATTCTTCTTATTCTGTTGCTTTCCCTTACTTCTAGTTTCTCAACTGTTCTTATAATTTCTTCTCAATTCTTTTTTTTTTTTCTCCCTCTGTACCAGTTGACAGTCTATTATCTATCATTCATGTTTGACTTTCCCTTTTGGGTTGCATTTGTTCCCCTGCCCTTGTACCATCTCTTTCCTCCTCACACTCCGTTTAATTCTTCTTTTCACTCTGACTCTCACTCTGTCTTCCTGTCCTGCCTGCTTTGTCCTGTAGTCTGATCGTTCTGTGTCCTGTGCCTCTAAGGACACTAAGGAGGCTAAAGCGCAGAAGAAGGTACACCTTACTTCAAGAATAATAGAGAGACCCATATGCTCATCCCTGATCCCCACCCCGCCTGTTCTTCTTGTCTGCGGCTAACCCCTCACCCCCGAACCACTTCCTGTTCAGTAAACAACACATCACACCCCTAACAGGAAATTAATCGGAGCCATGTTGTGTACGGAACCCCGTGCCATTCGCTGCAGCATCCCAGTTCCCACTATCACCACACACACACACACACACACACACACACACACACACACGGCATTGTTTTTTCTTTTTTTCTTTTCTTTTCTTTTCTGTTTTTCTTACATATTTGAATCGACTAAATTTTAAAGTAGGGAGCAAATTTAAGGTTATAAATAATGTACTATTTATTCCCGCGAGAACAGTGACGGGAACGAAGAGTTTGCGCAGGAGTTGTGAGAAATGAGATGTTTAATCTCCTGTAGCTAAAGCATGAGTTTCACCTCCCGATCTTCAATAAACCAAGTGTTGCAATTTCCCAAGTCTGTGTCCGGTGTTAACCCGATCAGAAACGCTCGCTGGGTAGTCAAGCTAGCCTGTAAAACCACGTGTGCTATACATTTCTATTTATATATATAATTATCAGCAGATGCGCTATACTTTTATTATTTAGAAAGCGACCGAACTTTACATTTTTTTGTGACCAATCATTTTTCCGCAAGTGCGTTCTCTCAGCACCACCGCTGCTACGGAGACGTGTACTGAGGGTCATATAGAATACAGATTAACATGGCAGAGGTAGAGCTGCATCTTCCTGGAGACAGAACAGGAAAAGAACGTCTGGTTTTTATTGAATCAAATTTTTCTTTTTTGCACTACAGAGGCTTGTTTGTGAGAGGGCCATGCGTTAGTCAGAAGGCACTCCAGTAAATGGATGATCTGCTGCGTGTCTGAACCATCGCATTGTGTCGAATCGAAACGAAATCCGACCGCACCGTTAATCAGGCTGCTCTTTTCTTTTGATCCACTTTCGTTCATCGGTATGCGATGAAGTTTCGCCTTTTCACAGCCCTCCAAAAGTGTAAGTGGGGTAAACTGCGACACGACGTGAGGTTTGCAGAATTTCCAAGAAGGAGCAGTTCTTGTAGCAGTGTTCCAGCACCATCCTGTTTTATACAAAACACCTTTAAAAGAAGAAAGCTTGAGGTTAGGGTGAACCCACAGCCACCTTCTTTTTGCGGACGTTTTGTTGCCATCGGTACATCACAATCCTTGATGTGTGGATAAAAAAAAAACAAAAAAAAAAACAAACTATACATTGGTGCATGATTGCAGCAGGGTATAGCCTGTATCTGCATGCTTAAAGTCCGGTGTGACCACCACCCACACACACACACACACACACACACACACACACACACACACACACACACACACACACCCCAAAAAACATGGTGCACTTGTAAAATGCTCTCAGTACAACAGGCTCTTAAAGAAGATTGTCAGTCTCCATAAAGGCGTATTAAAGAATTATGCAATCGTTTAAGCCTTTAGAAGCAGGACTACCACTTTCCTTGCTCACAAACAGCCTCGATTCCTAAGTCATGTAGAAATCTTTGTCAGCCAACCTAGCTTTCAGTCTAGAAGGCATTTTCAGTGTTGCTTTAGACCCCTCACACCTCCTCGTCACCCCGTGAAGTTGTATGTGCTTTGTATTATATATGGGCTGCAACTTAGGATTTGTCGTTGCTTCTTTTTTTTTTTTTGTTATTTGCTTGACGAATCAATTAGTTTGGTTTAAAAAAATACACCAACAGAAAACTTAATTTAAAATAAATATCTTCTCTACCTGCTATGGTTCCCTGGTGGTCTAGTGGTTAGGATGCGGCGCTCTCACCGCTGCGGCCCGGGTTCGATCCCCGGTCAGGGATCCAACCCCAGCCACTTTCAGTGCCGGTCCCAAGCCCGGATAAATTGGGGAGGGTTGCATTAGGAAGGGGATCCAGCATAAAAACATGTGCTAAATCAAACATGCAGAGGATCCGCTGTGGCGACCCCTAATGGGAGAAGCCGAAAGAAAGTTTATCTTCTCTACCTGCTATCTCGCTTATTGATCCAGATTGGCACGAAATTCCAAAAGTGTTTGTTTTTCGACAGTTTAAATCCAAGACCGATGCGCACCAAAACAAGCTTCACCACATGGCATACGATGTATGTTAAATATATACCTGGACACATCACCTTACATTATTTTATTCCAAAATTCCAACTTACGTCAATTAAAACCCCTTAAAAATTAACAAGATACACCCCATGTAAGCATTTTCCTAATGTCGCTAATACAATACGTTTTTAACATTTTTACTGTGTTTATAATAAATATACGCATTTTAATTAGGGCTGTCAATTTATTTAAAGACAGTCGAATCGCGATTAATCGCAACTTAATTGCACCTTTTCATCCGTTTTAAATGTACTTTAAATTATTACTTTTTATTAGTCTAATCAGCATGGGCATTGAACAATATTGATGCGTTATGCAAATGCATGATTATTATTTGTGAAACCAAACTCACCATAGAAAGACAAAATATCTTTGTAAACGTTTTAAAGTTATTGTGGTGTTTTAAATTACGCAAATCATCAGGACACCAAACACAACCTTTGCTATGTTCGCACCCAGGCGATTTTAATTTTTTAATTTTTTTTTTTTAATTGTGCATCGTGGCGGATTTTGGTGCCCGATTTGGCGCATCAGTGAAACAAATGTTTAATAGTTAAAAATTATTTTATGGTGGAGTTTTTCTTTCCTTATATATATATATATATATATATACACACAC
>JAAIIK010020415.1:893248-913686 GCA_014706435.1 Silurus glanis
TGTGTGTGTGTGTGTGTGTGTGTGTGTGTGTGTGTGTGTGTGTGTGTTACAGCTCCGTATGAGGGAATAGTAGCAGCTAAGGTGTAACACATCAATAGGTTTATCTGCATCTTAGCTTTCTTCCGGCTCCTCCCTATAAAAGGCATGTGCCGATAATCGTATATAATGCATTAATTAGGCTCGCTGGAGCCTGATCGTCATGGATACCGCTCCACTGGATCAAATCACCTGTAGGGTTGGCATCATAGTTAAGACGAAGGGAATGACGCGTGAAATCGGGTTACAGTTTTACTAGTAAATGAAAGTTACTGCTGCCTGTGCCATTGAGGAAGATCATAAAGGGGTAAATGACTGGCTAACCTGGTAGCTACGGGAGATATTATCTACAATATCTATACAGTCAAGAAGGTTTATTGGAATTCAGATGTGGTCTATAAGAAGGAACTCCATGTTTCACATACAGGGCTTAAAAGTAAAAAAAAAAAGAAAAGGGGAAAAATATTAAATATTGTTGAAAAACTCTGGCCATAAAAAAGTTAGAATACATATTTAATTATTTCAAATGGATTATTGCGATAATCGTGAATAGGCACTTACGCCATATCAGCACATGCCTTGTCCAAGTGTGTGTGTGTGTGTGTGTGTGTGTGTGTGTGTGTGTGTGTGTGTGTGTGTGTGTGTGTGTGTGTGTGTGTGTGTGTGTGTTTTTTCCAACCTGTGGCTTACGGTGTGTGTTTCAGCTCTGCTTTGTTCTCTCTGGTTGCCGTTCCACTAACTCTTGCTCTTTTTTGTTTCCTTGTTTGCTTCGCATGCTTCCGACAGCCTAGCGATTTGCGGAAGCATCGTAGAAAGGTAAATGTTTCAATGCACGGTTGGGTTTGTCCTCTTTGCCACATCTTTTTTTTCCTCTCTCTCTTTTTCTTTGCCAATTTCTTGTGTACTATTTAAACCGGGAACTTATTACATTAATTGAATTGGTTCTAAAACATTTTTTGCTTCGCACACAGTATTTTGTGTTATATTGTATATGCATGTATGGAGTCACACATTGAACACGTGTGAACATAGAATGTATTTGTGTGTGTACGTGTCTGTATATATAACTATAATAGTTTGATCATGATGCTTTGATCCTTGCGTTCTCTGTCTGTGTATGTAAATGGGGTTTGTATTTACTATGACTTTCATGAGACTTACTTTAGTTTCTCACTTTCATTGACTTGTTTTGATGTTTTATGAGTGCAGGCTAATTGGCTGCGGTGTGATGTTTGAAATGATTTCACGTCTAAAATTCGCAGCCTCAGAAAATGTCTATTACTGTGCCACGCTTTATGCTTACTTAAGTCCTGTTATACAGATGCTTATTTAAACATTTGTTTAAATAACAGACAATTGTTTTTCGTTTCTGCATGTTATAAATATTTTTACTCGCATACATACCCCGATTCCAAAAATTTGGGGAAAAAACTACACAATTGAATGATTTGCATTCAAAAACATTTTATTCACCTTTATTCCCAATATAACATAGAAAACATCTCAATGTTTAAACTGAGTAACTGTACCAAGTAAAGAAAAATTAGGTCATTTTTGAAGATGGCTACAACACATCTTAAAAAAAGTTGGGACAGGCCCATTTTACCACAGTGTAGCATTCCTTCTTAATTTTTTTAACAACTCTCCGTATATATATGTCTGGGATCTAAGATCAGTTGCTGGAGTTTTGGCAGAGAAATGTCAGATTCGTGTCTGGTACAGGATAATAGCTACTCCACATTTCTGGGTCTTCCTGTTTTTCATTTCATGATGTGCCAAATTGTTTTTGTTGAAAGTTCTGGGCTGCAGGCAGGCCTGTTCAGCACCTGGACTCTATTCTATTATGAAGTCAAAGTTTTGTAATAGATGCAGTATATCTATTATTAATAAATGCATTTTTTCCCCCACCTTTTAATGTTACTGCCTTATTCCTAAATTAAATTCATTATTTTCCTCAAAATTCTGCAAACAGTACCCCATAATGACAAGTTTGTTGGAAATGTATTTAAAAAAATAATAATAAAAATAAAAAAATGTCACATGTACATAAGTATTCACAGCCTTTGACCCTCAAAATTGAGATCAGTTGCATTTCCATTGAACATCATTCAACCATTGAACCATTGAGATGTCTCTACAACTTGATTGTAGTCCACCTCTGGTAAATTCAGTTGATTGGACATGATTTGGAAAGGCACACACCTGTGTGTGTGTGTGTGTCTATATATATATATATATATATATATATATATATATATATATATATAAGCTCCCACAGTTAACAGTGCATTTTAAAGCACAAACCAGGCCATGAAGTCCAGGAAAATGTCTGTAGATCTCAGAGACAGGATTGCATCAAGGCACAGATCTGGTGAGGGGCAGCGAACAATTTCTGCAGCATTGAAGGTCCCAATTAGCACGGTGGCCTCCATCATCCGTGAATGGAAGAAGTTTAGAACCACCAGGACTCTTTCTAGAGCGGGCCGCCAGGCCAAACTGAGCGATTGGGGAGAAGGGCCTTAGTCAGGAAGGTGACCAAGAACCAGAGTCACTCTAAAAGTAAGCATTTTTCTGTGGAGAGAGGAGAAAATTTCAGGAGAACAACAATCTCTGCAGCACTCCACCAATCAGGCCTGTATGGTAGAGTGGCCAGACAGAAGCCACTCATCAGGAAAATGCACATGACTGCCTGCCTGGTGTTTGCCAAAAGGCACCTGAGGGACTCTCGGACCATGAGAAACAAAGATTGAACTCTTTGGCCTAAATGCCAAGCATCATGTCTTTAGGAAACCAGGCACCGCTCATCACCTGGCCAATACCATCTCACAGTGAAGCATGGTGGTGGCAGCATCATGCTCTGGGGATGTTTCTCAGCGGCAGAATCTGGGAGACTATTCAGGATCGAGGGGAAAGATGAATGAAGCAATGTACAGAGACATCCTTGATGAAAACCTGCTCCAGAGCGCTCTGGTTCATCTTCAAATAGGACAAAGACCCAAAGCACATAGCCAAGATAATAAAGGAGTGGCTACAGGACGACTCTGTGAATGTCCTTGAGTGGCTTAGCCAGAGCCCAGACTTGAACCCAATTGAACATCTCTGAAGAGATCTAAATATACTCTGTGCACCGATGCTCCCCGTTCAACCTGATGTAGCTTGAGAGGTTCTGCAAAGAAGAATGGGAGAAAATGCCCAAAAATAGGTGTGCCAAGCTTGTAGCATCATATTGAAAAAGACTCTTAAGGCTGTAATTGGTGCCAAAGGTGCTTCAACAAAGAACAAATGCTGTGGATACTTGTGATTATTTTAATGTATGTAATGTGAATTCATTTTTTTTAATACACGCAAAAATTTCTAACTTCTTTTATATTGTCATTATGGGGTATTGTTCATAGAATTTTGTGGAAAATTATTAATTTAATCCATTTTGGAATAAGGCTGTAACTTAACCGGATGTGGAAAAAGTGAAGAGCTGTGAATACCTTCTGGATGCATTGTATATACCTTTCACTATTGATTGTGCCTTTCCAGGTGTGCAAGCTACCTATTCCATCGGCACTAATACACTCTGATACCATCAGAGATACAAGCCTTTGAAATGAGTGCTGATAACAAGCCGGATGGTCCCTCTCCTCTTTAGTCTGGAGGATGCAGTGTCTATGGTTTACAAAAATAATTTTAAATTTCGATTCGTCTGACCACAGAACCATTCTCCACTTTGCATCAGTTCATTTTAAATGAGTTCTTATCCCAGAGAAGATGATGTTTTTTTTGCATCATGTTCACAATTGGTTTCCTCTTCGCTTTATAGAGCTGGTGGATGGTGGATGACACCGCAACCTGTGTTCACAGAAATTGATTCCTAGATTTCCATTACAGTATCATGTTGTTCACGGGCATCCAATACTGATTTTCACTCTTGTACCATTCGCACAGAGATTTCTCCACATTCTTTAAAATCTTTCAACAGCTGTATGTGATGAGAAAAAAATATTCGCAATTTGATGTTGAATAACATTATTCTAAAATCGTTTCACAATTTGTAGAACAGCTTTTCACAGGTCGGTGAACCTCTGCCCACCTTTGCTTCTGAGAGACTCTGCCTTTCTACAATACACATTTTTATACCCAATCATCTTACTGACCTGCTGCCAAATTCACCTAATTTTTAGCAAAATTTTCCTCCAGCTGTTTCTTTTTTAGTAACCCTTACTTTCCAGCCCTTTATTGCCTCATCCCAACTTTTTTAAAACATGTTGCAGTTTAAACATTCGATATGTTTTTTTTTTTCTTTTTTTTTTTTTTTTTTTTTTTTTTTTTTAATGTTCTATTGTAAATAACACTATGGGTTTATGAGATTTCTTTTGTAATTTCTTTATTTCATATAATTAACTTAAATGTTTACATTTTGTTCCTCTTTTTGAATTTTAAGGTTAAATAAGAATCTGAGTATATAAATCAGTCACTAGACTGCACAGCTCAAGGGGTTTCAAGAGGTGACAGTTAATTGAGTGTGCAATTCCAACAGTGCAATTTTGGTTTTGTGCCACATTGAAGTTCTTCAGAAGTTTTACAAGGCTGGATTGCTGTTTGGAAATGTGAAATGACTCCTTGCTTACAACTTAACCTCAGATCTTTTTTATTTTCCTTTCTTCTTCAGTTTACAGTGTTTTTAGTCTACTTTTCATACCCCTTAAATCGTTTGTTGTAGCTATTGGTGTTTTTTTTTTTTTCTTTCCCAATCGAGTGATAAACCGGGCCTAACTGTTAAATAGTTTTTTATTTAATTATCGCATGTGTTTCATTTCTGTCGATCAGCCTGCACAGGATGACAAAGCATCTATCAGATGTGAGACATCTCCTCCGTCTACTCCTCGCTCATTAAGGCTCAATAAAGGAGGCCATGCTGCCAGTCATGAGGATATCCGAGACCTCAGAAGGTACAGTAATAATATAGAAGGATCAGATTCGAGAGAAGTAGCAAATACAATTGCGTACCATTTTGCTCACAATGAACGAGGGTCTACCTGCACTTTTGTTGCTGTAAGGACACTGGTTCCAAATAAACCAAAAATGGAAAATGGCATTTTTATTTGTATAGTAACAATAAACATCGTCTTAAAGCAACTGTACACAGATAATGTGGTGATAAAGAATGAATAAGATGTTCTTTATAAGTGTAAGTTTGATCCTGATGAGGAAGCCGGTGGCGACTTTGGCAAGGAAAAACTCCCAGAAATGGCATAAGTCAGAAACCTTGAGAGGAACCAGACTCAGGAGGGAACCCATCCTCATCTGGGTTGCACCGAATGTCCATTTATTACAGATAAACGATGTTGAGGTGTGCAGTGATGATCAGATGCAAACTGTACTCCTGTGTCAGTGTAGCAGTCTGTTGACATTAACTACAGTCCGAATTTAAATCCTCAGAGTTCCTGTTCTTAGTCCGTAATTTCATGGATCCCCAGGGCATTAATAAGAAACCATCCCCGGCTGCACAGAGTGGCCTCCGGTCGAAGAGAACACTATCCAGAGGCAGACTTGTGTTCTAATTCTTCATCCTGTTAAAATTTGTTGATATTCTAAAAAGTAAAAATAGCAAGCTTATGAGACCTGCTAAACAAATTTATGAGAAAAAGAACAACTCTACAACAATAGTCTGTGCAGCAGTATGTAAGGAATCAAGCCCAATGGCTCATCCTGTAACGGTAATATTACGCTTATAATCCATGCCTAGGTAGTGCGATATGGACTGGCATAAAGGGAAATGCCAGCAAATGCTGATTTAGTCATTATAAGCAAGTTGCGCTTTTTATTTTTTCACAGCACAGTAAAAGTCCACTGTTTGAAAGACTTTTCTGTGGTGGAAAATAAACAGAGGCCTGAGACCCCTTTCATAAATGTTGCACAACCAAACTCCATCTTTACTTAATTCTCGCTTCCCTGTGAATGAGTTGTTGGTGGAGAATATTTCGAAATGTAATGCATTAAACCTAGTATAATAATATACGCCAGTGTCAGAGCTGTACTATTATACTGTCAATTCAACACGTTCTGACGAATCAGATTAGCCGATTCAGCACCACTGGAAAAACATTACGTTCATCCGTGTGCCATTTTCTCTGTCTGGATTTTTTTTTCTTTTACTTTTTCTTTGATTCCTATTTTTCTTCTTCAAGAATTATGTATATTACCTATACACATTGCTCTATATTATATTTCAATTCCACACATTCTTACCAATCAGATTAGACATTGCGGCAATGCTGCGATATACATTGTATGTTGTGTATCTTTGTGCTGTCTGTTTCTGTCTGTGTGTCGAGTTTTTGTTTTTGTCTCTTTTCTGTTTTTCATTCTATCCGTCTGTGTGTGTGTTTTAATGTATTTCTCTGTGCATGTTGCAGTATTGGTGCACTGCAGGACGGCCAGGGCAGTAACCCCAGCAGCAGTAACAGCAGTCAGGACTCCCTAAATAAAACCGCGAAGAAGAAAAGCATCAAGACTTCCATCGGCCGTTTCTTTGGCAAAAAAGAAAAAGGAAGGCCAGGTCTTTCTGGAAAAGACTCTCCCAGCCCAGGTTTAAACTTTTTTCATCGAATGAACTGTTATTACATCGAAATAACCGACAGAATTTCAGTGATGTCGCCTAATTTCCATCTTGAATTTTTGTGATCGTTCTGTCACAAGTAGATTTTATATTTATCATTTTAGGTTTAATACTTACCAGAAGCATCAGAGCTGTCCGTTTATATTAAAGAACTCCATGGGACAAATCTTAGCTTATAAATATATACTATAACTACATACACCAATATGTATTTCTATGTAATTGCATTATTGAGCTGTTGACATTGTTATATTGTTTTCCTGATTGTCAGTTTTTTGCTGCACTTCTACCTTAAATCTTTGGGAGGTGTAACCAGAACAATAACAAAGTATGCCTTGGACCAAAATGTCATTTGTGTTCTCCAAGATGACTGCCGCCATACCATTTATGCAGTATGTTAATGTTTATGGATTGTATAGAAAATACGAAGGCAACTATTTCCCGAAGAGGCTTTCGGGGTGACATGTGCCTCCTAAGCTAATTTCATTTTATTCCCCCCTGTGCAAAATTAAACTTTAGACACTAAATGTGTGGAAATGTATAAGAAACATTATGACAAGCAAAGAGCACCTTAAATATTAATGAAATTCAATTATTATGGTCACATGACCTTTCTTTATTTCTCAGTAGCATTAAGACACATTCCTCATGTTGTAACACACATTGGAACGTTAGCTGGGGAAGGACTGGGACTGGGAATCGCATCCAGTTTCGATTGGTCGAAGGAAACCCAGTACCGATGTATATTTATTCATTACTGTATTCTCATGACAGGAGGAACTCCAGAGGGAGAAACTTCCCAGGACTCAGTGGGGATGGGCAAAATCGGAGGGCCTGGTGAGAAGAACAGGAAGCTGCAGAAAAAGTATGTTCACTTGTTTGTTTTTTTTGTTGTTTGTTTTTTTAGTTTTTTGCTAGAATTGTTAAAAACAAAATAAAAAAATTATAGGCGGTTTTTTTTTTTTTTTTTTTTCTTTATACAGGAAATATTTAATTCTACTGTATTTCAGATTATTATTAGTATTATTTCTAACATTCATGCAGAAAAATAGATGCATTCGATGGCTTGTTCTGCAAAATAAGTTCTAATCAGTAACAGATCTTAGATCATTTATTCATCATGCCACTTCTTTTAATTAATTGATACATTTTTCTGGCTAAAGTGCTTTCACCGTAATTTTTCGTTCATTACTATTTTCATGTTATTGGTATTTCTAAAGCAGCTTTACACGTCCACATTGTCTGTATTTGCTCATTTGTGTGTGGCTCACCAAGTTTGTGTTGCTTTCACGTCACGCTTATTTGGCTCATTTTTGTTTTCCCATTTTTCTCATTCATTTTTTTTTTTTTTTGTATTGTTTAGTCCCAAAACAGGGTAAGTGGCTTTCTTTTGCTTTCACTTCACCTGCTTTTTCGCTTTTGAGTTTTAGTAGTGTTGCAAGCATGAAGAACTTTTCCAACGGCTTGTTTTTTTTTTTACTAACCTGAATATACACTGTTGTGCATGCGCGATAAACCGGGTATGAGAGTTTGCATTTGTTTCAATAAAGGAAATGAGGCCATCTGGTGGTTACAACTGGTATTTGATGGCAGTGACAGTGGACAGGGCAGGGGGATAAATAAAACACAACTCAAAATGATAAACTCCACAGAAATTGCAGTATATGAATACAAATTCAGTATAAACATATGATTTTCATACACCGTATTTGGAAAGCTATTGGGACACCTGACTTTTCCAGTCATATGTGTTACTTTGGGGCAGGTATGGCTTTGAGTTATGAGCTGCTCATTGCTCATGTATAATATTTGTCTAGCAGTGTCACCTGGCATATTTTCATTTCCTAATTAATATAAATAACATGCAGATCTTACATCGCTAAATATTTATTTAGCAATGATTTATACATAGTTAACTCTCAGTAATAGCAGATTTGAATATAATAATAATCATCTTGATTTCTTCTTTACTTTTATATTAAAAGTTGCATCTCGAAGCGCTTTCCAAGCATAAAAAGAGGAAATGCAAAAATAAATAAGAATAATCAAATAAAGTAAATAGAATAAACATCACAGATGCATCACAATAAAAGAAATCCATTGTGAACAATTAAGTTTCAAGAGCAGATTCAAAAACACAGATATGCACACTCATAATTTATAAAAAAAAAAAAAAGATATTTGTATCCACTCATCTTTTAGCATTCATCCGTTAACTTCTAAAACCAGATCAAAGCTGTTGCAGACATTTGATTCGGTTCGGGTTTTTTCTTCATATAGCACATTTAACAGTAGAGCTCGTCCCGAAGCAGCTTTCAAGAATGTCATGGATTGCGAATATGAATTTTAGTACCATAAATGGAAAAACTAGCTGAGAGGGTACGAGAAAAGAAACCTGAGAGAAGCCAGACTCAAAAGAGAACCCGTTTTCATCCGTAATAGACTGTCCATTCGTAATAGTTTTATCATTGTCGAGATTATCAGCTGTTTACTGATGGACTTCATAGCAATCGCAGCCGTAAGCCACTGGCGCAGACCGTTTATATTAATGTTCATCTGGAACCATCCGCAGCTGCAGCAAGCCGTTAAAGAGAACTCCTTCCCTCCTTTTGATCCTTGATGGATTTTAGACAGTGGCACAAATGTGCGATTTGTTTCTAACCTTGATGTACTTATGTGATTTATTTGAGCACGTAGAGAGAGACAGCGACTATGGTCATGCATGTTTCGTTTCCTTTTTCTCCCCCATTTGTTTTGGAGCAGAACTGTCGGGTTAAAGCAAAAAAAAAAAAAAAAAAAAAAAGGTTTCTTTGGACTATCTGCTGCATCAGCATGTGTGAATGGGCCTCCTGTGTTAAGGGCGTTAACTCTGAGGTGCTTTTTGGCCGTCGGGGTGTGTGTGTGTGTGTGTGTGTGTGTGTGTGTGTGTGTTGGTGGGTGGGTGGGTGCATGCCAGTGTTTTATGCCCATGTAATAATATCTGTGTGTTTTTTAGGCATGAATTGCTCGAAGAAGCTCGTAGGCAGGGGCTTCCTTTCGCCCAGTGGGACGGACCAACTGTAGTCGTCTGGCTGGAGGTCCAAAAGCTTTTTTTTAATTATTATTATTATTGTTGTTTATCTATGGCAGATATTGCTCCTCCCAAGCAACTTACACGGGAACGTAGAATCCGAACCAAATGTTCCCCCGAGGACTAAAGCTGTAATGCTGATGTTTTGCAGCTGTGGGTAGGAATGCCGGCGTGGTACGTGGCAGCCTGCCGTGCCAACGTGAAGAGTGGAGCCATCATGTCTGCTCTATCAGACACGGAGATCCAAAGAGAGATCGGCATCAGCAACCCACTGCATCGCCTCAAGCTGCGCCTCGCCATCCAGGAAATCATGTCATTAACCAGCCCTTCGGCTCCGCCCACCTCCAGAACGGTAACACACACTCCGGTCGCTGGCTGCACGTACTTCGAATGCAAATGCCGAAAAACCATGTAGTGTTTATTAACTTTGGTTTATTCCATGTGGATCGTTTAAGAACTTTGACACCATACAAAAATTCTGCACAAGATTAAAATATAAATAATATCACCAGTAATCACCAGGGTTAGGCTCCAGAGCGAGGTCCTCACCTATCAATTGCTCCCTTGAAAAAAAGGGATGTTTGGTGTCCACCAAATGCTATAATAATATAATAAAATGATACAGATAATCCTGCTAACTAGCTAATGAACTTTTTTCTTTTTTTTTTTACTCCTGAAGGTGTACATTCATCAAGTTAGGACACACTCCCAACATTTAAAACAAAATAAATAAATCAATAAAAAGCCCACATCATGTTTTACAGCTATATCTAAGCAGCCTTCACACTAGACTTTGCGTCAACCAGATTTTCTATCCATCGCTCCTGTTGATTAAGTTCAGGCCAGTTTAAGATCCCAGTACTGTTTTGCAATAACGCCACCTACTGAACAGATCATTCGTTATTTTTGAGTGCATTATTATGAGCGTTTTTCTATTTTTGCATGTTCTCTCTGTTTCTCTTCCTCTCCTGACTGAAGCACGACTCTCCTCTTTCTCACTTTGACTAACACACACCAGCAGGGTTCAGTATAATCCCTATTATTTTAAAGGTAGCTGTTTCATTGGGAGGAATTTTAACTGGGGAGGAGGCTGTTCAGGACTTGCGCGCTGTTCAGGACTTGCGCACTGTGATAGTAATGCTTGGTACCGGTACACGGCTGCGAAATGCATTTCAGCATCCACCAGAATTGCAAACTGACACGTGCGGATAAATGCCAGTATAAACGTCCATATAATTAAGAATGAAACGAATATGAGCAAAAAATGTGCAGAATATCTGCATACATAAAGATCTCGAAGTGAAGTGTGCAAATGTATGTAGAATAAATAAATATATAGGCGACGGTACCAGGAGGTTTCGAGACTAGCTTTGTTTACAAGAAAGTACTTTATTTATTCAGTTTACACACTGCCACCGCTTCTGCAATGTGTCCCGGAAGTCTTCTTTCTGAATCGCACCTTCTGCGATCTCCGCAGCGGTGTCCAAACAGCGACCTCTGATCCGGATCTTCATCTCCGGGAAGAAGGCAAAGTACACAGGAGCCAAATTCGGCGAGTCGGGTCACATGAAGTGAGATCATGTCGTTTCCGGCAAGAAACTCGCGTGTGAGGAGAGCTCGCGCGTGGTCACAATTGCACAGCTCCTTGTGCTGCCATCTGTTGGCATGTTACAAAACTAGTAACTACCGTAACTTGCGGGGGTTACGTTCTAAGACTTCCAAAAACCTGCTAACTTTGGACACACCCCCGCAGCCCCTATGGTACCTTAGTGAATTAATCTAAACATTATCACTTTATAATTAATAATAACACTTTAAATTTGTAATATTTATTAATATTTAACATTCAGTATTTGAATGTTGAACATTCAGTCCCGCTGCGATTCCCACGAATTTAAAGATAATCCGCAACTTGCTGTTAGTTAGATTCCTAACGAGATCCCACGAATTTTCCGATCTGCATCAGGGGTTGACCATATATAAATATATTAATTCATTTATTCACACAAGCAAGAGACAAAACAACAGGCAAGTGTTGATTTTCTCTGTACACGAGCGACACATAGCTACAATTTTCGTTTTTTTTTTCAAGACGACAACAAAAAAACTCAAACCCATTCGACTTAGAGTCTCTTCTCTCTCTAGCAGGACGAACAGAATTCTGTAATCATCTACACTGAGAAGTTGTGCACGAGACTCTCCCATGAAACAGCTGCCTCCTGAATAAAGCATGTCGCCATCCGAATGAAGTATGATGTATTTAACAGTGAGACACTCATGAAGGTCTGAATGCTCGGTGCCTGATGAATAACTTGTTTCTCTCTGCCTGACTGATTTGTTCTCTTACTCATCCCTCTCTCCACTCCGCTCCGCTTTCCTCACTCGCGGATTCACTCTTGTGGCGGGTCACGCAATGGGTCATGTGATCGGGGGTGTTTAGTCCACGGGGAATGTGTGGGTTACACATGAGGAGATGGAGAGCCTGGCAGCAACACCACCCACGGTTAGTGACCCGGTCTGGACAAGTTCACCCCTAACCCCTTTATTCTTTTGTTTTTGTTCTTTTTTTGTTTTATGTTTTTTTGTTACAAATTAGTTTTTTGTTTTTTTATTATAATTTTTTTCTTTTGTGGTGTGTGTGTGTGTGTGTGTGTGTGTGTGTGTGTGTGTATATGGTAATATGTTTGTGTTAGTAATAAATTGTGTGTGTGTGTAAGAGAGAGAAGAGGTGACAGGCAGATGGTGAGATTGAGAACGTGTGTGTGTGTGTAGGTGTTTGTGTGTACGTGTTTTCACACTAATGCTCTGATAACTGCTTAAATGGCTCACTAACAGTCCTCTCTGGCTTTCCCCTCATGCTAACGCTAACCATGCTAACACCAGGAGGATGACGAGGGCAGCTGGGCCCAGGTTCGAATCTTTCACTTTTGCCCCCCAAACACCCCTCCCCCCCTTTCAACTAAACTAATCACTAATCATAGCAATACGATACCAAGACTCTCACATAGCAGGTTGTTAAGTGGTATTAATAATAATGACCTCCTCGTCAAGGTCCTGTGCGCATGCAACGTATTTTCATGTTGCTAGCAAACAGTGTAGAAGGAAGGCGTTGACTGGTTTCCGTAGATAGACTTGTGTATTGATTTATCAATTGCTGCAGAAAACAGATCTTTTTTTTTTTTTCAGATTTGCTGAACCTCTTAGCCAGCTTAGTAATCACGCACACACACGCGCACACACACACACACACACACACACACTATCAGTATACAATAGTAAGTGTAAGTGCCACTTTCTGAACCTCTTAGCAGGCTTAGTAATCACACACACACACACACACACACACACACACACACACACACACACAGTGTCGGTTCACAATAGTAAGTGTAAGTGCCATTTGCTGAACCTCTTAGCAGGCTTAGTAATCGCACTCTCTCTCTCTCTCTCTCTCTCTCTCTCTCTCTCTCGCGCGCACACACACACACACACACACACACACACACACACACACACACACATGAATATATAAAGGCTAATATTTTAGTAATTATATTTGATACATGTCATGCAGCTTGTGAAAAGCAGTTACAAATGTGTATATAATTGAATTGGTTTTAATAAAGGAACGTGCTCAGTTAATACGTATATGAAAATAATGTTGTTTTCAGAATCAGGACTGATTTTATTCACACACAGGGAGTTTGTCTTAGTGACCAAAACATCTAGGTACAGTATTGAAATTAATGAAGAAGAAAAAAGAATTTTAAAGGCACTTAAAAGTTAAACTTTTGATTTTCAGAAATTTGTCAATTCTCATTTAATCAGAAACCATATTCAATCATTTTTTTTTCAAGAGGCTTTCAAGTTTTCCATATTTTTCCAAACCTCTTTGTTTGGAGTGATTGGTCTCCGCAGAGCAAATTGTTGTTTTGGGGGGTGTAGGGGGGAAATCTACACACTATGTTGACTGCAAGTGTGAACTCTCTTCACTCCCAACACTGAAACATCAGTATTTAATCCACATCAATTTAATAACCAGAGGCTGGATGTTGGAAATTTATCCAAATGGAAATGATTTGTGTCTAGTTTTAATTTTATTTGTGCCTGTGCAGACTCTGGCTTACGGAGACATGAATCATGAGTGGATCGGGAACGAGTGGTTGCCCAGTTTGGGTTTGCCTCAGTACCGCAGTTACTTTATGGAGTCTCTGGTCGACGCACGTATGCTGGACCATCTGACCAAGAAGGACCTGCGTGGCCAGCTGAAGATGGTGGACAGCTTCCACAGGTACACCAGAAAACTGTTCGTTTATATATGATGAGACGCAATTATTAGTTTCATGCATACATCGTAAAAGTCCAAGAACATCAAAATGTATTTGGAGGTCATGTGGTCACAAGACATGAAGATCTAGGCTTCAAGCATATTTATTTTATGGAGTATCACCTAGTTTACATGTTACCAAAACAAATTCTGGACCCAATTGAGGAAATGGATGTACTGTATGAAATGTATACAGTGGTTGGATTTTGTTCTTGTTTGTGCAGATCTGCTGTTTGATTTGTGTAATATTTATTGATTCATGCCTAATAAAAGTGAAGAGGCCAACAAGGTATTGGGACACTTGACTTTTCCAGCCATATGTGGTTCTTTTCCAAACTGTTACCACAAAGTTGGAGGCACACGGTTATATAGCAGCATTACATTTTCACTTTACTTGAACTCGGAGACTCAAACCTTTTCTACCATGGCAATACCTCGGTTCACAAAACCAGCTTCATGAAGATGTACAGTAGCTCAGCAACCATTTTAGTGTATCTTCTCAAGGGACAATACTATAGAAATGAAACTATATGCATTAAAGTAGTCAAAGTGCAGCTTGTATAGCAGTACAGATTTACTGTCCTCTGAAAAGAAATCAACATACAGCCATTATTGTCTAAATAACTGCCAACAGAAGTGAGTACACCCTGAGTAATAACAGTTGTATGTCGTGTAAAAAAGCAAAGCCACACGTCCTATTCATCATGTTCATGTTTTTGTCTGCTTGCCAGGACCATACAAATTTGTGTATCTTGTATTAGAGCAGGTAAAATTTGGAAAACAATTCTCTCATACTGACCAGTGGATGTTTAACATGGCACTTCATGGCAAAGACTCTCTGAGGATTTGAGAGTTAATATTGTTGCTTTCCACAAAGACGGCTGAGGCTATAAGAAGATCGCTAACACCATGAAACTGAGTTACAGTACAGTGGTCAGGGTCATAAAGAGGTTTTTCAAGACGGGTTCAACTCGGAACAGGCCTCGCAAGGGTCGATCAAAGATGTTGAGTCCACGTGCTGTACGTCAGGTGCAGAAGCTGCTTCAAAAAACAGACGCATTTTTTGCTCAGTGCTCAGAGTGCTCAGCATACGCCTACTGCAGACAACCTGTACAAGGATGAATTACTGGAACCATGTGCTGTGGTCTGATGAGACCAAGTTGTTTGGCTCAGATGGTGTCCAACATGTGTGGCAACGCCCTGGTAAGGAGAACTAAGAAAGTTTTGTCTTGGATATGACTGTATGTCGAGTAATTGTTAGAGGACAGTAAATCTGCACTGCTATACAAGCTGCACATTAAAACTTGGATAATATATATTCAAGTTTCATTTCTATAGTATTGTCCCCTAAAAAGATGATATAAAATAGTTGCTTAAATGTGAGGGTTGTACTCACCTTTGTGAGATACTGTACATGGGATAGAGTCTGACCTCAACCCTACTGAACACCATTGGGGTGAATTGGAACACTGACTGCACCCCAGGCCTCTTCACCTCACCCTACATCAGTACCTGATTGGACTGAACACCCTTGTGGCCCACTGGGCACACATCTCCACAAACACACTCCGAAATGTAGTGGAACATCTTCCCAGAAGAGTGGAGTTTATTCATTTATTTCCTTAAAAACACTGTCTGTTTGTCTTCCATCTCACAGAAACAGTTTCCAGTGTGGTGTGATGTGTTTGAGGAGGCTAAATTATGACCGGAAAGATCTTGAGAGACGGCGAGAGGAATCCCAGATTGAGGTTAAAGGTCAGTCATGCGAACATCTTTGCAGCAAATGATGAATATGATGACGTTAATCATAATAGAAATATGCCACTACACATAATATAATACAGCGGTTCCTAAATGTTATTACAGCAGTCTGTAAACTTTCTCTTCGTTTTTAAATTCATACAGATGTCCTGGTGTGGAGTAACGAGCGTTTGATTAAATGGGTGCAGTTTATCGGGTTGAAGGAATATGCACACAACCTGCTGGAGAGCGGCGTGCATGGAGCACTAGTGGCCATCGATGAAACATTTGATCACAACACACTCGCCCTGCTGCTACAGATCCCCACTCAGAACACACAGGTGGGCACAGGTTTACATCCCACAGTTAGAAATAATAAAAAGAATCTAGAAAATTCATTGCGTAAATGCGTTTGTATTGTAGTGCTTATACAGTATATTATGCCATAGAGTCTCACTGTTCTGTTGCTGTTTTTGTCTGCATCGTAGGCAAGATCACTTCTGGAGAGAGAGTACAACAACCTGATCGCTTTGGGAACAGAGCGGAAACTAGAAGAGGTCTGGTCTCTGTCATTTCGTCCAACACTCGCCCGAACATTCTAAAACGTTATTAATATTTACTAGTTATTAATATACACAAAATTCACGGTTTGGTACGTAGCTCTTTTTTTTTTTTTTTTTTTTTTAGAAAATGTAATTAAATCGTTACAATTTGGTAGACCCCATTTGGGTTATACAGATGTGTATATGCTTATTTCAGCATACTTTAACAAACATCTTCATTCCTTCCATCCTTCATTTATTCACTCCCTCGATATGTGGAATTGTCCGGATTTTCTCCTGTTAAAAGAAATTCTTGAAGATGGACTTGGAACGCTAAAGAATCCATAGTGCTAGACTGACGTTAAAAAAAGGCAGCGATTTCGCGCATGCATATTAAAATACAAATCGCATTTCCAGTGTAGAGTGAGTAGCCGCAGTGACACTGCACTAACTGTAGCTTTTTTTATACTCCTGCAATTGATGTTTTCAAGTTGAATGCTAATAATAATAATTAGTAAACAAACTTGCAGTCCACTTAATGTTTGTGAGGGAACTCCGATTTAATCTATGTTCCGCACATAATGCATTGGGTACACATGTGCACCAAACTGAAAGCCCCGTAACGGTTCAGTACAAATACATGTACCGTTACACCCCTAATATCTACTATTCAATTAAACAATAATTGGAACTTGTTGCTTTCTATGCTTACAAAAATAGTCAAAAGCAGATAAAGATTGTGGGTTTCCTGTGCCACGTTTTTGTCATTTCTGTGTTAATATGGGCGCTAACCTCCCTTTTTACATTTGCGTCAAAATGTGAATTTAACTCCCTTTCACAAAAAAAAAAAAAAAAAAAAAAACAAAAAAAAAAAAAAAACGTACATCTGGTTTCTAATAATAACACGCTCTGCAGTAACCGAATCAATTAGGCTGTCCTCATTCCCAACAGTCTGGCACTACCACTGTCCTCCTCCTCTCCTCCTCCTCTTCTCTTTTTTTCATCAACAGGATTATAATGAGTACTGTGTACAGTGGAACACCTTTTTTTTAATTTTTTATTTTTTTTATTTATTTTTTTTTTTTTATACAATTTCTTATATTTTTTTTTCCTTTTTTCCTCCCCCTTCCTTACCTGCAGGACGATGATAAGAATTTCAGGCGAGCTCCGTCCTGGAGGAAGAAGTTCCGACCCAAAGATGTCCGTGGCTACAGCTCCGACACGCTGCCCGCTAACTTCAGAGTGACCAACAGCACATCCACTTCACCTGCCATTCAGCCAAAGAAACACCAGCTGGACGGTACATGCATTTTGAAAAACCATTCCACGCTTAGCTGATGATATCCAAATATCAAAAACCATCAACCAGCAAGAATCTTTACTTTCAAACAGCAACAAACATTTCCCGATACACATCAACATGCACTGTCGAATACAATTGAACACCAGGATTCTCCAGTATTGCCCAATACACAGCAAAATCCACCATCAAACATATTATTTAGCAAAAATCACCAGCAACACCCGACACACACCAACGTCCATTACGAAATACCATCAGACACCAGTAATCTTTTCCTACCGTCAGAGGTGGAAAAAGTAATAAAATATTCTACTCAAGTAAAAGTACTGTTTACAATGAATTTTATTTTTAATACAGTTACCGGTCTAAACATTCACCCAAATAAAAGTTAAATAGTAGCTCATTTAAAAATTTACTCCGATAGTAAAATTTTCCAAGAAATTATTATATATGTTAAAAATATATATAATAATTTCTTGGTAAATTTTACTATCGGAGTAAATTTTTACTCCGATCCTGGAGGAAGAAGTTCCGACCCAAAGATGTCCATGTGTTGGTACTCACATGCTTGTTGTTTTTGTTCGCACTGCAACAACACACAAAAAAACAGAACTCAAAAATGGACTGGACAAAATTAACACCTTGTCAGAATTGTATAATAAAGAAATAATTGCTTTTCAAGCAGCGTAGTGGCCAGTCTCGGAAAAGTGCATCTCCACCAGAGGTCATGGGTCTTCCAGCAGGACACTGACCCAACACGCACTTCATAAAACACTCAGAAATGGTTACAAGTCCAGATCTGAAGCCTATACAACACCTGTGGAGAGATTTTAAAACAGCAGTTGGGAGAAGGCATCCTTCAAATCTGAATGGGCTGGAGCAGTTTGCAAAAGAAGAGTGGTCCAAAATTCCAGTAGAGACGTGTAAGAAACCCATTCATGGTTACGGGAAAGCGATTGATTTAAATTCTTTTTTCCCCTTAAAGGGTGTGCTACCAAATATTAAGTTGGGGTGCCAATAATTTTGTCAACACATTTGCAACTGCAACAATTTTCTGAGAGAAGGGTTGCATTTTCGGAAAGAATTGCGAGGGTGCCGATTTATTCGGCCATGGCTAAGTCTCAGACTAGTTGTTTTTAATTAAAATAATTTAAATAAAATAAAACCCACCACAGTCCATGATTCTAGTTTAATGCATTATCCATTACACACCCTACCATGTCCCCTCGAACACCAACTAGAAAACAAAACACAACTTTATCCACTGACAGTCAGATACCTTGAAAAACCGACAATGAAATTTGGGGAACAACAAGAACAACATTCTCCAATACACACCAACATTCAGCCTTATCCACTAAATATACATTTAAAATTGTTCTCTAAAGTCATTCCACCTCCCCATGACACCGAAATACATTGTTCATCGGTCATCAACACTGTTCCATACCAGTGTTTACCTCCACATCTCGATCATCTACTACACCAGCACACCCAAGCTTGCTGCAGTGTTCTACAGGATTGTGTGGTTCCTTTTTTTTTTCACTCCAGTTCATTTGACTTGTTACTGTTGAAGCTTATTGGCAGTATTATGAGGATGGTATGTATCAATGTGTTTTTGGCTTCAGAGTGTTCTTGTTGAATCGATATGCATCACTCAGTTGTGCTTGCCTGTTGCATGTCTGTGTAACATGAGCGTCAATTCGGTCGTGTGAGTTTGTGTAAGAGAGGCATTGGTTTAATATTCTTCTCTCGCAAACTAAGACGGTTTAATGACCGTCTCACAAGGAAAAAAATAAGGGCAGTGACATCATAGTCTAGTACGCTGTCAATCATAATTCAATTGTACAGCAATACCAGGAGGACGGTGCTGCTCTTTATGGCGATTAAAGTCAATTTGTATGAGTATTGTACTAATGTTTCGTCTATTTTGGTGAAAATCACTATTCCAAGAATGAAATTCTAACTGATTTGTGTGTGTGTGTGTGTGTGTGTGTGTGTGTGTATGTGTGCGTGCGTGCCTGTATTTCTAACTGCTCGTGCATGTGTCGGCTGGTGCTACAGGGAGTGCGAGTGGCGTTCAGAGGCTCGACTCTGCAACAATCCGAACGTATTCCTGCTAACCCAAAGCCAGGGTGAGTCAACACCGTTCCGACTCAATCCCATATTCACTTAATATCTCTTGCTGGACATGTGGCCCCCCCATACACACACACACACAGTAGTCATGACAAGTCTAGGAACATTGGCTGCAACACATTCAGGATTTAGCATGCAAGCTTTTCTCATGTGTGTGTAGCATAACGCAAGATGACTAACCCAAATTAACATGTGAAATCGTCTCATTTTGTGCGTGAAGTTATGCATGAGAAGACGAGCTTGACTCGACCAATTTCAAATGACAATCTTTGCATGCAGTAGCTGAAATCTTATATAAAATATCTACTTTTTGAGTTAAAATTGCTTACTTTTATATAGAAGACAACTTTATCCAAAGAGCGACTTATAGAAGTGCTTTGGAGTCTCTATTAAAAAAGAAAGAAATCCTCACGCTAGTTTACTAAGAACTGAGAATGGCATTGGATATTAGACGTTGTGTAACAAAAGCACAAAATCACAAACCCACAAATTATAACAAAAATGTCTCTATAAACAGAGGGTAATTCATCATGTGTAATAAATGACAGACTGACAGACTGACAGACCGACAGACAATGACATGAAAGCACTGTCATAGATAGATAGATAGATAGATAGATAGATAGATAGATAGATAGATAGATAGATAGATAGATAGATAGATAGATAGA
>JAAIIK010020415.1:917328-927482 GCA_014706435.1 Silurus glanis
TTTTTTTGGAAATGCCTTAGTTATTTTGTGGAAAAGGTGTTCTGGTAGCATGGTATAGACAGGACAAAAACTCCAACTGTTGAGCAGTGAAGATGACATTATTTCAGAATTGTTCAATTGTTTATAAATTGTTCTCTAATTTTGATCTCCTGTGTGTGTGTGTGTGTGTATATATGTATATATTATTTATATATATGTCAAAATTAATTGATTCATTTTGCTAATTAATTTTAATGCCACTAATTTTATTAGCACGAAATTAATGTTGCGCACATTTCTGTTTGACTTTTTTTTATAAAAAATAGAAATAAATAAATATAAGAGGTGAAATTAAAACCTTCAACACAACACACATTTACGACGTCCCTTCTTTACTCAGATATATACACTGGAGATCAAAATTAGAGAACAATAATGACTGTAGCATGGAAAAAGTTTACAACAATTTTCTGAAGGTTACAACAGTCAGCAATTAGTATGAAGTGTACAGGCCTCTGCTCTGAATGACTTCAGCACATCTGCGGCCACAGGACAGCACTAGCACTAGACTATCTGAAAGTGTTCTCTAATTTTGATCAGTGTGTTTTCTGGAAATGAATGTTTTTTTGGAATGCCTTAGTTAATTTGTGGAAAAGGTGTTCTGGTAGCATGGTATAGACAGGACAAAAACTCTTTCAACTGTTGAGCAGTGAAGATGCCATTATTTCAGAATTGTTCACTTGTTTATAAATTGTTCTCTAATTTTGATCTCCAGTGTATATAAAAAAAAAATCCACCAAAAAAATATTTTTGAATCAATAAACATTTGTTTTCCTGATGCGCCAAGTCTTAAATCAGGCACCAAATACCGCCATGAGTCACAAATCCGGCAATTAAAACCGTCCGTGTGGAAACATAGCAAAAGTCCAGTTTGGTGTCCTGATGATTTATGTAATTCTAAACACCATAATTACTTTAAAAACATTTACTAGAATATTTGGTCTTTCTGCTGTATGTTGAGTTTGGTTTCACTAATAATAAACATACATTTACATAAAGCATCAATATTTGTCCATGGATGATTGGGAAACTACTGCAGGAGTGATGAGGGAACCAGCTAGAAAAGTACTTGGTGTGACATCTAGAAATTGAAAGGAAGACAAAGAGACATGGTGGTGGAATGAGAAAGTGCAGGAGAGCATAAGGGGAAAGAGGTTAACAAAACAGAAGCAGGATCGACAGGGTGATGAGAAAAGTAGGAAGGAGTACAAGGAGATGCGGCAGCAGGTGAAGAGGGATGTGGCGAAAGCCAAGGAAAAGGCATATGAGGAGCTGAATGAGAAGTTGGACACTAAGGAAGGAGAAAAGGATTTGTACGGATTGGCCAGGCAGAGGGACCGAGCTGGGAAGGATGTGTTGCAAGTTAGAGCAATAAAGGATGGAGATGGAAATGTGTTGACTAGTGAGGAGAGTGTGTTGAGAAGGTGGAGGGAGTATTTTGAGCAGCTGATGAATGAAGAAAATGAGAGAGAGAGAAGGTTGGATGATGTGGAGTTAGTAAAGCAGGAAGTGGATAGGATTAGTAAGGAGGAAGTGAGAGCAGCAATTAAGAGGATGAAGAGTGGAAAGTCGGTTGGAGCAGATGACATACCGGTAGAAGCATGGAGATGTTTAGGAGAGATGGCAGTGCAGTTTTTAACCAAATTGTTTAACAAGATTCTGAAGGTGAGAGGATGCCTGAGGAATGGAGAAGGAGTGTGCTGGTACCAATCTTTAAGCATAAGGGAGATGTGCAGACCTGCAGTAACTACAGGGGAATTAAGTTGATCAGTCACACCATGAAGTTATGGGAAAGAGTAGTGGAAGCCAGGCTGAGAGAAGAGGTGACCATCTGTGAGCAACAGTATGGTTTCATGCCGAGGAAGAGCACCACAGATGCCTTATTTGCTTTGAGGATGTTGATAGAGAAGTATAGAGAAGGAATTGCATTGTGTATTTGTGGATTTAGAGAAAGCGTACGACAGGGTGCCAAGAGAGGAGTTGTGGTACTGTATGAGGAAGATAGGTGTGTCAGAGAAGTATGTGAGGGTGGTGCAGGACATGTATGAGGACAGTGTGACAGCAGTGAAGTGTGCAGTAGGAACAACAGACTGGTTCAAGGTGAAGGTTGGATTGCATCAAGGATCGGCCCTGAGCCCTTTTCTGTTTGCAGTGGTGATGGACAGGTTGACGGACGAGGTCAGACAGGAGTCTCCCTGGACTATGATGTTTGCTAATGATATTGTGATTTGTGGTGAGCAGTGTTGGGCAACGTTACTTTTAAAAGTAATGCATTACAATATTGAGTTACTCCCCAAAAAAGTAACTAATTACGTTACTTAGTTATGGAAAGTAATGCGTTATATTACTTTTGCGTTACTTTTGCGTTACTTGTATCTCTTTCACGCCTTACAGGTGTAACAGGTGTAATATAGATAATTACCATTAAGAAATAAGTTACATTAGGGCAAAAGACATGTCTTAAACATTTAAAATGCTTAATAACTTCTGAGAACAATAAGATGATCGACTAACTGTTGACCACAAGACTGAACACTTTCCAGTCGCACTTCTGTACACTGCTTTTGAGTTCACCGCAAATGAGTGAATTTGCTCTCTCTCTCTCTGTCTCTCTCTCTGTGTCTCTCTCTCTCTTTCTCTCTCTCTCTCTCTCTCTCTCTCTCTCTATATATCTCCGCTGCATCGTACATGTGTCTCCCACGGAAAACCTTATTCTGAGCAGTCTATAGATCTGCAGTGGTGGAAAGTGGGCAAAAGTTTTCCATATATGCAACATTGCATAATTTTACATATATTCAACATTATACACACAAACACGCACACGCACGCACACACACACATCTGTAGTGCTGTGCTTTGCATGCAGATGTTTTATTTTTTTTTAAGTGGTATTTTTTGCAGTTGACAAGAGCTTTTCACCAACACATAATCTACACTTAACCATTATTCCTTTCTCCTTCTCCTCGACTATTTCAGAATAATAAGAATACTTCCATCACAGTAATGTAATCCCTAGTTTGCCATCTCCGCTTCTGACCAGCTTCTGTTCCCTCTGCTCACACGTTTGATTGCGCGATTCTACGTGACTACGTTCATTTTAATTCAGTATTTATTTTTTTTATGCAAAATAATTTAACTGAAAAGTAACTCGCATTACTTTTTTTTAAAAAGTAACTCAGATATTAGTGTGTAAATTTATAAAGTAACGCGCTACTTTACTCGTTACTCCAGAAAAGTAATATTATTACGTAACGCACGTTACTTGTAACGCGTTACCCCCAACACTGGTGGTGAGAGTAGTGAGCAGGTTGAGAAGAGCCTGGAGAGGTGGAGGTACACGCTGGAGAGAAGTGGAATGAAAGTCAGTAGGAGTAAGACAGAGTACATGTGTGTGAATGAGAGGGAGGGCAGTGGAGTGATGCGGTTGCAGGGAGAAGAGGTGGAGAAGGTGGAGGAGTTCAGGTACCTGGGGTCAACAGTGCAAAGTAATGGAGAGTGTGTTAGGGAAGTAAAGAGTGCAGGCAGGGTGGAGTGGGTGGAGAAGAGTGACAGGAGTGATTTGTGATAGAAGAGTATCTGCAAGAATGAAAGGGAAAGTTTATAGGACTGTGGTGAGACCTGCGATGTTGTATGGTTTAGAGACAGTGGCATTGAGTAGAAGACAGAAGGTGGAGCTGGAGGTAGCAGAGCTGAAGATGTTAAGGTTTTCGTTGGGAGTGACGAGGATGGACAAGATTAGAAATAAGTTTATTAGAGGGACAGCGCATGTTGGACGTTTTGGAGACAAGGTGAGGGAGGGGAGATTGAGATGGTTTGGACATGTGCAGAGGAGGGACATGAGTTATATTGGTAGAAAAATGCTGAGGATGGAGCCACCAGGTAGGAGGAAAAGAGGAAGGCCAAGGAGGAGGTTCATGGATGTGGTGAGGGAAGACATGCAGGTAGTTGGTGTGAAAGAGTCAGATGTAGAGGACAGGGTGGTATGGAGAGGGATGATCCGCTGTGGCGACCCCTAATGGGAGAAGCCGAAAGAAGAAGAAGATTTGTCCATGCCTATGATGATTATTATAAACTTGACAAAGTATTAATTTTAGGTAGAATTAGAACAGATAGAAATGTATGATTAAGTTGCGATTTATCACGAGATAACCCATGACAGTTATGCGATTAATCACAATCTATAAAATAATTAATTTATAAAAACAAACAAATAAATAAAATATATATTTTTTTATGTACAATTTCAGAAATTTCTATTCACTTCCAATTTTGGCCACAAGAGGCGCTGTGTGTCACTAACCCGGAAGTTGGAATGCAAGTGGGAAAACCGGAAGAGTTGGAAGCTGCGGGAACGTTTCCAAGCTGGCGTTCGTGTTCATTTTTACCGCACCCATAATGACAAACCCCGCCTTTCTCTTTCTTTAACAGGCTGTATCCGCTGTCCATCCATTAAACTCCTCGTGAGTCGGCGCTCATAGCCAATAGTAGTGCCGGAACTGAAACTCGACTAGCCAATCATATCGCAGGGGCGTGGTCTTGCCTGATTACCGGTGGTAAACGAGAAGAACACCTCTCGCCAAAGGCTTCGACCATTTTCAGCGCTCAGAGGTTCCAGCCTAGTGTGATTTACTTCTCGCGTTTGCAAACTTCGAAAGGAAATTGGAGAAAAGCGGTAAGTTTAAGGATATAACCGAAAGTTTGTGGTAGGATTTGGAATATTTTGGGGTTGGAAGAGGGGCTGATAAGAGACTGCACATTATTTCTAGGCAGAGTAGCAGAGCAGGAAATACCTTTTACAATTCATCTGTGTGTGTGTCTGGGATTTTCATATATATTTTTAAATCTCTTGCCATCAATTTTTATCATTGTTCAAAAAAATTTAATTATGTCCTGGATAGGATCAATAATACACTTGGATCTTGAGTTGAATTAATAATATATGTAATGACCCTGAGATTATAAGATGATCTGATGCTTTCAGTGTTATAGAAATGGATCAATTATTGCAAACTAATACATCTATTCAACATGCAGTTTAAAAGATAAACTACAATTGTACCCACATTTAATGAGTTAAAAAAATCCATATCTGTCATGTTTTTTTCTCTGTAAGATTTTTATTCATATTAAAAAAATACCCCTTTTGTCTTTTATCTGCCATGTAAATAAATGAGAATGGTTTAGACTGAGGAAATGTCTACACAAATGTCATGTTTAGGAGGAAAATAACAGTTTACAGGATTCTTTATGGCCTGAAGCAAAGTGTGCACTTTTGGGTGGGGTTTAGAACCAACGCTAAAGTGTTAAAGAAGGTGGATAAGCAAAAGAAAGTCTGAATATCTGCATGTCTCTGCTGGTTTTGCTGATAAACCCCCTGATACGACACCTACTGATATTGAGGATTGGTAATTTTGAAATCATTGGCACGTTCTGGAGGACCACCATGCGTAGGTCCTCCTGAATAGCTCGGATTCATCGACGGGACAAGACCTCTCAAGGTGTGCTTTGTCGCGGGTCATTGAAATCCTGTAAGGTGTGACGAGGGATTGAATTTGTTCTTTAGAACTTTCTACGGATGCTCGTTCGGATCGGGGAATTTGGAGGCCAAGCCAACACTTTGTACTCGTTACGTTAGGTAAACCATTCCTGAGCACTGAAGGGGTGTAACCTGGGCTGCAGCACTGTTTAGGTGGGTGGTATGTGTCAAAGAAACATCCATATATGCCCAGGAGGAAGATTCCCCAGAGCATCGCGCTGCCTCCACGGGCTTGTCTTCTTCCGATTATACATCCCGGTGCCAACTCTTCTTGAGATAAGTGGCTCACCTGGCTGTCCATGTGATGTTAAAAACATTAACATCAGTGCGGCCCATCTTACGATGCTCCGTGATTCGGGTCTAATGCTCACACGCCCATTGTATTAGCTTTCAGTTATGTACAGGCGTCACCATGGGTACTCTGACTAGTCTGTGGCTACACACACTCATACACATCAAACTGGTTCACTGTGTGTCCTGACATCTTTCTGTCAGAGCTAGCATGGACTTTTTTGCCAGTATATGCTATAGAAGACTTGGACCGGTCAGGATCCTTCCACACACACATGACTCAGCTTTGAACATTTATAACCCTAACCAGATATACTTCCTTAGACCATTCGTGGTAGGTACTGACCTGTGAATACTGCGATAACATGCCGTTTCGGACATGCAGTTCGGAACTTGTCACTCAGGTCCTTTATTAGGTACTTAGGTCCTTTATTAAGATATACCTTAATAAAGGTATATCTTATCTTATACTTGCCCATTTCTCCTGCTTCCAACACATCAACTTTAAGAAGTGACTTTTCTCTTGCTGCTTAATGTATCCATTATCCCATCATAGGTGTCACTGTAACAAGATAACCAATGCTATTCATTTTACCTTTCACTGATTTTAACCTAATGGCTAATTGGTGTCTACATTTGTAGTTATCGTGATCATTTGTTTGTTTGTAGTTTTTAAGAAATAAAAAACACAGGCTGTCACTTGATTGCTCAAATGCAAAGTATATTGCTGTCTGTTGTAAAAATAAAATGTCCGTGTTCAAAGACCGTTACGAAGTGCTGACGCTGGAGACTTATAACGACAAACAAGATATTTCACTTCAAAAGATCTGACACACATTTTAGCCAGATGCTGCACATGTGGCCCTATTTCGCAACCGAACTCGGCTTTAAATCTCACTCTGTAGTTATGACCTCTGTGGCAGACCTTTCCGGAAACACCCGAGTCGCATAGAACAATTAGACCAAACGTGGAATTCGGTGGCGAAGTGCTTGAGGATGATTTTGCATCATCATGCTACATGCAGGCGATTTGTTTTTCCTTCTGGTTGACCAGAGACTAAATATGACAGCGCATATGTGTTCACTGTGTTCGTGTCTACAGATGTGGAAAGCAGCAGCTGGCCGTTCCGTCTCCGTTACCGTGGATGACGGACCCGACGACTGGGAGACGGATCCTGATTTTGAGGTGAGCAAGGACCACTTTCTCTTTTCATATCGGCTAGGAATAAAACATTCCAGGCCCGACACGGTGTTGTAGGGAAACGATCGCCGATGCCGTCCCGCAAAGTATCACAGACTTTTAAGAACAGCGCAAAGAATCATTTTGGAGTTACGTTTAACTTTTTTGAACCGTCGACCAAACGAGTTAGTTCCTGTTCTCACTTTTGTTATTGCAGCTCTAAACAGTTTTTCTCTCAGCAGCCCCCCTCCCCCCCCATTTTAAAGTAAAATCAACACATCTTGTGAGGGAAAAAGCACAAACGATCTTGTCCCAAAGCCGTCCCTGTGGCAGAATATTTACACGCCATTCGAAAGCCAGCGTTGGCACTGGAGACTCCTTATAGAAATGTTAAATATCTTTTCAGAGAGAAGTCACAGTGTGACTAGGGGTGCAACTAACGATTATTCGGATAAAAAAACCACAAATTTTATTAGATGTTTTGCTCATTATAACTGTACAAAACCCTAATTCAGGGTATTTATATGTGAAAGTGCACTTTAAAAATGCAAAAGCCACATCTTGAGTTTAACTATCTTTAATTTTGACATTTTTTAAAGCTTATAGTGGCTGCTTGTCGAGGAGTAAATGGGAGATTTCTCCTTTGAACAAATTCTCTCATGCTGGGTTGTTTCTGTAAAAAAATAAAAATAAACGACTATTTGAGAATGCAAGGTAAAGCCATTTGTGTAAATCTACATTTGTATTGTTTTTTAATAATAATTATGGATTTATATATATATATATATATAAATAAATAAAATAAATACAAATAAATACAAATAAATAATAATAAAAATTATATATATATATATTTAATCAACATTATAAATGAAAACAGATACGTTTAACTTCTGTAGTAGACAAATGCTATAAAAAGAGAATGGGGCAGGGGGATGCATTGGTGTACATATGAATAATCATTGGCTGAATGGGCTTGTCTGGTGAACACTAATCTAAAGATGAATGGATTAAAAAAAAATGTTATTTAAGATTGGAGTCTGAATTTGTAGGACTTTTTATAGCTGTAATAAAGTGATAACAGGAACTAACTTGATTTGTGGATAATTGTGGATACACTATTCCACAACTTAAAATAAATCACCAAGTGCAATGTGTTATACAATGATTTTTCTTATTGAAGGTTTGGCAAATCTACATTTTTGGGACTGTGTTTGTAAAATTAGGTCTAATAATCCGTTTAGTAATTTCCAATAACTTTATTACATTTTATTCTTTTTTTGGCAAGTCAAATTATAATCATTTTTTCATTATACTTTCGTCTTTTTTTTTCCTTTTTGTTTGTTCTTTACAACTTGTGAATTGACAATTGTCAAATCAATCAGTCTCGTCTAATTCATCTAAAGTGAAATTGAGAATTCGACAGTGCCCTTGTACAGGAAATGAAAAGATTTGCATGCCAATATTCCAAAATATCACACAAAATATCAATAACTATTTTTAGTTTAGTTTGGCGTCTCCATCTGAAAATACAGCAAAGGCAAAGGTGCACAGTTTTATGTTCCATTGTACTGCACATCATACTTTTTTTCCCCCCGGGGATACAGACACACCGTAAGTAAACTGTTAATAAACTGTGGGGTTACGCTCCTGGTCTCGTGGCAGGTTATTAATTAACACGGTTTGTCTACTCGCTTCGATGTAACGAAGGAGCAGCATGTTTTTCTGACACGTAGTGGAGTATAAAGATCCACATTACAATGTATTGTAGTACAAGTTTCCCAAAATGCAAATACTGTGATGTTCAATGTCGAGTGAAGAAGTAAATGTACAAGACGGATTTAAACCTGCCGGTGGTGGAAGTCATTGGTGTCGAGTTCAACTGGTTGTCGCATGTGCATCATGCAAATTTGACCTTTGTGTGGGCATACAGGGATTTTTTTTGAAGGACATGCAATGTTGACTGGCTGTTCGTTGGAATGTGTACTGTCAAAGGATGATCTGAGCCAGGGCAAAACATGTTTGGAAACTGAAGTGCTTCTATAGGTTTGCACTACAACTGTGAAACTAGGTAATCAGGTTAGAGATGTCTATAGCCTCCAGGTTTTATATTATCTAAACCGCATTCCGATATTAACACATACACACAAAATAAATCTACATTTAAAATGAGAAATAAAGAGAAATTATATTTTGGGAAAATATTGGCACTGTTAGGAAGGAAATATATATATATCAAAGAAGGCTAAGAAAATCTTATTGGTTAAACTTTTGATCGTTTGTTCATAACACAATGCACAACTCAGCTCTGCTGTTACGGATATACTACAATACCATAGTAGTGTATGTATCTATAAAAAAAAAAAAAAACACAGTTGTAACTGATTGGGAAGTACACCGGTTGGAAAAGTCAGGTGTGTGATATCGGTAAGAGCAGAGCATTTTGTAATGGATTTTTGGATCAGATGGTAAAACAAATTTGTTGTTTTGTTTTTGATTTTGATTTGATCAATGTTTTTGTTTTTTTTGCTTAAATTCACCAAGTGCGTCAGTATTAATAGAGAGCACTGTCTTTTTGCGTTGATGTTGAAAGCAGTGGGAATGACTCCAACCTGAGGAAGAAACCGCTTCTGCGTACAAGATCTCCACCAGCGTTGTTTTCCAGCAACATTATTGCGAAATCCAGTGCGGAACTAATTACCAGACACTGCATTGTGCAGCTGCAGATTAGTGTGGCATAGAGAGTCAGTATCCACATAAGCAAGTGTGGGATATTACAGTCAGACCCCGATGTACGACCTTTTCTGAGATACAAAGGTCATGCCAAAAAAAACAAAATCGAAGACCATCAAAATTTATCGACATTCCGACTTACGGCAGGTTTTCCGGTCCCTGTCTCCGTCGTAAGTAGAGGCCTACCTGTATATGGGAACTGTGTGTGTGTGTGTGTAAGATTGGAGTCTCGGTGAGTAAAAACAGAAAAGCCACTGACCAAAATGACTGGTTAGCAGTAAATGATGAAACTATTTTGAGTGATCTTAGGTTCCTTTTTCTAAAGCGCGTGTGTGTGTGTGTGTGTGTGTGTGTGTGTGTGTGTGTGTGTGTGTG
>JAAIIK010020415.1:935835-951302 GCA_014706435.1 Silurus glanis
TATATATATATATATATATAATGCGCTCATGTTTATATGCTTTCTGAGTGTCCTCAGATCTCATAACTTATACCATGAACGTTCTCATTTTAAAGATTCAAAGGTTATTATTTGACAGTCTTTTCGAATACCAAATTCATATGGAGGCTTTCTAATATAATATTGGTACATTCTTATACGGCGCTGCTTTAATGTTGGTGTCTCTGCTGGTGTGTCCTCCTGGGGAAATTGGGTTTCTTTTCCCTGTTCCATGTCCTGTCGGTCTTGTCATCTTGCCGTGTGTCTACATGTTTGTGTCTTTGCAGATTATAAGCGTGGGTTTGGAGGGAAATACGGGGTGGAGGTTGAGAAGCAGGATCAGAGTGCTCTTGGCTTTGACCACAAAGAGAGCCTGGCTAAGCACGAGTCTCAACAAGGCATAAGTCTTTGTCCTCTTTACTCCCCACAACAACCCCACAATGTTTAGGCTAATGAATATATTCTGCAAAAAAAAAAAAAAAAAACATGGCATTGCTGAATGGTCAACAAGGGCGGAGCTTAGGTTCAGACTGATCTGATAATTGCGATCTTGATCTAGGAACATGACAAGTAGTACGTTACCCTTATGAATTTTAAATGCTTTTAAGTAGACATCATGAAATAGTTCTTAAAGTGAGATCTATGAAGCGTACCTGTGGACCTTTCAAATATTCTGTAAGATGAAACCTATAAAAATAAGATGGTGCTTCTAAATATCTTGAAGATTATTGTACATATAAATCAATGGGTGCAATATTTGAAATTGATTATATATGTACGTATGTATGTGTAAATATGTGTATATATTATAAGTGGTATTAACAAGTTTAGAGACTAGTTTTGTAACACACCAACAGATGGCAGCACAAGGCTGCACACACAGTCGCAGGGAGCGCCGAACTTCTTAAGTCAGCATGCCAAAAGACATTATCCTGTGTACATCGGGAGCTGTGCAACTGCTGCTATTCTGACCACGTGCATTACCACATTTGGACAGCAGGTTAGAAAAAGCAACAATACACTCTCTCACAGAGCTCTCCTCACACTTGAGTTTCTTGCCGGAAACAGGATCTCACTTCCGCAGCCACCCTACTTCCTGTGGACGTCAAACTCTTCCCGAGGATCAAAGGTCGCCGTTTTGACATCGTTACGGCGATCCAGCACGAATCGCAGAATTTGCTTGACGCGCTTCATAAAGAAGACTTCCGGGACATATTACAGAAGTGGCAAGAACACTGGGAGCACTGTATTGCTGTGCAAAGGGACTGTTTTGAAAGTGATGGTGTATAAACCTAGATATATTTATTGATTGTTTAAATAATCCATGGCTGCAACACGTTCGATAGAGCGCTCACCTGACTATTGAACATTATTTAACAGAGTAATGCTTATGATAAGTTACTTCTTTCACTCAAGTTTGCAAGTGGTTTATCAGTTTTAATTTGAGCTACACCCTTATTGACCGAGCCAGCATTAGAATGTGCTCTGCAAGACCCCTGTGCTCTTATATTCCCGATTTCTCCTGTATGCATGCTCAGCCTCAAATCTCTGGAAATGCACACACACACACAAACACACACGTTGCTTGTCTTAGTGCAACAGTCGGCCCTGTATGACTGCTGCAGAACGTGCCTATGATGAACAATGGCTGTGAGAATGAAGGTCTCCTCGTGCTCCTCCGCGCGTTGCCTTTTCTGTTCTTCCCTTGGTTCTTCCCAGCATCTCTCCCAAGCTTCCTTATTCTCACAGCACTGCTGTGTTTATTTTGAGCGTCAGTTTCCTGATCAAAGTCTTCCCCCTTTTTGGCTACTCTAGATTACTCTAAAGGGTTTGGAGGGAAATTCGGAGTTCAGCAGGACCGAATGGACAAGGTAAATCCTGCTTCTTTAATCAGATTCATAAATATGTATGCCATAGCTATTTGATGACGTCCGAGTTGTGTGTGTGCGCATGCATGTACATACATGTGTGTATTTAGAGTGCAGGAACTTTTGATGATGTTGAGAAACCCGTTGCTGCTTACCAAAGGACCAGACCAGTTGAAGCAGGTAAGCACCTTTTGAGCTGTTTTAGGATATATATCCTTTTACATGTATCCTAGTCAACAGCTAAAGTAGTACAGAGGCATTGCAAACATTTTGACAGCTGGAATAAAATTTTTCTTTTTTGCTATCTACATAGCTAGAAACATTAGAAAGATTAGGAAGAAGGTCAATACACAACACACAAAAAAAAAACCCCCAGAAAGAATGCATTTGGCGGTCTGATTTTCGCGTATTGCTATTTTGAGTATGTAAATATGCAACTGGTTTCAGCCGGCAAAGGAACAGGAAGCATTAAGGCTCGTTTTGAGAATCTGGCCAAGCAGAATGAGGAAGAGGACAAGAAACGGGTGCAGGAGGAGAGAGCCAGAAGAGAAGCCAGGGAGAAGCAGGAGCAAGAGGAAGCTCTTAAAAAGGCAGAGGTGTGTGTATGCAATCAAATTTTTGCACAAAGCAAGTACGGTAGTCTTATGTGTTGTTATGCGTGCATGTTGATCCTGCATGTCTAATCATGTTATCATGGTTTCTTTAAGCAGAGTGCCAAAACTCGCACACCTTCCCCTCAGCCCAGCCCCACCTCCACCACTCAGACCCACCAGGTAACTCTGAACTCTTTACTACATTATTATACTACTTAGAATTCCTTTGGTGTGGAATTTTTCTTGCTGAAATCTTAGTTATACTTCTTGGGTTTCTAAACTACTATTCCTAAGAGGCACCAAGCACACACACATTTACCTCACGGGATAATTTATCCAGTCCACCTATAAAGTATGTTTGGGAGATGCAAAGACATGGAGAGAACATACAAAGCTCAGTTCCCCCTCCTGTTAAACCTCGTCACTAGGTGTGTGATATCGTAATTGTTGTTTCAAAGATGTATGATTTGACATTGTCGAATACATCACAAAACCCGATCGAAACACCCCCACAGAGTGCATGCACACATTACGCAAAGTCTAGTAGATTAGACTCGTGCACACGCGCAAATAGCATGCGTTCTTTCGCTGCACGTGTATTAAAATGCATTTAGAATGACGACATAATTGTTAATTAAAATTGAATTAAAATGATGACAAAAAGATATGGGGGCAGAAAATGTGTACATTTATCATTTCATATAGTTTATCCATATCACACGAAAAGCTGTGTGTTTTTTTTTGTTTTCTGTTTTGTTTATTTGATATATTTATGATATATTAATATTATGTTATAATATCAAATTTTGAATATATTTGCTTGGTAACAGCCAAAATGTCATATTTTTCAAGCTCTCTGATTAAATGTAAGAATTTGACCCACACTTTTAGAAATAGAATAGGAAAAATATAAAAATTTTAGGAGTCAGCTATCCACAGTAGTCCTCAAGGTACCAGCACAATAACATTTTTTATGTGAATATCACACACCACTACTTGTCACGCCCAGTTTCCCCGCATAGTTCTGCTAAACGTTGCCTGTTTGTGTACTTTTTGATATGCAGTGGTTAATGTGTGATTGCTTTACTTCCTCCCAGTATCAGACTCCCGATTCACCCAAGAAAACGAAGGAGGTCGAAGAGCACGTGTATGAGGTGGAGCCAAGCACACAGCAGGAAGACCTCTACCAGAACCCAGATCAGGATGACCAGTACCAGGCTGCAGGTTAAACATCCACAAACCCGTTCACGACACAGTAACATGGAGAAAGACTTGATTTACGAGACATAGAAGCATCTCGTATCACATTTTTCTCTGTTCTATTATTTTGTCCTTCTTTTTTTTTTAGACTTTTGAATTATTAATGTACGACCAGCTTGCCGACACTAGTTTAGCTACCATGCCTTTAGTCTTTCGCAGTCAGACCTAGAGGACAAATGCATGTTCAATAGTCTTAACCAATAAACTCATCCAAAAATACCCTTTAACTTGTAGAAATGATCAACCGACGTGAAATTCTTTGCTGTCTGTGCTTGGTAGATAGTTCAGCTGTGCACTGCAGACAACTTTCCTTTACAATGTGTGCATATGTGTGTGTGTGTGTCAGGAAGTTCTAATTGTGTTTGTGTGTATTTAGACACTCAGCCTTATGATTATGGAGAGGACCTGGGAGTGACTGCTGTGGCTCTGTATGATTATCAAGCTAGTAAGTCAAACATTGAATCTTTTTTGTTTTTTTGCATCTTGTGTACAAAGTACATAGACAGTGATTTTCTGTAAACATTATTTGAAGGTAAGGGTCTGTTGCCCCAAGTGTAGTTGATCAGACAAGTAGTCATCTTCATACAGGTCTTTTTTTTTTTTCATTGCTTCATATGAAATCCATAAGCTATAGAATCAGGTATTTGAATAATTACTTACAGTACTGCTTTTTCTTTTGTCATAGAGATACTGGCAAATGAATTGTTGCACAAAATATAAAGTATATTATGAACATTGCAACATTGAATAAGTTTGTGCACTGTGCTAGTTCGAGGGTTAAAATATTTTATTAGAAAGCTTCCTAAATGTGATTGATCTTGGCCGATTAATAAATTTGACCCAATTTGAAATATAGTGCAGAAAACGTACCTTTACACACTGAAATATTTTCTTATCCGCACACACAATAGAATGTATTTATTTATTTTTTTTATATTCGCAGCCGGTGACGACGAGATCTCCTTCGACCCCGACGACATCATCACCAACATTGAGATGATTGACGAGGGCTGGTGGAGAGGCGTGTGCAGAGGGGCTTACGGACTTTTCCCAGCCAATTACGTCGAAGTCCGGCAGTAAGCCCGGCTCGCCAGACACGCCCACCTCCCTGGAGGAGAGGGGATCTTCTTTGCACATCTTTCCATTTGTATCCCAATCATTTTCCTTCGCCTCCTTTCCAATGCTTTCTCAGGTCTTTCTCCTCTCTTCCTACTTTTTCTTTCTCTTTGCCCCAGATTTAGCCCTGATACCCTGCTAAATCACATTTCCTTCATCCATTATCCCATTTTCCTCTCCTCTTTGTTCCTGTTGACATTTAAGATTAGTGCAGTTCATGATGCCACCAACATGCGACACGAGTGATCTACAGAGAATAAATCTTGGCTTTTGGGTTGAATTAATTGCCGATGTGAAAGTGCGTAGGGGATTTTGACAGGTGGTGTTATTTAGAAGAATTGGTGTGATCAACCAAAAAAAATGAGGATTTCCTTGCATGTATTGGAAGGGGAATGCTGTACAAAGCTGTACATGCTGAATTCCTGCCAAAAGTGACTTGCAATCCAAACAAAACGTGAAATCGTTATAATCATTTACACTTTTAGAAGGTTTGTATTTCACGTATTAGCTCACATCAGATATGTCGTATTGGCGGTTTTATTCTGTTTCGAAAGTACAATAACAGCTTCAGATTGACCAATATAATCCTGAAATTGCTATTTCACAAGTGTTCTTGTTGCATTGAGGTATAATATATATTTTTTTTTAACAGTCATCACATTGTCTGAAACAGTTTGCAGCTTCTTTTGTACTATGTGCCCCTGTCGCTTTTTTTATCTTGATTGTGTTCAACACTAATGGAAAAGAAAGAAAGAAAGAAATCTATAATGTGACCAAAAAATATAACACTAAAATATACTGTCCCTCACTGGCACGTAGTTTCCAACCTGCTGCCCTTTGAGATCAGTTCTTTCCAATTGTTATGGCAGGAGATGTCTGTAAGAGCAGAAATATTTGCATTTTGTGAAAAATTCATCGAGTCTGAACAGGAGGAAAAATGCAGATAAGCTCCCTTTCTGTGCGTCCTGGGCATGCAGTGTTTTCGTCTTTTGTCCTTGTCGGTGTACTTCTGGTTTGTAACTTGGTGCCACTGCATTTTCTTTCTGACCAACACAATATTGAGTGGTTTGATGTCTGAGTCTGCTGGATCGAGTGCACTATTGATTCGGAATTGGGGTAATAATGACTGTCGTAGAAGTAAATACTGAACAGAATTTTAGCATTTGGGATGTAACTGACAAGATAAGGACGCATGAATTCCAGTGTTTGAAACAGAGCTGATGTATATAAATATAGCTCGATCTAATTTGATATGTAACACACCCGTTGTGGTGCAGTGGGATTTTAATTCATTAAGGATGTTAGAATCAATGGCTAGGCAGCAACAGCTAATCTTTTGGGTTTTAGGGGATTGTAAAAGTGACCTTCTCAGATCTGTTATTTTTTATCTGTATCTTGCTGGCTTACCTCTCATTACATGCCTGTTTTTGTTTTTTTTTTTGTATGAAATAAAATTTCAATAAATAAAATACATAGTTGGAAACTGCTATTTCCTTTTGAAAAAATAGAGTTTGTGTACTGGGTTTTTGTAGTGTACTGAAAGACAAAAATAACGGAGGAATAGCTTGTGTTCTCCTGTTGTCGCTTCTGTCATGAGCATTTCTATTGGTGAGCAAAGACCCAGACCTGCATTTTTAAATAGCTCAGTAGTCACAAACACCATGGTCACACAATGACTGACCAACACACTGAGAAAGGTTCCAATCAACAAATTAGCACTTGTAACTGAAAAAGCCAGTCAGAGGAAGGTAATAATGCAATTTCATTTGTTCTGGCTTTTTTAACTCCGGTTTCAAAATCTGTAGACCAGTTGGCTTCTGGTTCTGTCACCCATGACAGTTTGCTGGAGCTGAAACCCCAAACCATCCAATAACATCACACTCATGTACGGCACCACTTTTGGCCACAGTGCAAAGACTTCAGACAGATCCCAATGTTCTGGTGAATCCTGAACAGGTTGATATTGACCATATATCATGAGGGTGTTCTTGAGAATTGAAGCTCTGTGCCCAGGTATGACTTGCTCAAGTGAAAGGTCTACGGTATTGCCCATGTAAAGCACTGGCAATAGCTTACCTTTAAAACAATCGTTCCAATCCCTGTGTTGGAGCTGGTTGACCGCTTACTTCAGGTGCTGGGACACCTGGACCAGGACACAAAATGAGACCCTGAGGACACCACACCCTTGTTTTGCTTTCTGGTGCCTACAGTAGAATTGGGAATTGGTTATGATGCTTGCTTTTCAGATTCATCAAGGCCACCGTATGCAGTAATGCCATCTGTTGTTGATGCTAGGAGTAATTATACCCGGTTGCTAATCCCGCTAGACATGTTTCAACTGGACATTCCCAACACGTGTTACTAGCTGTCAAACATAGCTAAAGCCAGTGTTGTCATTACAGTACCTTTTAGCACCAGGTGCTAGTCAAATCTCTGGAGGACAAATTAAGACTTTAGAAGTGGCCTCAATCTTTGTGGCACATTTTCTGTTCTGTGTTACTAGCAAACGTAATGTGTTTTAATGAAAGTATCTGTTCTTTGGTGGCATCAGGTCTGGTTGGAAACAGTGTCCATTTGAAATGGATGCTTTGCTCTACCAGTACAGTACCCAGTAATTTCTAATGGATAAACTATTTTGACACAGTGAATCCCTGTCTGAACAGAAGTGTAATGACTGTATTTCTTATCCAGCGCCGATCTTACCATAGATTCTGGGCATCACTATGCATTCTCCACTATGCACATTGTCCTCTCTGTATAACTAACAGGGAAGTCAACCCCAATTCTTTGGAATATTTTCCAGATGTTATAACTTACTTCATGACAGATTTCCAGGATTCACTATTATTTAGAAACATACATTTCCAGTATGCAGTGGTTAGTATCTATGATAGAAAGGTATCAGGGCATCACAGCTGCAAACTGGTCATGTCAAGTTTATTTCTATAGCGCTTTTCACAACGGACATTGTCTCAAAGCCGCTTTACAGAATTTAAGAGTTAAAGTGAACAATGTGTATTTATCCCTGATGAGCAGCCTGGGGTGACAAGGAAAAATTCCCTTAGATGTTATGAGGAAGAAACCTTGAGAGGAACCAGACTCAAAAAGAGGAACCCATCCTCATTTGGGTGATATCAAGAGTGTGATTATAGTCTTTAAACAATACAAAACACTGGGGTGTGAGAACTAGCATGAGCACTGGAATGTAGGATTATGAGTAATGTCCCTTCTACAGTCATTTAAGATTTTGAAACCAGGAGCTACTGAGCAACTCATAAAATAGCTCAACATTTGCGATCATCACAGATCCAACACCAGCTTCTCAATGCCAGAGCCTTTAAACATTCAAAGAGGTCAAATGTCCAAACTCCATATAACGCTGGTACGTCTCTAGATGGTTCGGGATGTTTGCGGGATCACCTACTTCTTTAAAGGTCCATAATCTTCATGAGCCCATGCTGACCTCTGTTGACTGATGAAAGTGCCTACAATAAGCATGTGAGCACCAGAACTTGGCCCATGTGCTTGTGAATCATATTTTCTTTCACATCATGTGGTGGCAATGTGTGGGTGTGCATCGCTTACTTGGGGAATAGATGGCACATGGATACACTCTGGGAAGAATGCAAGACAATGGGGGCCTGTGATGCTCTGAGCAATGTTCTGCCTTTGAAAGCTTGTGTCCTTGCATTCTGGGGATTTTACTTCAGCCACTGCCTAAACATTTATTTCAGGAAATTGGTACAAAAACATTTTGCAAAAAATTGGGTTGGGTTTGACATGCCTTTGGTTCCAAATTCCCCAGACCTCAAATCTGATCTTGCATCTGTGCTCATGCCATGACTGGTGAGAGCATAAAGGAGGATCTACACAATAATCTTCAGCTGTACTCATTTATCATATCCTATAAAAGCCTATTTATGTGACCATGTAAGAAAAATGGTCATAAAATTCATGTAATGTAGGTGCAGAACAAAAACTGGCAGCCTGGGGTAATAAATAGATAATGTATGACTTACGTTGGTATTGACACATAGCTGATGTTACAAAAAAACAACATATATCATTTATGCTCGATTACTGCAGAACAGGCTATTAGAAGAATTAAACAGCTGTCAGGGCTGACATGATGTGAGGCTAAAAATACCCCCATTCTGTCTACAGGTAGAGCATGCACTAATTATTTACAATGATTGCCATTAAAATGTGCTGTATGCTGATGTATTTTTTTCCCCCTAGATATTATTAAGCAGCTAAGCTAAACTTACAGAAGTCCTAAGAGGCCATATAATTTTTTTTTTCTTGTTTTCTTGTGATCTCAACATAACAAAAGTCGTTTTCTCGTGATCACAACACAATTTTGCTCCATAACCAAAATGTTCTCGTTTTCTCAATGTAAAATTGTTCTCGTTATCGCAATTCAATTTTCTTGTGATCTCGACAAAACGAACACCGTTCCCTCGTGATCGATATTTAGTTTTTCTGCGTATTCGGCATAAGCAGATGTTCTACAGGCAGCATCATGGATGATCGCATTCACTTTGATGAGGGACTCGCCATTTGCGGGAAATTATTAACATTGATAGAGATTTCAGATGCCAAAGCGTGTACTCCATGATGTACACCAGAATCATTCACAAGGTGCAAGATTTTTCCGCAATACAATTACGACGTTTCAAAAACGTGCTTTTAAGTTGCGATCACGTCTTAATGACAAGAAAATTACATTTCACGTGGAGATCGAGAAAAACAAGAAAGAAAATGCATAGCCTCTTAGGACATCTCTATGAACTAACAAACTTTTAAAATGATTTCAAATTGATTTTCACTGCCAAATGGCAAAAATGGCTAAACCCAGTGTTATCATAAAAGTACCTTTTTGCACCAGGTGCCATTAGAATCTCTGGAGGACGAATTAAGTGTTTAAAAGTCGCATCAAACATCCATGACTTTGCAAACATACCCTCGTCCAAACTCGGGCTCTGCAAGAGGTTACTCAGTGAATACTCACATTAGGTCATAAATGCTCTATTTATTTTTCAGAATTAGTTTTGGTTTCCGTACATGAAACATTTTGAGTGGGAGGAAAAAAATGCCGTCACAGGAATTGATCTTTTGGACATTTTAATAATAATTTTTGTTACTTTCTAAATAAGAAGATCTGCACAAAATTACAGCAACATAAAGAACACGAACGCAAAAATAAAGTGAGGCTAAAAGACTTATCTATTTAAAAAAAAGAAAAAAATTGCTAAATGTTTGGGGATGTGAGGCCTGACGGTGAAGTTCAGCATTTTCATTGAATTCAACTACTACTTTAATCTACATTTTCCATTGCTAAATAGCCAGTGTGGCCTGTGTATACAAATACAGCCAACGTAACTGTTGAGAAAAAAACAAAAAAAACAATCGTAAAATATGTCTCTTTAGATCTTACAGTCACAGATTTCAGGATGTATTGTTGAAACTCACAACCAAGGAGATTCATAAATAGAAATATTGCTTCTTACAGAATTAGACAAATGTACATATTTTGTCTCCTATATATAATGTCTAAAACACAATTTGGCAAACCGCACCATTCCAGTCCCATCACTTTTTTTCTTTTTATATAAAATTCCATACATTTCTATAGAAATCATTAAAAATACTGTGCTTTAAGTTTTTGCTGTCGTACTCTAGTGTAAAATAATCTCTATTTAAAAAGGGTCGACACCAAGCAGCGTGACTCGGGCAGCAAGATTCCTTTCCGGTCCCGTCTAATAATAGTAATATTAATAATCATTTATAATAATAATCCAGTGTAGAACTCTTAGAATGATTTACACACACACACACACACACACACACACACACAAATAAATATTACTGGGCTGGATTAAAGGTGAGGTGAGGGGAATGCTCAGAATCGAAATAAAATAAAAATAAAAAATTCGCTCAGTAAATTAGAAATGAATTTGAAAATCAGTGTCGTCTGGCCTGTGTCTGGAGAAATCTGTGTAAGTAGGCAACATTTTAAATAAACGCTTTGTCAAGGACTCACCCTCCTTTTTTTTTTTTTTTTTTTTTTTGCCACGTCTTTATCTAGTGTCTCGTATCTGTTTTGTCTATATTATAGTTTTTCCTCCACCATTCTCATCTTATGTCATGTCTTTCTCCAATTCTCTCTCCCTATGCTTCTCCTCCTCTCTTCCCAATTTCTTTCCATTGCCATGTATTCTCGTCTATCTCAAGCGCTCCCTCTCTCTTCCTCCTTGCATTCTTCGACTGTCTGTAAGAAGAATTTAGGCGAGAACAGGTGACTGAATATCAGCACATAACCTACTCATAAATAGGAGTATAAACCTTTGCACTATTTTCCTTTTTTTTGTTGTTTTTTAATTCCATTTTTTTTTTACAGTAAATATGGTCACATTGTTTAAAGTATCAAAATATAAAAGCACAAAAAAATCCTCCATAATGTTTGTAGTTAACAATAAAACATTTTAGAATATGACAGTGATAAATCTTTTTGTTTATACTGTGCCTTTTTCACACGCGAAGGCCGCTTTACAATATTTAAAAAATATAATCTGTGTGTAATGTGGAGCAACGCTGTTATGGCAGGTACAGGTTTAAATTCAGGAAGGAAGAATAGACGTGAGCAATGGAATGAAAGTGAAGACATGAGGGGAAAAAAAAAAGAAAGTGAAGGTGTGATGATGAAGAAAAGAGAAAGAAAGATGATGGAGAAATGCAGCAATAATTAGCTGGAAAATGTTGCGTTCAAAGATTAGGAATGAACAGAAGCCGCTGCTTAACAGATGCATTACAATTAAGACGTCTTAAGACATGAGGGCATATTTGTTATAGTAAAATAGAAGCATTTCAGGATAGAACTTCATTTCATGGAGCGACACAGTGCGGGTTCAACCACAGCCTGATTTTTTTTCCGGCTTTTAAACATTCATTTTGAAAATATTCCCAACTTTTTTTTCAATTCCGAGTTCATTTTAAACATTTGAAGCGCTTTAAATGTTGTGTGATGGTCTGTGTTTGACCAGTGTCACTTACACTCTTTAAATCCTCTTAGTGTTCACTGTTGGAGAACGTTTTCTAACACCACCTGATTACACAAAGAACCCCCTGATGAGCCATTTTTCTGAATAGAACTACAATGTATGGACAAAAGTATTGGGACTCGCTGCCAAATGTGTTTTTTTCCCCCCAAACTGTTACCACAACGTTGGAGGCACACAATTTTATAGGATGTCTTTGGATGCTTTACATAAAATGTTTCTTTCACTTGAAAACTAGGAGCCCCAATCCTGTTCCAGCATGACGATGTCCCTTTGCACAAAGCCAGCTCCATGAAGATCTGGTGTACATGGGTTGGAGTGGAAGATCTTGAGTGGTCTTCTATAGAGCTCTGACCTCAATCCTACTGAACACTTTTGGTATGAATTGGAACACTGACTGCACCCCAGGCCTCAACACTATACACCTTATGGCTGAATGAGCACAAATCACCAAGTACACTCCACAATCTAGTCGAGCATCTTCCCAGAAGATGGAAGGTTAATATAACAGCAAATGGAGACTAAGGCTAGACTTTAGTCCATATAGTGTATGTCTGAATGTATGTAAAAGTCAGAGACATGGCATGAAAGATATGAGAGGAAACTAAAATGGAAATAGAATTATAAAGAGAAAGCTCAGAGGAAGAAAAGTGAAGGAGGAGGGTGATCTCACACCTGGCGCACGTAAAGAAATCATGTAGACGGCTACAATTTTCGAAATCTATTGCAATAACGTGATCGATAATGAGAGTCTGTCAGGGAGAAAAATGAGAGTAATGGCTGCTAAAGAGGAGGGGCTGCTACACTAGTAATCTTGTCCTGATATGACTATATATATATGGGTGTGTGTGTGTGTGTGTGTGTGTGTGTGTGTGTGTGTGTGTGTGTATGCTTATATCTAGGCATGTATTGATTGTAAATGAATCCCAGTATTCAGCATATAGAATGTCACCGTGATTCCTGTGCTCCATTCAGCAGCTAAAGGCGGCATGAGGAGAGAGATTTTTTTCCAAAACTGCTCAAAATTGAAGGAGCACTCTGTCAAAAAAGTTTGGAAACACTAGTCTTTTATCGTTTTTCAGAGACACATGCATGTTCCTTCAGTTTATATGCAACAAACCAAAATTGAATGGGAATAAAGGTTTACTTAGAGCAAACAGCTATATAAATGTACACATGTTAAACGTTATTTTCATTGACAAAATCCTCCCTTAGCATGAATAACACTATTAGCAATTTTTTTTTTTTTTACCAAACATTCAGCTGAAATTCTTTGCTATTGCTCTTTTTTGTTAGTTCTTTTCTAGTTGGATATTTCTTTCTGACCTTTGTGATCCAGTTCATCCCAGAGCAGTTTAATAGGATTTAGGTGTGGTGACTGGGCAGGCCACTCCATGACAGATAACTCTCCAGCTGACTGAAGTTAATTTCAATTAGCAGCAGTCCAGATGGGATTACGTAGTGCTGAGGTATGGAATGGTCCATGTTTGATTGGGGGGGTGAGGCAGACTGCTAACATCTTCTCTCTTGTTCTTTGTCTTATATAAGTTCTTCAAAAATGCCAAATTTGGACTCCCCTGTCCACTGAATTTTCTTCCAGTCATTCATTGCCGAATTCTTGCGTGTTTTTGCATATAAACAAAAGAAACATACATGTGTCTTAAAAACAATAAAAGCCTAGGTGTTTCCAAACTTTTGAGACCTACTATATAATCACATAATTCTGTCTTCCAGCCATAGCAGGATTGAGGAATAACAATTTAGCCGTGTTACATTAAAAAAACAATATAATGGTAATATTATAAGCCATGCTATAATATTTCTCCTGATTATCGCAATACCGAAAAATCTAATATCGGCTCATACCCAGCCGAAAGGGTTTCTCAAGGCTGGCTGCAAATCACAGAACACCAGTGTTGTTGAGCTTGAACGTAAAAAAAAAAAAAAAAAAAAAAAAAAGTAAGTGTGTCATGGAAGTCTTGAAACAGGAAGAAGAAAATTGTTGGCTTTTGTACAGTATAAGCATGTGTATTTTGTTAGCCAGCTAACTAACCTGACATGTACAGAATTGTTTACGTACGAATTGTAAAATCAATCAATAAATAAATAATGACATCTACATTCCTTACACTAGGAAGTGAAACATTCTGATAACTCCTGACAGAAATTTGCGGATTTTGATTTAGTTTTTATATCTTGTGTGTGTTCTTTAGTGCTAACAACCACAGATCTGCAGTCTGATGACTGTCCTCCCAATTTTTTTGGCTTGAGTCTCATTCACACACACACACACACACACACACACACACACACACACACACACACACACACACACACACACAGTGAAAAAGGGAGGAAAAAAATAAAAGAAAGAACACAAACTGACAATCTGACATATCTTTTTGTTCCAGGGTGTGTTTGCTGCATCCATAAAGTTAACCACCAGACTTTTTATAGTGACGAATTATTTTTTTTCTAGCAAAGATAGAAAAACGCCTCCAGCTCAGCTGGCGATCGGAAAAAAGTCAGAATGGTCCCAAATGAATCATACGTTTTTTTAGTTTTTTTTGTTTTTTAACTCTCACACACATTCACACGCTAGGGAAGGATGTGTGAAAAGCTAGAGTGTCCTTACTGATAGTCCTTCCTGCTCAGCATTTGTGTAGGGACAGACAGAAGGCAAGGGAAGAAAAAGAAGAAGTGAACTTGTCTTTGCTTTATCTGTCCATCAGCAGCTTAAGCGCCCTCTCGATGTTCATGCGATGGCCGACGCGCGTCACTCCCAAGTCGATGAGGTCGTCTTTTTGCAGGTTTGGCAGGTGAGATCCCTCGATCTCGTTCTCCATGAAGGCGTCTCTGTGTTCGGCCATGTTGAGGCTCTCCAGCCAGTCAGCGACGTCATGCTTGGACCACAGCAGGACAGGCTTGCTGGAAAACGGCTTGGAGTTGGATGAAGACAAGGATGAGGAGGATGAGTGCAAAAGCGAGAGAGGAGACGCTGAGCGGCTTCCGAACGGACAAAGAGGCGGGGTCGGTGCCGGAGAAGAAGCAGGGCCTGGTGTGGAAGATGTGGGGCTTGATGCAGGAGGCGAGGTGACTGAAGAAAGAATGGAAGGAGGAGTGGATGGAGTGGAGAACGTTAGAGCAGTGGAGCGCTGGGTACCTGAGACAGAGGGAGCGGCAGAATCCCTAAAGAAAGAGAGAAAGATGAAAAAGAAGAGAGGGAAAAACACGATATATAGAGAGAGATAAAGAATGAGGGGGTAATGTGAAAAAGGGCAGGAGAGGTGGAGGGATAAAAGTAAAAAATGGCAGGGGGTTTAAAGGAATGAGAATGAAAAAGAGAAACAGGAACAGAGAAAGTGAGAGAGTTATTGCTAATGACATAAAAAATGATAAATGTTTACTATACTTTATTTAAATAAATTAAATCTATTATATATAATTTTTAATTTTATTATCAATCCTTTTCTATTGCCACTTTTTCCTTTTGTATTGTATTGTTGTATATATATATATATATATATATATATATATATATATATATATATATA
>JAAIIK010020415.1:951702-964107 GCA_014706435.1 Silurus glanis
ACAGTGGTCCTATGGAACTCGCGGGGGTTATGTTCTAAGACCCCCCTGCGAGTTCCAGAAATCTACGAATTTTGGATGCCCCAACACAGCCCCTATGGTACCTTAGTGAATTAATCTAGACATTATGTCACTTTGATACAATAACGTGTTTAAAAAAATGTATGATTATTTTTTTTTTTGTGAAAACATAGTTTAAAATGTTATTCCTAAATTCCCTGAACATTCGGTCCCGCTGCGGATTCCTGCGAATTTTAGGATTCAACTTGCTTTTAGTTAGGTTCCAAATGAGAACCCGCTTATTTTCCACGCTGCGAGTTCCGAACTGCGAATTGTCGGGGGTTGACTGTACACACATCCATAATCAAACACTCTTCAAGGGGAGTGTAATTTCCATCTGCAGCCACTAGAGGAGGCAGTCACATGTGTAACTGCACACCTTAAAGGCTTATGGTACATCAGTTCCAGCACAAAACACAGCAATGGATGCAATTAAGAAACATAGGATTAGGATTGACCTGCTTAGGTGTATAAAGTGGAGCAATAAAAGTGTTTAATGAAGGTTTACAGTTAAGCCTTGAATAATTTAACAAAACAAAGGGGGGAAAAAAGCTATCAATGCTACTGTTTACAATTTACACTTAGCAGCCACTCCTTTGGGAACAAATGTGCGCCTGCTCAATCGTGCAATCATTCAAGCAGCCAATCGTGTGGCAGCTGTACCATGCACTGCATATTTTATGTGTAGTGGAAGATAGGAAAAACATTTGCAATGCGTCTGTGCCACAGTAGCCTCAGACTCCTGTTCTTGGCTGACAGAAGCTGACAGAGAGATGCTTTCCTGCTCAGCATGGTTGTAAATAGTGCTTATATGAGTTACTATTGATATCTTTAATCAGTATGATCATTCTTTTCATCAATAAGGTGTTGCAGCACCATTGTTGCCATTTTTGCACTATTCTGTTTAAACTCTAGAGACTGTTTACTGGGAAAATCCCAGGACCAGGATCTCAAAACCAGTCCTCATAGTACTAACTATACATCCATACCACGGTGAAAGTCACAGAGATCAGACTTTTTCCGCTGTTTTATTTGTGAACTAAAGCTGCTGACCTGTATATGGCTGAGTTTATGCATATTCTGCTGCCATAAGTAAATGAGCAGGGGTACCGGCGCTCCTATAGATGGTAAGTGACTTTGTACTGTGTGTTGTCGAAATATTTTCCTCTATTGATTCCATTTTTAAAGGAATTTTGTATGTATTCTTTTGTTTATATTTGTAAGTCAAAATACATGTATGTAAATTCAAAGTGACTACATGTATGCATATAACAAGAACGAGTGTCAAAAATAAATATTCCCTTTATTTTATATAAATCTATTGTTCATATTTACATTGACATATTTACTAAAATAGTAATTGTAAAATAGTATTTCAACAGAAATGCCACTAGTACATAATACATAGCTGATAATTGGCCAGCATTAATATGTTTACCTACACTGGACTTGCATTCATTTGAGTAGACATCAGTGTGTTATACAGTGTCATAAACCACACAATTAAGTGTGTTTAAGGGTAGTTAACATTTCAAGAGGCATTGGTTGTGGTGAGTTAGTGAATAATTGAAGTCAGCAGAATGCTAAATGTTGCTAATAATCCTTCACTTCCTGTTAGTAGTCTAGTAAATAGTCTTGTGCAATAGTACACAACAGGGTTTCCATAAGTACACCTGCAGTAATCACACTGGTGCACTAAGTGGGCGTGTGTCAATTACAATTTTATACCTTGTTTATCGGGTGAAATTGGTAAAATATTTGATTGCTTATTTATCTGAACACGTTTGACAAACTATGTTAATACTTCTGTTTATATTGGGTTTAAATGTTAAATTGGGTCCAATTTTGTTGTGTCCTGTGAACTAGGTCATCTTATTTGCTAGCAGAAACCAGGCTACTTGTCAATTATGATAGCATGCAGACGAATTATACATTAAGAATCTGTAAACAGACCTGATCCTCACCCCTAAACATGTGGAGTGCAAGTAAACTCATGCACTAGCATTGTTTTAGCATTAGAGCAAACATTCCAAGATAGCAACTAGTATTACTAGTATTACAGTCAACAGGATTGTCACGCCAAACTCCAAAATTATAGCAAAAAGGGCGGTCATGACCAAGAAAACCATTTTACATTACGGAGGAAAAGCAGACGTAAACAGATCACAAATATAACATAAACAAAATAAATGTTTTTCACAAAAATTGAATTAAACAAATTTTATATTTTTTTTAAGAATTGTAGTGTGCCAAATGCACTGAATACCAGGAATGATCCAAAAAGAATTAACAACATATTATAACTTAAAAAATTGTTAACAGTGCATGGGAAAAATATATATTGGCTTTTCTGCATATTTATTGAAAACAATAATGCAAATATACACACATACTGTGTGGACAAAAGATTGTGAACCATTTGCTGTTATAATATCCTCCACTCTTCTGAGAAGATGTTGCATTACATTTTAGCGTGTATTGAGATCTTGCTCATTCAGACACAAGAGCATTAGTAAAGTGAGGGTGGTGCAGACAGTGTTCCAATTCCAAAGTTGAATGTTCAAGGTCAAGTTTTAATGTCAGAGCTCTATTGCAGGCCACTCAAGATCCTCCACGCCAAGCCATGTAATGCACATTTGGCTGGAAAATTCCCAATACTTTTGTCCATATAGTGTATATAAATATATAAAATCATAAATCAGATTAACTGAAAAAAATTATCTTGTGCTGATTTTGATGTTATTGTACTGTCTTTCTTTCACATGTTGTGGGAATGCATATAATTGGCAAATATTACTTATAAATTAATATAGTAAAGTATAGTATACGATTGTCTCTCACCTGTTTGTAAAGCTCCTTGGTCCTGTTGGGGAATCCAGGGAATCACCCTGTTTTGGGGATTTTTCCCTATTCATGTGCTGCAGGATAGAGCTCAGCTCACTAATAACATTTGCCTTAGGATCTGGAATAGATGAAGGGGGGCTGCGCAGCTCAGGAGATTCCCTCCAAAGCTTAGAAACTCTCTGTGTGGGTGTTTTGGGGGGATCTAATTGTGGTGGAGGAGGTGCAGGTGGGGGTTGACTGAAGGATTCGGGACTCTCCTCAATCAAGGGGTCCCTGTAAAGTGCATTGCTCTTGTTGATGATGGGCTTCATTTTTGGCTTGGGTGGCACAGGGGGTCGGTCCACCAGGAAGACCTGCCCGTCTGCATAGACTGTGCAGGTGTCCAAAGCCTCACTACCTTCTGAAGACAGTGTTGAGATGCTGGACACGGTAGAGATGGTGCTGGTGGTCTCTAGGTGGGGGTCTCCGCTACTTCTGCTATCCATTTCTATTCCAGAGTCTGTAATTGGTTCAAAGCTTTCAGAATGTGGTGGAGGGTAGCTGGAAGGGGGGATGCAGTTTAAAATCCCAGGACGTTTAAGTTCTGCATTTATAGGTGGAGGAGCATGGGAGTGGTATGGAGGCAAAGGTCCACCTGGTATACTGTTTTTCCTCTGCTTAAGAATCTCTGCCATCTGGTCTTCAGGAATGTCAATACTGTTGGCAAACTCTAACGGAGGTGGTAAAGGTTCAGCAAACACAAATTCTTCATCAATATCAACTGAGGCAAGTGGTGGAGGGGGAATTCGGAAAGGCAGTTTGATAGGCTCATCCACTGATCCACCTGCTGTGATACTTTTTGTTCGGGATGGAGCAGGTGTTTGGGAGTTGGGAGCTGAAGGCGGTTTGAAATCTGAGTCTCTTAATTCTGTGTCCTGTTGGGGTGCCATTTCCTCTTTTTCTTCATTGTGTACATTATTTTCTTCCATCTTCACTCCATCCACCGTGTGCACCATCAGTAATCCTGCTGAATTCTGCTGCGATGTATCTACAATGTCAATAACCATGTTCTTCTTTTCCTCTGGTTGCTTACTGTCTTTCCTCCCTTCTACTTCATATTTAGACTCTGTCATCTGCCGCCGAAGACCAGCCCGGCCTGTGCAAACAGAGGCAGCAAATTTGGCCTCTATGCCTGAGCGAAGCTTGGTATCAATAAACAGGGGTTGATTGATATCTGGTTTGTGAGGCTCCAACTTTGGGGGAGGTGGAGGTGGCTGTGCTTGCTCTTTTATAGCTCTATCTCGGGCTGCCAGAGCCAAAGCTAATGGGGAATTGGGGTCAAGAGCTTTACCAGTAACCGGGTGTAGGTATCCTTCACCATTTGTGGTATAGGTCTTGATTGTTGCTGGAAGGCTGACTGGACTATCCAAATCAGGGCAGTTTCTAGTCCGTGTGCTCAGAGGTTCACGTACAATCACAGGTTCAGGAGCATTAAAGACTGTCACATTGCCCTCACTACTGCCCCTACTTCCTCCAATTTCTTCACTCTCACCTCCAACTCCTTGTGAAGCAGTAAGTAGTGAAGCAGGTGGTGCCATAAATGTTCTAAGCCCTTCATCATTTGCAAACATTCCCTCATCAATGGACTTTGACTGGCGCAAACGAGGGGTTGGAGTAGGGATTGATAAATCCTCATCCCCCAAATCTGTTGATAGAAATGCTGGGGAGTTTCTATGTGCTTCCAGCCTCTTTTCCCGATCTCTTACTGCCCCAGCAATAGCAGCAGCAAAAGGATTATTTACACTGAATGTATCATCAGGTCTTAGCTGGCCTGGATGATCAAGAGTGTTTGTCTCAATTTCCATGCTGCTTCCCTGGCTACTTTTTCCACTGCTGCTAGTAGATGGTTCTTTCACAATGATGGTGGGGATTGGAATAGAGCAGGTCTTCTCAGGACTATCTTCCACATTTGACTGCTTTACTAACATCCCTTTCCTGCGTGCTGGCTTGGCTGGTACATATTGTGTCTTGTTTCCTACTTCAGAATAAGGGTTCTCTGGGACCGAGGCCCTGTTACGATTTCGGGAATTATGCTGGTTTGATACAGTGTTTGAGGATTCGTATTGGTCTGAATTTTGTCGCAGGAAACCACCTCGACCTCTGTTGATGGTGTTTGTATTTCCGTACCCTCTACCAGCTTGTGTTTGCATAAATCCAGACTGGTTGTGGCTATAGTCTCGGCTGTTGGGGGCATTTGGGTTAAAAGGGGGTGATGGAGGGGAGATGCCAGGTGGAGGTGGAATGTCTTCTGATGTATCAGGCATTGAAAGGCTCCGTGTGAACTTTAGCAATGGAGGAGTCAGGAACTGCTTCTCCTCTTCTGTAATACCTAAATATACAAACAAGTCATAAATTATTTTACTATTACCACCAATTAAAAACAAAAAATGAGTATAACTTTAATTTACAATAATTGCACCCAATTAACTTACTGAATCTAATGTAATATTCAAGTAGGCCTATTCAGACTTTTCCTTTTGTTTCAACACTGCTCAGGATTAATGTACAAATTTAACATGGCTATAGGGTAAGTTATGCAATAAGTTAGTTTGTAACCCCCTTTCTCTGAAACATTGAATGGAGAGATCCACCTATGTGAAGGACATCCATACCTGACTTCTGCAGAAGCATCCAATTGCACCAAGTCTGGCTTGACAGACAGGAATGCATGCCCATTGGCAGGTAAGGGACCACCCCTTATCCGGGTTCATAAAGCACCTGCACACGCTACCTTCCATCAGTGAGCATATTCGCTTCTCATGCAGTAAGCAGGGCAAACTTGGTGGATCTCTCCACCCGATGTTTGAGAGAACCGGGATTACGAACAGAAACCTATTGTTCTCTTTTTGGCTGAAGGAGGAGAAGGCGAGGAGAAAGACGTCTACAGAGACGGCAGGGAAAGAAGAAGTGTAGAGGAGTGAAGGTTAGGGTGGGCACTTTAAATGTTAGTACTATGACTTGTAAAGGAAGAGTGGTAGCTGATATGATGGAGAGGAGAAAGGTAGATATGTTGTGTGTTCAGGAGACCAAGTGGAAGGGGAGTAAGGCCAGGAACATTGGAGGTGGCTTTAAACTGTTCTACCATTGTGTGGATGGACAGAGAAATGGTGTATGGGTGATCCTGTAGGAAGAGTTTAGTAAGAGTGTAGTGAAGGTGAAGAGAGTTTCTGATAGGGTTAAGAATGTGAAGCTGGAAGAAGGAATTTTCTCTGCTAGCCATGGTGCCTCGGGCCAACTGGGTGCTATCAAGATCAGAGTCAAACCCTGTTCTTTTACTCTGGCCAGGGTTGGAGTTATTATGCAAAGTGGAGGAAGTGCATAGAGCCAAGCCAAGGGAGTCATCCACATCTTGATCGACGACCTCCTGGCCGAACCTCTTCCATAGCAGCCCCACTACCTGAGGGTTGAGGCGGCACTTTCTGTAGAGTGGGTTCCCCCTCGACAAAAGGTCTGCGCCCCTGCCTTACCTGGTTACCCGTAACAACAGAAAATATCATCTGCTCCATATTAACAGGTTGTGAGCTAGAGCATGAAGCTTGGACGATTGCATCAACCTTCTGGGGGATGTCACAGCACACTAACACATGATGCACCTGCAAGCGGGGCAGAGAATGTTTCAGAGCCTTTCACACAGTAAGGACCTCCAAATAATATATGTGTTGCGTCTAGTGTGTTTAACCAGTGCAAAGCCTGTGCGAACTGGAGGTGGACACTCACTGGCAGGGGGGCTGACCAAAAGAGAGCCTCCATTTTTTAATGGTTAAATGTGGAAAGCCGAAAAAGGTGTCCAGAGGGCTGTCCATACATGAACGTGGAATTAAAGCCAAGCATCAGGTCAGCCGTTTACGTTCAGAGGGAGTGGGGTTTGGAGGATTCTTTTACTGCAGCCATGGTGAAGGACATTTACCCCCAGAGCCTAGCAGGTGTGGGTTCATTCTGCATGGCTTCCTGCAGGGTTTATTATTCCTGCCTGTATGGTGGGAATGGCGTTGAATAGCAGGTGCGTTAAGTGGCTGCACAAGGGCAACTGGAGTAGAGCGGGTTTTTTTGGAAGACAACGTTTGAAAGCCTTGCCCTCCAGGCTCAACCGGCGCTCCTAAAATGCGTTGCTTCTCACTATCGAGAAGACTGGATAGATTAATCCACAGTGCACCTTCTCCAACCACCAGGCGAGCTATAGAGCACCCACTACCTTGGACAGCTTGATGTGCATTATGGAGGACAAGAATGTTAACTGTAACAATCTCTCTAGTTGTTGTTCCAAGTCGATCAGGAGTTTGGCCTGATATGTGAACAACAAGGAGGAAACATTGAGGGCTTGCAATGAGAGAGCCAAGGCTTTATAAGAGGCCTGATAAATAGACGTGGAGAAGCGATACATTTTACCTGGCAGAACAGGCTTAGGTGGGGAGAGCTGTCATGAGAGAGGTTTAGTTGTCTGGCGATAGAGGGCTTGATGGCAGGGGGGTCATCCTTACCAAAGCTTACTATATCCTTAACCTCAATACCTGCAAGACCATGTTTAAGATCAAGCAGATCTCCCCAACAATGCTTTGAGTGTTGCTGGAAGGACGGAATGAAGCTGCTTTCTAGGACCGGGAGGAGGACCCAGAAGTTTTCCATCGTAGACATCCCTCTTTTGATCCAAAGCATTCTGAAGAGCCGGCCATTCGATATTGAGGTGAGCAGCAACTCTGAAAGTACCAATTGGGGCAAGGCAGTGTGAGCAATAGCCTGAAGGGCCACAGATGATGGGATGACTTCCTCGTCATCCAAGCCATTGAGAAGGCCTGCATCGTCCTCATCCCCGGAGCCATGTAGTCTGTCAATAAAATGGGGTTCGGCCGCTAATAAATCCTCAAATGGTGACGGGCATTGGTCGGCCCAGTTCACAGAAGCTGCACCACAGGAGGCCCCCGGGTATGCTGCGGCATCGCTTCTCTCCCCCTCTGAGTCGGTCAATTTCAAATCAGTGCACTGAGTAGCGGCCACTTTAAGCCTGCGACGCAGAAGCTTTTTGGGAAGCGCCAAGCAGTGGCTACAATTCTTGTGTAAGTCTTTCGCTTCCTGAGCATGTTTAAGTCTCAAGTAGACAATGCAGAAGGAATGGGGATCCCTAGTGGTGATGAGACTGCTGCACGCAGTCCACCGGTGTAGCCGAGGCTGACTTAGAAAGTGCCATGAGAAAAAGGTATGAAATAGGCGGGCAGCCTATTAATGGGTGTGAGGAAAGGTAGCTTGCAAAAAGCTAACCTGGCTAAAAGACAAGCACGTCTGGCAGAGGCTGATCCGAAGATGTGTCCTCCTGAAGACAAAGTGAAGACAAAAAAATAATGACCTGTGAGGGGATTATACAGATGTCGCAAGAAGCAAATGGCAACTGGGGAAAGGTAGCATGTGCAGGTGCTTTATGCACTCTGGTAAGGGGCGGTCCCTTACCTGCCGCTGGGCACACGCTCCTGTCTGTCAAGCCAGACTTGGTTCATTTGTATGCTTCTGCAGAGGTCAGGTACAGATGCCTTTCCCATAGGTGGATCTCGAACATAAGATGATGAAAGAGAACTTTATCTAACCCCAAATGCCTTTCAATGTTTTCTGGAGAATCTCCAAAAACATACTTCTGCTTCTGCTCTTTGCCCAGAGGTTGTGGAGGGGCTTATAAGACCTGACATCAGTTGCATTACTGTCTGTCTTAAGCCATATGGTCAGGGAGGCATTTTCAGGGAGGACCATTTCTAATAAAAAGATCACCCTTTTAAAATGCACTTTCCAGTTTCATAATTATTTCCAGTAGTTTTGAGCAAAGGAATTCGGAGTGGCAAGCAGACCAGTCTAATTTAATGATTGAATGATGAACTTAATGAACTAGGCCCAGCTGGTGAGACCGAACCTGTTGTGCGATTAAAATGTGTAATCTGCCATGGGAATAGCAATCAACAAGTGTTAAAATAGAACCACATGAAATTTCTGGTTGGATTGAAAATGTGTGGCATATGAAAGTACACTATATTGCCAAAAGTTTGCGGACACCTTGTCATAAGTATGGTATGTGCTTTTTGAGCATTGCATTTCACATTTTGTCCAAATTTGCTCTTATAATTACCTCCATTTTTCTGGGAAGATGTTCCACTAGATTTTGGAGTGTGCTTGTGGAGATTTGTGTTTATTTAGAGACAAGGGTGTTAGAAAAGTCAGGTACTACTGTAGGTGAGGTGAGGCAGCCTGGGGTTCAGTCAGAGTTTCAATTCATCCCAAAGGTGTTCAATACAGTTGAGGTCAGAGCGCTATAGCAGGAGATCTTCCACTCCAACCCATGCAAAGTAAAGTCATGATGGAACAGGTTTGAGTCTCCTAGTTCAAGTGAAGGGAAAATGTCATGCTACTGCATCCAAAGACCCCTGTACAATTGTGTGCCTTAAGCTTTGTGATAACAGTTTGGGAAAACACATATGGCTGGGAAAGTAGGGTGTCCCTATACTTTTGTCCATATAGTGTATGTGCATTATTGACCTATGGTCCATAAAGTAGCATTCTTTACCTTCTAATATCAGCAAACCACAGATGGAAGATTTATATAAAAAACCTGAATTAATGTTCTCAAACACTCCAGGATTAACCCTACCAATGAAAATTGCCTAAATGTTCATTTAATTTTAAAAAGCTTTGCCTCTAGTGCTGTTAGGACAGTAACAAATGGCTGTAATAAAAAATATATATATTTTAATAGTTATAGTTATCAGTTTACATATATAATACAATATAATAATAGAGTAATATAGTATAAGAGAACATACTATACAGTTGCTGCCAGTTGTTTTTAGTGAAGTGGGCTTTTAATTTTGCTACAAAAGATAAAAAAAAAATCGTATTGTTTATGTTGTCAACTCACCATCAATTGTGAACAAATGTTCTTGTAACAGTGCACTAAAAGTATTGATGTACAGTATGCTTCAGTGGATGCTTAAAATGCAATTTAGGTTCAGGTAAAATATTCACCATAAATAGGTAACTTGATGACATATTTTAAGTCATAATAAAATTATATCTTATCTTATGCTTACCAATGGATTTTTGCCTTTTCATAGCTCCCTTTGTTACACCCAAGAATGCCCCCTGTTGGCCGCTAGGAAGTGTGGGAGGAACGACAGCTACACCTTGCCGTTCATACATGGCCTGCATAATAGAACAATATATAATATATTCAGTATAAAGTAAAATAAACGTATTTAGTTTTACCTAAGCAGAGGATCCGCTATTGCGTATCATTTACTTAACCTGTGCAGTGAATATGGTATGTAATTTGGAATGCACCAATTGAACTGATGATAATAAGGCATTTGTGTTTGTAAGGAATTGTTATTTGGTATGATGTACAGTATATAGTGGATAGTGGGTAGTGTATGTGGTTTGGGACACATCTATAGTGATCGTGTAGAGTGGGGTGTGATTTTAAAAACTTTTGCTCATTTCTGCTTATATGATCAATTTCAGGAATTACATTGAAGTCAGTAGGTGTGACCAAGCAGCGACTGGAAGGACGAGGCTTAATGGTGGCCACTCTCATGTCCGCTGAGCTGTTGTCCCTTGTGTTTTTCTGGGATGGAGGCACTTCGTCCACTTTATCTGCAACAGATAAAAAAAAAGAAAAGAAAAGAAACACTGCTTACTGAAAAACAGGATAAAGATTTTGACAACTTTTGACTCCTATACAAGGAAAATCTTCATGATGCCAGAAGCTGCTTTTATCTTTTCATCAAAGGACACATTTGATGAAATTGAAAGCAATAATAAATGTAATAAAACAAAAAAAAGGGAATACAGCCCACAAAGCCGTGCAAGCTCTGTAGAATTTTGTTTGCGCTCTCTGCTTTAGACACTGCCGCCGAGCTGCATGCGAGTGATTCACTGTTTTTTTTTTTCCCATTTCATTATGTATTCTTTTATTTTTTTTTGTTTAAAGCCTCCATGCATTTTTTTGTGTGATTACTTAGTGTGACTTGAAAAACAATCCTCTTCTTCAGACCCTCAACATTAGATGACTGAGTATCTACACAGAGATGGGAAGAGAAGCATGATTTAGAGCTCAAAATGCCGAACTCACACAAGCGTCTTCAGACTTTACATATAGATAGATTTACACGATCTTTACTGTAAACTCTATACTGTATAGTGGATACATACCTACATGCTTGCATTCCTAAACCCAGGCATTTAAATGACACTCAATTAACACAAGAACTGAGTGTCATTCTGCACACTGTATGGACAAAAGTTTGTGGACATCTGAGCATGATTGGTATGTGCTTTTTGAACAACCCATTCTTTATTTAGTTATTTGTTATTTTCATTCTTATGGAAAGATGTTCCACTAGATTTTAGACTGTAGTTGTGTAGATTTGTGCGTGTTAGTAAAGTCAGGCACTGATGTAGGGTGAGGAGGCCTGGCATGCAGGTAGCGTTCCAATTCATTTCAAAGGTGTTCAGTAAGGTTGAGGTCAGAGCTTTAGCAGGGCACACAAGATCTTCCACTCCAAAGTAAACTAGGAGTGGTGTCATGCTTGAACAGGTTTTGGGTCTCCTAGTTCAATTGAGGGGAAATTTTATGCTAAAGCATCCAAAGACATCCTATACAATTGTGTACCTCCAACACTGTGGTAACTGTTTTTGAGCAAGGAAGAGATATGGTTAAAAACTTCAGGTGTTCTAATACTTTTCATCCATATAGTGCATGGTACATCTTAAAGCACCTGCTTAAATATTTTTCATACTTATTAATATTGCTATCATCTGTGCTGTCTGATGAATTGAACTGATCTCTTCACATGAGAGAGTACTTGCTGACATAAGGTATGAATCAACTGCAAAACCTAATGTGATAATTCTCACTCTTATTCCACTTTCACAACCTCTCGATATAAACTGCATCCACCTGGCAGTTACAATTCTGTAAAGACCATTTAATGCACTTCTGTTTAAACGTGGGTTCCAATTTGTTAGATAGAAAATGTCATTAAAACCTAATTGTAAATGGACAAACCAATGGATATAGGGTGCAAAATGTACAATGTAAAATATAAAAGGAACAAGGTTAAATATACATCATTGCAAAATGTATTTCCTTATTCATTATGGTACAAATATTTCTTATTTCTTATTTCACTAAATAAAATAGCAGAGATTTCTTGACTACAGCTAACCAAAAAATATAAATCCTATTTAAAATCTTGTCCTTACTCATTTTAAGCATTTATTTCTAGAAAGAAGTAAAATTACTTCCTCATAACATCATAAAATGACAAGCTTGGAATGAGTAATACCATCCAGAAATAGGTCTCCTATGATGGCTAACTATAATTCTATAATATTAAAAACTAAATTAATTTCATATATATTTACTATATTTTCAGTTAAGGTGATGAATATAATAAATTTATTTTCTTACAGTTATTTGTCTATAATCTTGTT
>JAAIIK010020415.1:975575-996046 GCA_014706435.1 Silurus glanis
TTTTTTTTATCGTTTCTGGAATACTCAAACTAGCCAATCTGACACCAACATCCATTCCACATTTAATGTCACTGAGATCACATTTAGAATAATGGAATAGCCAGAATAGAATAGCCTTTATTTGTCACATATACATTACAGCACAGTGAAATGTTGTTCTTCGCATATCCCAGCTTGCTTGGAAGCTGGGGTCAGAGCGCAGGGTCGGCCATGATACGGCGCCCCTGGAGCACACAGAGGGTTAAGGGCCTTGCTCAAGGGCCCAAGAGTGGCAGCTTGGCAATACCGGGGCTTGAACCCCCGACCTTCCGATCAGTAATCCAGCGCCTTAACCACTGGAGCCACCACTCCCCTTTATTTCTTATACTGATGTTTGATATGAACATCTGCATGATTTTATGCATTAAATCAAAAATAATAATACAATATGTTGAAAGAATTAAGCAGGTGTACAGCAAACACACAAGGATTAAATAATAGTAAGGTTAAATCTCACTTTGTATAAAAGTTTAGTTGCACAACACATTGTAATTGTGTAACCTGAAATACAGTAGATCTTAATCTTGTCACAAAGAGTGACCAACGAATTACTATTTTGACCATTTTTAACAACCAATACCACGATAGTCCATTACTACTAAATGCTGCATCCAACACTGAGGTTAAAATGTCTGTGGAACAGTTTTTCCTTAGTGAAAACTGGAAGTGATGCAATTTAAAAAAAAAACACTTTATGCAATTTAAAATACATTTCCACAAAGGTTTGAACATCCACAGAGGTTCATTCATATGCAATCCAAATGGCTGAACAAAAGAACACATTGCAGCTAAATTAAATTAAACATGTTTATAGACTTCTTGTTAACTTTGCAATTCTGCAATTCATTTAGCTGTTTTTATTTACGCCATTCATTTATTTACCTCTATTTCAAATTGTTCAGACCAGAAATTGTCTCTGGGTCTCAAAATCAAACCTTTATCCTTGTTGCTGGCTGTTCACAGTGCCTGTTCTGTTTACTTATTTGAAGTTGCACATTCGATCAACATTAAAAATATTAAGCATTAAAACTTTTTCCTGGGTGGAAACATGCTCATGTACATTTTATTTTTTCTGAATATAGAGGACAGTTTACAATTACAAATTGGCTACAAGAATGGGAAATATTTTTCAAACAAACACATTACATTGCACTACATTATATGTATTTTACAGATGGCCTTTTTCTCAGAGCGAGTTACTATCTTATAAAAAACTAACCAGGTAAGGGGTCCCTAAGTCCCTAAGTCCCTTAAGCCTTGCTCATGGTCCCAAGAGCAGCGGCTTGGTGTTGCTGGCATTTGATCGTATGACCTTCTGATCAGTATTACAAATATCTTAAAAACTGAGCTACCAGTTCCACACTCATATTACTGTTCAACATTAATGAATTAAATAAAACATCCATTTTGTCCTTTTGGTGGGTGTGCTAATGATGGACAAATTGTTTCAAGCATAGAATCCTCATGGCTTTTATTAAGAACAGCACTGGATTAATAACACATACTTGTGTACATAACATTATGACCACCTGCCTAATATTGTGTTGGTGCCCCTTTTGCTGCCAAAACAGTCCTGACCCATCAAGCATCAACAGCATTAACTTCTTCAGAAATGTAAGCTATAATAGCCTATCTTTTGGATCGGACCACACAGGCCAGCCTTCGCTTCCCACTTGCATCAATGTGTCTTGGCCACCCATTAACCACTGTTCCTTCATTGGACCACTTTATATAAATACTGAACACTGGAGACAAGGAAACACCCCAAAAGAGCTGCAGGTTTGTTGTCTAGCCATCACAATTTGGCTATTGTCAAACGCAGTCCAGTCCTTACGCTTGCCCATTTTTCCTGCTTTTAAAACATCAACTTTGAGGACAAAATATTCACTTGCTGCCTAATATATTCCATCCACTAACAATAGCCATGATGAAGAGATAATCAGTGTTATTCACTTCACCAGTCATAATGCTATGTCATAACATATATATATAATACACATATACACACACACACACACACACACACACACACACACACACACACACACACACACACTGACACTGAATGCGAAACTTGTGGCTTTCTTGCCCGTGCTCCTATCAGATATATACTAAATCATCCATCACTAACTGCATCACTTTACTTCACATGCTCTCTGGAAACTGTGGACGTTGTATGATTTTGTGTGTGTGTGTGTTTCTTATTTTTGCTCTCTTATGCATGAGGGAAGGAGCTGGTGCAAGAGGAGAAGTTTCATCAGACTACTGCACTGAGCAATAAAGCCTGTCCTTATTAATTGGATGTTATTGGTCATTTGTTCTTCTTTAGGTTTCTCAGCCATGATGCAGTACATAATCTGCAGCTTTATCTCTGGGGTGGTTTTATTGACAACCAACAAAATATAAGGAGAACCTCACCAAACATCACAAGAAGTTTTCTGATCTCAACTTGAACTACAACCAACCTACACATAGGATGTCACATTTTCTGTTACAAAAATGTGGTAAAAGAAATACTAGTAATCAAAACCCCTAAATGTATAATTTATGTAGATTTCAAAATGCAGTTTACATTTAGCCTGTCTGTAGCCATTGGGATTTACAAACATGCACTTTGGATGAATCTTTTTTTGTATTTAATGAAATGACACGTTGTTCGTATGTGTTTGGTTATCATTAGCAGCAGTGTGAAGGTCATGCTAATGATGAGGGAGGTAATAATGAGGTCTCAGAGGTTTGTACTACAGGAAATGCACACGTGTGTAGCATAAGAAGACCACAAACATACAGCTAGACTGGGAAAATCAGTTATCACAATAGATGCAGCTGCTGTGGTGTGTCAGGTAACGATGATGGTGATGATGATGATAGAAACTGACACTGACTAAAAGTATGCACTAGAATTAGGCACATTTCTTTTTATACATTCGATATCTGCGTTTTCTTTAAACACTATTACCAAGTGGATGATGTTGATAATGATAATAATGAAAGACACATTCTCTTAACCCATTATATCAATCCAGACTTTGTTCTGGTGGTATATACCTAAATGTGGGAGTTTTGGTGTGTATTGTGTAATAGTGAAGTTATTATGATAAGAATTGAGAAAAATAACTTGATTTAAAACCTAGATTAATGGCATGATTGTGGATTTGGTGTAGCATGATGATAATAAAGATGAAGGTGATGAAGGATTTATTAAGCACGTAGACTTCACTGACATGCTCTTAATCCACATTGTAATTACAGACCTTTTTTCTTCTGATTTATACCTAAATAAAGGAGTTTTGGTGTATGACATGTATGATGTGTAATAACGTGATTAGAGTTGACATGATGATGATTTCAATGATGATGATGATACATATCCAGAGTTAAAATCTAGATTAATGGCATGTTTTGTGTGGCATGATGATGATGATGGTTGATGAAGGAGTTATCAAGCAGATAGAGTTGAACGACATATGCAATTAATCCAGATTATTGATTCAGACTTTTGGATTAAAATGTGGGAGTTTCGCTGTGTATGATGTGTAATAGTGCGATTAGAGTTGGCATGGCGATGATGTCAGTGATGATGAGGATGATGATGACGCCAATGATGATGATGTTGATGTTTATAATGACGGTGATGATATTTTAAATCCACACCTTTGTTGTCTGTGATGATTAATGCTAATCATTAAAGTTGGGATGATGGTGATGATCATAAAGATGATGATGACGATGAGAATGAAAGTGTAAACCCAAATAGATCCAAAATGTGGACTGGATTGACACATGATCTCAATCCAGATTGCTAATCTTTGGATTAGATGCATGCTGTGGCTGTTTGGGTGTCTTTGGTGTCTCATTAGAAGGGCAGCTCTAATGATGCTGATGATAATGGTGATATAAAGTGGAATGTAGTAATATAGAAATGATGTGGGTGCCTAAGGGCAGATTTGTGAGCTGGATGATGATGCTGCAGCTGGTGATGGTAAGGAGGATGGTGATGGTGATGAAGGTAGGAACTCTGGCTTACCTTTTGCTCCCCTCAGCACGAAGCCGAATCCCTCGTTCTCCTTCTTGTGCAGCACCACGGTCTTTTCGTCGATGGCGCAGTCGCTGCGGAGGAAATTGCGAACGTAGCGTCCGTTATTGCATCCCATCATCCTCATCATGGCCACCGCCTTGCGGCCTGAGTGCATGTTCATCATGATGGAAGGTAAGGAAGGACGGACAGGAGGGTTGGAAAAGAAAGACGGGTGGATGGATGGCTGTGTTTCAAATTAATGGAGGGGATAACGCATCCCCTCTTTTCCTCCGTCCCTCGGAGAGCGAGTCGCTCACCGAGGCCTCGTCGCTAAAAACAACCATCACCGGCTTGATGAATAAATGATGAAATAAACGATGAAGAGTGGCAGCAGAGAAACAAGAGGAAACGCAGAGAGGAAGAACGAGTGCAGGGAGTGATGGCAGCACACAAGCACAAGGATCATGCGAGTGAGTGTGTGTCATCAGCAGCCAAGAAGCAGCGGTGACATTTTCATTCCTGCAATCCTTTTGGCAGCATGAAGAAGCGGGTGTGTAAGAGCAGGAGAGGATCGCACTCTCACTCTCTCTCTCTCTCTCTTGTTCTTCCCCTCCCTCCCTCGCTCATTTCTCTCTCTCTCTCTCTCTCTCTCCCTCTCTCTCTCTCTCTCTCTCTCTCTCTCTCTTCAATTCATCTCTCCCTTGCTCTTTTACATAACATGTATTATTCAGTCAGCATCGTTTTTAGTTTGAACATATAGGTGCAGTTTTATTATATAAAGTAAACAACTTTTAGATAAAATAAATAAATATGAAATAAAAAAATTAATAAATATATATGATGAAAAAACTCATCATATGTTTAAAAAGATTACGAGTTGCTTCCTGTGTGTGTGTGTGTGTGTGTATGTGTGTGTGTGTGTGTGTGTGTGTGTGTGTGTGTGTGTGTGTGTGTGTGTGTGTGAGTGAGTGAGAGAGAGAGAGAGAGAGAGAGAGAGAGAGAGAGAAGGAAATACATCTGTGAGAATGAGTGTATGTGTGTATTAGTGTAAGTGTGAGAGACTTCTGCAGTCCTAGCAACAGAGCGGAGGATGCTTAGTTGCCCTGGCAACCAAGTCTGTTTTTTTTTTTCTTCTTTTTAATAATGCCATGCTGATGGAAGTTTAGGTGATCATGTGATCTAAATTTCACACACTGGTGATTTGAATACTTTGAGTTCTGTGACAGTTGCCACGTCTCAATACTGCTTCAGTCGTAGATTTGTTATGGTTATGGGAGAAAATGGCAAAGTGCCATTTTTTGGGAGTGTTTACCAATGATATGATCTTATTTTAAACCAAATTTGCACAAACATAAAACTATAGCAAAAAAAGCCAGAATTAGATATTGTATTTGTAATCTACTGAAAAAAGTATTTTGTAAGATACATTATATGGACAATTTGTTTGTGCTTTTTTTGAACATCCCACTCCACAGTTAATCCCCATGTGCTCTTATAAGAACCTCCACTCTTCTGGGAAGATGTTCCACTAGATGTTGGAGGGTGCTGGAGATTTGTGCTCATTCAGCCACATGGGCATTAGTCAGGTACTGATGTAGGGTGATGTAGGGTGATGTAGGATGTTCCAAGTCATCCCAAAGGTGTTCAATAGAAATTAAGTCAGAACTCTGTAGTAAAATATCCTCCAGTCTGTATGACGCTTAAGTCAGGCAAACACATTAAAGATTAGGGAAGTGAAGGCTACATTACTGCTAGCCACAACTACTGCAGTTAAACAGCCTACCGACTTCTCTTTCATTCAGTACAGCCTTGTTAACCTCAAATGGAAATTTCTTTAAATGAACTTTAGGTTTAATTAGTTCATGCCCAAACCAAAATAGTGCATCAGTTATTATAAAAAGAATTATAAAAAAACTTTCCAAATGCATCTCTTGTAACAAGGCAAATATTCGATTCACAGTTATTGATCTATCCTCTTTTTCATCCTCCGATCCCTCTATCTCCTCTTGTATTCAAGCTGCACACAGTTTGCAGTTCATACAAAATTTAACAGCACCTTTTGTCCGTGTAAAAAAAAGAAAAAAAAGAAAGAACGAAAAAGAAAAAAACCCAGATGAATATTTAACGCAGTGTTGTGTTTCACCCCCCCTTCTTGGAGATAATTCAGCCTGAGTTGAAAAAAAAAAAACAGGCTGAATTATCTCATTAAAAACCCATCTCTTTGCAGTAGCACATTTGGGTCAGTGCTGCGGAGAAATACATATTATAAATGTCTGCATCAGGCAGAACAAGCTGGGTTTTTCACCGGTTTTACACTTCTGATGTCAGTGTCAATTTTGCAGTCTCGAGAACACAATGTTTGTGTGTGTGTATGCGTATGTGTATTGGTGTCATGCATATTTTTAGGCATGACTAACTGGATGAAAAATACTACTGGCAGTTCATACTTCCATTTATTATTTCCTGGCCTATCAATTTCTGTATATGAGGTAACGATAAAAAGGAAAGAGAAGCCGATAAAAGTTTTATCTGTGACATAACCTTCTACGATAAGAGCTAAAGCCTATTCCCTGAAGGATTGTCACTATGCCTTCTTATATAATAATATGAAAGTACACCAAATAAACCATTCCTTTTTTTTAAGCACTTGAAAGTATTTTATCCACTAAGGTCATTAGAGATTTAGCTAAAATGATGAGATGAAATGATTTAACTCACTGCTTGCAACAACAGGCCTACGTATATATAGCACTGTGCGAACATTATAAGCGTTCAACATATAAATAAGCACTTATTAATTGTAAGTTGTGTTAAGTTATGCAGTAAGGAATTGATTTGTACTGCAATAAAAAAGGAGAAAACTGATTTTTGTTTCCAGGAATAAATTTTTTTTTTTCCTTTTTTTGGTTATTACTGAATTATAATTTAGGGGCTGTTGGATAATATAGTCGTTGTGCCAATTTCAGGCCTGGGGCGCAATCAGTGTTACAATAAAGTGAAAATAAAATAAAATTTAAAATTATTATAGTGGAGGGGCTGATAGATAATGTAGCCATTTGAGCATAATCATGACACGCCGCAACAGCACACCTTCACACACTGTGTTGTCAACCAGGAAGTCTTTAACCAGAGCCATGGTGTTTCTCATCTCACTCTTCGCATACACAGTATTTTACTACATGTTACTTCTTTATATGACATTTTTGGGGATATCCCCTCATGTACTCCAGCTTCATCCTAAACTGGCTTATTAATACTGCAGTTAATTAATACTATGCAACACCTAAATCCAACCATAGCCTTTACTTCAGAGACCTAAAGGAAACCTTTTGTCTTTTTAAATCCAAAAACAATCAAGTTCAAACCTTTCAAATAGAACTATCCATGTCAGGACCTTTGGACCCCACCAAAATAAAAAAAAAAGTGACACCATAACACCCTTCACACACACCCCACCCACACACAAGCACACATTCTCAAACACATGCATATGTCGATGTGTCTTACAAGCATATATATATATATATATATATATATATATATGAGATATACTCTGTTGTAAATTAATATGGATTTATGAGCATACCTGGAGGCATCAAAGCTGTCATATGATCCCACTGTGTAATGCCTGAATAGCTTCTTTTTATCGGTCCGATCTATTCGGCTCTCTGGGAAAAAGCAGAAGCATAAAAACACTTTAAGAGAAATGTTATCATCAAAACAAACGAAGAATGAACCATAAAAACATTAGTGTCTTTAAATTTTTAGAGTGCATAGCTCTAATTACTGTTACTAAACATGTGGCTTATGGTAATATAACTCATTTACATGTTTTTTAAGACAAAAATAAGGTGTATATGATCCATTACATTTTAGCTGTGTCATGTGTATACAGTGCATTCACTAACACAGATACTGTATCAGCCACACCAGTGTGTAGACTTACGTGGTCTGTCCTCTTTGGTTTTGGTGGGAATTTCTTCCAAACAATTAGCTGGAAACCAGCCGACACGGCCACGAGTGCTCCCTTCCCAATAGCCACCTTCACCAATACTGAGAACTGAGACAGCCGACAATCAATTCCCCATCCAAGTCTTGTTATTGTTATTGATATGTTATTTAACACTTAGGCAGACTGGTGTTCGGATGTCCACTTCAATTTCTAACATGTGTATGCTTCTAAAACACAGTGTTGATTGTTGTAGAGCCTTAATGACATTTTAGTTGCTGAATGCACACAAGTTGGGTCTTAAATGCTGTAATCTAATACACTCATTTAAGGTAAATTATGACACTGCTCACCCAGAAGTTTGTCAGATTACACAAGAAGCTGTTCACTTATATTTACGTTTTAAATGTAATTCCAATCCATTCATAGTTTCAAAATATATAAGGCATACAATTATTCTGTATTATTATGATTATGAACACTTCTTTAATATCTTCTAATCAAAACAAAAATAGTAAATGTTAAATAAAGGAAAATATTTTGGAGCTGAATGTGACTGCTTGAATATAAAAATGCTTCTACTAGTTAGTAACCTCACCCCTCGTCTGCATTACATATCACCTGCTTGCGGCTGCTGAGAGTGACAGAGAAACACATTGTGTATCATATAGCACAAGGTGTAAACCATTTACAAACCCGTTTTGAAGTTGGGATGTTTTATAAGAAAAACAATATGCAATAAATTGTCAATTTCATAAACCTATAATTTATTCACAGTAAAACAGAAAACCTAGCAAAAGTTTAAACTCAGGAAATGTACCATTTTCTGGTAAAAAAATAAGGCAATTTTGATCTTGAATTTGTATGCATGCCAAGTGGACTAAGGATATTTGATGTATTATATGGATTTTAAATTCATTTGATAGGCCAGATAAAAACTTTTACTGGGTTGTGGACTGTAGGTTTGACATGCTCGTTTACTATGTATTAATCTAGGAGATTAGTAGATAACACAGTATGCTTTAGTACATAAATGAAAGGCGTATAAATTCAACTGGTAACCATAATGTATTGTGAGAAAATGCACATGATGTACGGAACTCAATCTATTTCATAGTCCAGGACGGAACATATATATAAACAGTTATGTACATGTGAACATTGTATCATACATAAATATGTGATTTGAGATATATATGTGTGTGTATGTGTCTGTGGGGGTGTACTGACCTTTGACCCTATCATTTTTATACAGTGTAATTTCTCCCTCGGCCTGAGGCTGATAGGCTCGCACTGCAACAAAATTTCGACCGGGAACGGCAGTGTACAGCTTCCTTCTTGACCCCAAACCATCAAGACTTGTGTTTGCTCTGAGAAAGATAGGAAGAAGAGAATTCAATTTGCTCAAATGCAGGATCTTATTTAGGGACTGAATTTTGAGTCTTGATAAAACATTTAGTTATCCACTGAGACATAACTATTACATTTAACTATTATCTTTCTTCATACTACACAATGGGACTGCTCTTCTTTGCTGAGGTCTGTATGCAGAAAAGAGACCAGTGGGTAATGCGCAAATTAATTTAGTTATTACTCACTAATAATGTGAGGTTTTCTCTAATTTGTGAAATGGGAGCTGTGGCTTATGATAAATGCAAATACTAATACATTTTAAGTATGATATAATGCCATGTAGTTCAAATTATAATATTTTTATTGTGGTTAAAAATGCTGAATCTGTGCTGTCCTCTACAATTAGCTCTTAGCTAACTGTTAGAAGGCCTTTTAAAATTTTATGCATGCTACTTTTTGCGAAATTGTGAGAAACTCACAATGGGTGTGAGTGTAACCTGAGCGGTGAGTGTAATCCCTCATAATTATACAAAATCATGTCTCAGACTCAGAACTAGCAAAAAGTAGCAGCACTGAATCAGAAAAAGGGCACACACAAATTTTACTCTGTGCAAAAACTTATTCTAATTGATCCAGAACACATTAATACTGTATGATTATATATTATCAGAATTATGTATTATGTATTGTAACCATACACCATGATATAAAAAAAAAAATAGAAACAATAAAAAAACAAACATAAAAAAAAAAAAATAATAATAATAAAATAAATAATAATTATAATAATGATAAAATGCCTGTATGAGCTTTTTAGTATCAGTCTACAGAATTACAGGATTATAATCCATGTTTAAATACGTGGTTGGTCTGCTTCTCCACATTACATCATTGATGTGCAATTATAATTTGTAAGTCTTCTTTTTCTTCTTTCGGGTTCTCCCATAAACTCATTTCTAATCCTGTACATCCTCGTCACTCCCAGTGAAGATCTCAACATCTTCCAGCTCCAACTCCTGTCTTCTACTTAATGCCACTGTCTCTAAACCATACAACATCGCAGGTCTCACCACAGTCCTATAAACTTTCCCTTTCCAGATACCCTTCTATCACAAATCACTCCTGCTATCACTCTTCTCCACCCACTCCACCCTGCCTGCACTCTTTTCTTTACTTCTCTAACACACTCTCCATTACTTTGCACTGTTGACCCCAGGCACCTGAACTCCTCCACCTTCTCCACCTCTTCTCCCTGCAACCGCACCACTCCACTGCCCTCCCTCTCATTCACACACATGTACTCTGTCTTATTCCTACTGACTTTAATTCCCCTTTTCTCCAGCGTGTACCTCCACCACTTCAGGCTCTTCTCAACCTGCTCACTACTCTCCTCACAAATCACAATATCATCCGCAAACATCATAGTCCACGGAGACTCATGTCTGACCTCGTCCATCAACCTGTCCATCACCACTGCAAACAGGAAAGTGCATTTTGTAAGTAAATAAAGAAAAAGAAAGGTGCTTTATACTTGTCACATGTACCCCTGGAGCACAGAGTTAAGGGCCTTACTCAAGGGCCCCAAAAGTGGCAACCTGTTGATACCAGGGCTTAAACCACAAACATTCTGATCAGTAACCCAGAACTTTATTAACCACTGAGCTCCCACTTCCCCTAATCCAAGTTTCAATGTCATGGAGAAATGGATGCATGATAAATGGAACATTGATTTCTCTGATGTTTATATAAGTTTATACGTATCTGCATCTATCTATCTATCTATCTATCTATCTATCTATCTATCTATCTATCTATCTATCTATCTATCTATCTATCTATTTTTACATCATAATATTTAAATCACATCAAAATAAGAACTTTCTAATCAATTCCAACCTTATCAAGCACGACAGTACTTTAGTCGTGCATTGTGTGAATGCGTGTAAAAGACATCTGAGTTTCTCTACAGTGAACTGATGTGAGAGCGCCATCTTTTGGAAATTGTCTGTAGCACAACATTTCGTGTTAGAAAACGACAGGGCACAATTAGGTTTTGCAGGGAGAGAGAGAAAAGCATTGAACTGGATATTGAAAAAACTCACAAAACCATACCTCAAAATGCTTTTTTTTTTTTTCAACAGCTGTTCTGCTGTGTGCAAGTTACAACCTGCACTTTGTACAATTCATTATTAAAAATACAAAAAAACAAGCCTTGTTTTGTAGAAGAAGGACAGCCATTATTTGTCACATATACATTACAGCAAAATTCATTTTTTGACGTATTCCAACTTGTTTGGAAGCTGGAGTCAGACATGAAACAGCTCCCGTGAAGCACAGAGGGTTTTAAGGGGCCAAGAGTGGCAGTTTGGCGATACCAAGGGTTGAACCACTGACCTTCCGATCAGTAACCCAGCACCTTTACCATTGAGCTACCGCTTCCCCGCTTTGCATATGTGTTGATTACAGAAAAAAACCTTTTCATGTGTGTGTGTGTGTGTGTGTGTGTGTGTGTGTGTGTGTGTGTGTGTGTGTGTGTGTGTGTGTGAGAGAGAGAGAGAGAGAGAGAGAGAGACAGTGTGTGACCATATGTCTGAATTTAATCTACATAGAGGTCAGAATGTCACAACTTAATCAGTTCTGAGGCTTTGTGGCCATGGCAAATAAAACCCTTAATATCAGCGCATGCACATGCACACGCACACGCACACACACACACACACACACACAGACTTGTATTACTAACAAGTAAAGTCACCACCAGGGACAAACACTTATAAAGAACATCTTATTCATTTTTATCACCACATTATCTGTGTAAAGCTGCTTTGAGACGATGTTCTTTGTTAAAAGCGCTATACAAATAAAAATGAATTGAATTGAATTAATGATGTCCATTGACATACTGTACCTACTAGAGCTATTTAATGATGTTTTACAAAAATCAAACACTAATCTTTTACCAGAGGGATTCTTTTGTTTGTTTTCTTAACAGAGACCTGCTAAGATCAAATCCCGGATACTCCCATCTTTGTTCCCCACCAAAAACATAAAAACATGTCCACATTTACACACATTACAGACACTACCACTAATCTTCTTAATCCTCTCCAATGATGATAGTCAGGTTAATCCTTCATTTTACACACAAAAAAACCCAATAAACACAAAACAGAAAAGGGAGAATCTCTATCTCTCACACACACACACACACACACACACACACACACACACACACACACACAGAGCAGTAATGACTAGATTTGTACTCTATGTGTTAGGATTGTTTGTGTGTGTGTTTAGAGAGAGAGAGCCACAGATAAGTTGTGGCTCTAGTGTGTTTGATGATTTCATCTTGATCTCTACTGATGTCCAAATGTCCCTATAATGATACAAAGGTGTTTGCTTTATTCATGTGTCGACACATTGCTGGTCCACAAGATTTCTTTTACACAAATTGCAGTGTTAAAAAAATACACAAACAATAAAAACTGAAAAAGGCATTATATTTGCGTTTAGTTACTGAAGTTAGCTGTAGGTGTAGACATAGCTATAGTTGAACTGTATGCATCACATTTGAAAAAAAAAAAATATAAATAAAATATTTACATATTATAAAATTATATGCAAATGTATGTATGTGCGTGTGTGTGTTAATGTGTGTGTGTGTCACCTGTGTTGTAGTCTATGTTGTTCCTCTCCCAGACGGCTGAGCGAGGGCGAGCGGCTGCGTGGTACGGCTCTGGTGCTCACTGTGCCATTAGGGCTGGTGTGTATGTGTAATTGTGTGGTTGTGTGTCGGGGATGCATTTGGAGGTGATTTTCACTGTTGGAGCGCAGCAGCACACGTGGAGGCACCAAATGATGAGGGGCACGGCGACGCCTGGAGTATGAAGGAGCCTCAAGGAAAGGCACTGAAAAAAAACATATTAAAAAATAATATTAATATATTTTCAGAATAATTATTCTTCTTCTTTTGCATTCGCAATGTTTTTGTTTTTATAGTTCACCATTATGTAATTATATAGCATTATAGTGGACGATATTCAGCATACACAATTCAGTACAGTAGATCAGTGTACAAATCTTGATATTAAAAGAAATCATTATTTGAAATACATGCTGTGTGTGAAAAAAAAAAAAAAGAAAACATTGATTTTGTCACATTGATTCCCTGTTTTATTTCCGATTATAGTTTCTCTTGCATTTGTTTCTTTGTTTGCCTAAGCTATATTCTTTGATGAAAATGCAGAATCTGAAGAATGTGTTTAGTGAGGAAGCTGCTATAATGCAGTGTAGCTATACTACTACTTCTACTACTACTAATAATAATATAATAAATATTTAGATACATAATAATAAACAAGTTTTACATCTATAAGTACCAATTCTGCTGGTATTAACCAACCTGGGTAATTGTCTGGAGTAACTGTACTCTAACCAGGTTCCTGAGATACAATGGTGAATAAAAGCAGGACATTTTTAATCCTTAGTATAAAAATATGTTTCAAAATCTCTCTCACAACATCTGTCTGAAAAACCACAGCAAGATGGGGTTTGGATGATAAACTGACTGCTCTTTGTTACATCTACTAACTGAGGAGAAAAATCAAATATGCCAAAGTCACAAGGACGCCTGGGAGAGCTGAGGTTATGAGGAATTGTAGTTGGGGAAAAAAAAGATGCTGTTAGAGGATTTTAAAAAATTCTTACATGCACCCTATTACATCCTGACCTTCAGGTTTTCTCATCATCAGCACCTAAAAATAGCCTTGTCTTTCTTTTCCTGTCTGATCAGGTATGAAGAGTTTTATATTTAGAAGTCAAAATGAGGATATCATGCAGCGCTGCAGTCCTTATGAAGAAATGTATGCAAATGTAATCAGTCTTTGCTAAGAAGAACCTACAATTGTCTCTGAAACAACTTGAAAGAAACAAAAGTAATCAATGTCCATCACCGTTTGTTCCATATTTAATACAAAATCTTAAATAACTTGATTTTTGATTCAACGGAATATTGAAAATAATTAAACAAATGGAAAAAGAGGCAAGGACAAAAATGTTTACTTTTTTAACCATATAATTTTTTGCCCAACCTTCAGAAGCAATCACAAGTTTAAAATGTCTATTAAATAAATGTCTTTTAAATAAACCAATTCACATGGAAAACAAATATTCTCTGATTATGTAATCCATATGAAAGGTAGAAGAGGTACAGTTTCTCCGGTATCACTTCATTAACCTTCCGTTAATTTACCTAATTTAAAACACCATAATTATTTTCTTTACTTTCCTTTTACTTTTTTCTTTAAAAGCTTCAATTTTGTATCTGAGAACATATAACTGGTATGCAAGAAAACCCTAGGTTTGATTCATCTGTCAGAGGACATTCTTTCCAGAGGTTTTGAGGCTTTTCAATATATATTTTAGCAAATTTTGAAATAAAATGAGTGAAACATCATTATATTTCAAAATGTTTAATTATAATTTTGTTAACAAATTTGTCCACATTTGTCTGTGATTTGCATATCCAGTCTTTATTCATGGCCAATCTTTCTGAGCTAAGTTTTATGGTATAAATCAATCGTTAAACTTATTTACTTTTAAGTATTATACAGTAGCAGTTAGTTCCAGGCAGTTCATTTTATCGAGTGAAGCAGTGTCCTAAGAGTGTCCATCATTCGGAAATGTGTTGCGTGTATATGTTTGATATGTAAATATTTACATTCTGTAGATACTACAGGAGAGTTAGCAAGTTATACATTATAGGAATATATGAAAGAAGAAGAAGGAATGCCAATATTCCTGTTAATGAGAAAGGACAAATTAATTTGAAATACTAGTTGGGATTATTTCCACTATAAGTAAATGAACAGAACATTTAGCCATATTGTGTCTTAAATGACAGACCGTTTTTATTTTTGTTCATACAACTGATGTATAAAAGTAATATGACCTGGTTGTGATTACTACAGCACCTGAAATGAATCACAACCATGCATATATTTGCATATATTTGATATAAACCCCCCCCCCCCACACCCCCCAATGATCACCAGATATAGTGTGATCAGAATTTCTGCCTTGACCAACATTCCCATTACGTATATCCACACACATTACAAAGTTATTAATTGTTATCTTTACCAGTGGACTTTTTACTCTCTGGAATGAAATACTCCCAAGTACAATGCTACAATTTCAGCCATATTATTGTAGCTTTGTTAACAACTGCAGATGAAGGATGCAACTCAGTACAGAGAAGACAGGTTTAAGCTACAGAACGCTGCACGACTTCAGATAAACCCTGTTGAGAGTCACACCAGCAAGGTTGTGTTGCCAAGGTCGCAGTGTTTTATGCTAAATTGGGATAGTTTTAAAACAAGGTTGAAGGAAGTTGGTTGGGGCGCAGACCTAAAAAATCACAGTGCTTAAAAAATTTGAACCTTTTTAGTGTCTTTTTGTATTACATTTGTATAACATATGAACTAGAACTAGAAACTAGTAACCAAAGCATCTTTTTTTCCCCCTCTTTTTGATGCATCATATTCAAGCATGTATTAAATATTATAGAAATAAAATTTAACTAAAGTATGTTTTCAGAATTATCTGACAATAATAAAAACATTTTATTACTGAAAATAAAACGCATCTGTTTCCGCCTCCATTTGTATAATGACACACTGCCCAGTGATATGTTTGTACAATAAATACCTCTGACTTTAAGATGTCTGAAACTGGCTGTGAAGCTTTAAAATGAAGTTGATTAAAACATTAGCATAACATTGGCATAACGTTTTATGGCAATAAAACATTGACATCCACTCATTGGCAGTTGTCGTTCGCTGTAATTACAGATTTAGCTTTTCTAGCATGTGTCTCTAGGCTTTGCACATTTTGATTTTGGATATTTTCTTCCATTTCTCAATGCACGATTTTTCCCAACTCTTTTTGGAAACCCCATCAACACACATCTATTTGCTTATATTTGTTTCCTCTGTGCTGCCTGTGATGGCAACAAGATTTCCAGCATGTGTAGTAGGAATGGTTTTACCTGTATGTTGTAATTAGTTTGGGCCAAACATTCTGATTTAGCCTTTGATTCAAGTCTCAACAAACCCAAAAATCTCTTTCTGGTACTCAGACCTGTGAAGACCTGATGAAATTGCACTCTACTCTTTCTTTCAGTGACCACTGTAACCTTTGTAAAGTTTTGTCACTGGACTCTTGGACAATTCTGTGACATTTGCCCTTCTTGTTTATCATTCATCTTAGTAGTGTCTGGGTTGTGTATAAATGTATTCCAATTTGCTACAGTCCAAAATACTCTAAAGAAAGTCATGCCAATGTGTCAATAACCTTCTTAATTTTGAAGCTTCACAGCCAGTTCCCTGGTCTTCATAAAAAGCAGGCTAATCTGAATTGACATTTTAGCTATGAGACATCTTAAAGTCAGAGTTTTTTATTATCTAAACATATCACTGTACAGTGTGAGTTCGTATACAAACAGATGCTGGTGCCTTTTATTTACAGTGCAAACATAAAAGACAAAGATACAACTTGACAAGAAAAACACAAAACATATCCTGGGGCAAGAAATGCAGCTGATAACAACAACTAGTAAATAAGTTCAGTCATGTGACATGGTTCAGTGAGGTGCAGTGTCTGATCTGAAATGTAGTTGCTGTTAATAGATAAATAATCCCTGGATGATGAATAATCTCACTGAATTAAAAATTGTGTGTATCATTCAACACCCAATAGCTGGTTAATGGTTAAGGGGAGCAGAAAACACCTTACAAGTTGTGTTCATTTAACGCAATGAATCCCCACACAAACAAGTTTTTTCATTACAGAGTATGTGGAAATTTTCCCCTGAACACTTTGCCTTCATAATTATCTTCAGTAATTGCACAAACTCTGATGAGGTTCACATAAGCCATGAATGACAAGTTACTAACCTATGTGCTTGATTTGATTTCCCATTAGATGGCACAAATTAATGTGATTTTTCAGTCAGAAATTTAATCTAAACCGTTCCCAGAGGTATGATTGATGTTTGAAGTTTGACTCTGCAGTTCTCTAAACGAGCTCTAAATCTAAAATAGGTTACTAGTAAGAGAAGCTATGCAAGTCATATAGATACAGATAAAGAGTTTCATTTAATGTTCACATCAAACATCAGAAATGGGGGAAAGTTGATCTAAGTGACATTAAGCATGGTTTGTTTGTTAGTGGCTGGTTTGAATACATTTTAGTATATGGGTTGCCAATAAAGTGCTGTAATATCTTACATAGTATAGCACATAATTCAGTAAAGTAGCTTAATGCAGGATAAAAGTCTTCCTTTAAGACCTAAACACAGCATTTTTGCAACGCTGCAAATTCTTAACCAATAACCCACCTTAACTGGTTTGATTGGTCTGCACTAATTTAACAAGTTCAACCTTTTGCATGTTATCTGAGTCATTGAAAGGGATTTATTTATGAAATATTTGAGTAACAGTTCAGAAATTTGTGTGTTCAATACCAGAATTGGTTGTGTCAGGAGTATACCTAGAGCCACAGGTCTCCCATCAGACCCTGCATTTCATGTTTGGCTTGCCTGTAGAGTACTTAAAAAATTAAACAATCGAACATAACTTCTAGCAGTACTGCAAGTGGAAATGCCTTGTTGTGAAGAGAATAGTTATAACAAAATCGTTAGCCAGACTGGTAAAAGCTGGAAGGAAGGTTACCCTCACTCAAATAGTCACTCTTTACAACCTTGATGAGCAGACAGCCAAGAGCAAAAATCACCTCAGTGTGGGCACAGACTCACTGCAACAATCCAGAGAAAGATTAGATAACTTTCATGAAAAAACTAAAGAACCCACTTCAGACACTGTAATAAGTAATGGTATCCATTTGATCTTTTAAATCCAAGTGTGATATCTGTATATAGTTACAATTAATACTTATGAGAAATTAGAAACTAAATACAAAGATTTTTTCCCTGTGTAGGAAACGATGTCCCCCATTTCTATTTTAGTTCTTATTGAGTGCAAGAATTGGAGATAACACATCTCAAAGTGTAATCTGGGTTTGTCATTATGAGACAGACAGAAAAATGCTGAAATCAAAGAGAGAGAGAGAGAGAGAGAGAGAGAGAGAGAGAGAGAGAGAGAGAAATAGAAAGAGAGAGTAAATATAAATTGAGTAATGCTGCAACATTGTTAAAAGTTTTAAAGCATTCCCTTACCGTCTCTCTTTACCGCACAGTGAAAAGATTTCATTTTTACTCCATTGGCATTCACTTACATTAAATCATTTTCCCAAATGATGTCACAATAAGAGATGAAAAAATAAAATAGCAATAAAAAGAGTGTGAGTCAGGGACCATGATACAGCACAGATCATGATTTGCCTGCAGCTGGCAGTATCCTGTAAAAGATTCACATTGGATTAACCCCCTCTTCTCAGTCTCACTCTCTCTCTCTCACTCTCTGCCGCTCTCTTTCCCACTGACTCGTTTAGCATATGTCTATTACTATGTCTTGATGTTCTTTCATTTATCCCTCCTTTCATTCATCCATCCTTCATCTTATCTTATATGGTATCTTCCATCTCTGATTGATTTCATTTCATCTTAATTATTTATAACACATTACAAAAATAAAATACTAAATCATACAAATCGATGAGGATTTTTGACTGAGTTTAAAGCAGCAGCTATTTGAATGGTTCAGCACTGAATTGGAATCTGCAAACAATCAAACAGACAATCCCAGTATTTTCTTACAACAGTATGGGGCAGGTTTACATTACATTGTCGTTAAGTTAAGGCTAGTTAGCATGATAGTGACTGTGCCTACTTATTTGGGCAATATATTAGCCTGAATGTAGCATGCTGTTGAGCTTTGCTACCAGCTTTTTTTTTTTACATAATATTACAGCTTAATGTTATACAGCTTGCTGTTAATTATGCATGTTAATTACATAGACCACAATCAGCTAGCTTACTAGCAAACTTGGTTACAATAATATAGGTGGAGAGGTAATATTTCCTAAACTTACTGCTGAACAGTCAAAATGATCATAAAGGCATGTTTAAGAAGATGGTTAGCTTAACTAATGTTGCTAAATCTGGACATAAATCTGACAAACTTCAGTTTTGGGATTTCTTTTAACTTGTGAATTAAATCTGGTGAATTAGAATTTTTACAGTAATAGAGATCTGCTGACTTCAGGTTTTTAACAAATGGCTAAATTAAAAGCAGCTCTCTGTACTTCACTCAGACTTTTGCATCATTTAGCCAAAACATCAGCAAAATCTCACTGTGTCTGTTTTTTTCTGAACATAACGATTCTATTTGCCTTGCGCCATGATTCAGGTGAAAGAGTTTAGATGACCCATGTGAACATCTAAAAAGAAAAAAAAACTACAGTAACAATAATAATATTAATAATCATACATTTCGTTTTTACTCAATATATTTTTTTAATGTTTACTAATAGTATTATTCCGGTAAACAGTATATTTTCTTGAAACAGTAACATACAGGAACTTCTAAAATACAGTGTAGATCTCCATTATCAATTACTTAATTTTTAATGAATAAAAATATCACACTTAGATGTGTAATGGATACAAATATTACTTTAGTGAAGTAAAAACTGTTATGCAATATCAAGAAATAACATTACAAATACCTATTTTAACTATTGCAACATTTCCAATAACTATAGTAATCCTTAAACGCACCTTTTTCTGAGCAGAAAGAGGAACCCATGGCGAATATTGTACATTCCCATCACAGGCAAAGTCCATAGATTAAACAAGAAATTAGGGTAATAAATAAGGAAAAGGAAGCAAATGGGAATAAGGAGAGATAAATGGACAGTTCCAAAGCATCAGGACTTCTTGATGTACGAGTTTGTCTCCATGATGCTGCCTGATCAGAATATAAACCTCTTAAACTGCAGCTTCTCATTCTGCCTGCTGGACAGCTGTGAAGCACGGATTAACTGTGGCTTCTTTCTTTGTTTGTTTGATATCTATCTATCTATCTATCTATCTATCTATCTATCTATCTATCTATCTATCTATCTATCTATCTATCTATCTATCTATCT
>JAAIIK010020415.1:996056-1009627 GCA_014706435.1 Silurus glanis
TCTATCTATCTATCTATCTATCTATCTATCTATCTATCTATCTATCTGTCTGTCTGTCTGTCTGTCTGTCTGTCTGTCTGTCTGTCTGTCTTGTAATAATGTAAATGGTTCTTTCTTTCTTTCTTTCTTTCTTTCTTTCTTTCTTTCTTTCTTTCTTTCTTTCTTTCTTTCTGCATTTGCACTTTCCTTTATAGTTGATAACACATGTTTTCTACCATCCCACTGTAATAGATTGTTTTTTTTATAAATTTATAAATAAAAAAAAAAAAGTATAATTATTTTTTTTTATTATTATTAGTCTTTTTCTTTCTATGCATTTCTAGAATGTTCTAGCCTGACATCATGTTGGTTATTGTTTTCATATTAAATTGAAAAATGTTTTCAACCTGTCTCAATGTTTTTTTCTGGTTTTCTTCTTTTGTATCTGTTCATGTATTGTCTCATTAGGTCTTATGATGTGTTCGTGCTTTGCTCTTGATTCAGTTCTGTTTAGCACCTTTAAATCCCCAGTCTAATGTTTCTGTCTTGTTACATATACAGTCTCTTAATGTTTCGTATACATTATAATAAAATAGTTACATACAGTATATAATAATGCATAACAATGTTTCAGCACATGATTTCAATAATTTGAACACTGCATAAATTAATGATGAAAACTGAAACCTCGTTGCAAAAAAAGTCCTCTTTAGTACACATCACTGCAATCAGTCATGTGTGTGTGTGTGTGTGTGTGTGTGTGTGTGTTTGTGTGAAAAAGTAAGAGAGAGAGACACTCACCTACGTCACTTTCTCTGTGGTTCTTGATCAGCTCTGCAAGCTCAAAATTTCCAGCGATGATGGCCACCTGAGAAATTTCATCCACAAACAAATTAACTTATTTTCTTTTCGGGCTAATATTTGAATTAGGGCTGAGATTTTTACATCTTCATTATTTTTTTTAAATTTCTCAGTAATATTTCTATCTATCTATCTATCTATCTATCTATCTATCTATCTATCTATCTATCTATCTATCTATCTATCTATCTATCTATCTATCTATCTATAGGTATTTTTTTTTTGTTTTGATATAGTTTGAAATGTCTTTTTCTTAAAGAGTATTCAGATTTTTGAAAAAACTTGTACATACTATTGTAAATGCAGAAAAGCAGAGGATACCTACACATGTGTATTCACATGTCTCATCAAATTTCTCTAAAAGTAAAGCAAAAACTGTTTTCTTTGCCGTCCCACCGTTCTTTTGGTCCAAATACACATATCTGGCGGTTTACCTGTACATACCAGCACAGGAACTAAATACACATTAACATGTTTTACACAATTTGGTTTTACAAAAGAACAAAAAACAAACAAAACGAACCTGAAATGGAGTTTGGCTGTTATAATTCTTCACCTCTTTATCAGCACCACGAACGAGCAGCACACGTGCACAATTGTCCTGTATATACACACGAAGGGACAAAATATAAAGAAATGTCACAGAGCTTCAGAAGCCTTTTTATAGCAAGCAGTCACCACATACCTGGTTGTAAAGAGCACAAATGTGCATTGCTGTGTTTCCTGATGCATTCTGGGCGCTCATATCAGCCCCGTAAAAGAGCAGATGCTCAAGATGCTGGACATGACCATGGCGACAAGCCTGAGCGCGTACACACAGAAATACAATTTTCCTGATTATATTATTCATTTATTTTAAGAACTTTTAATCCATACTGTAAATCAACTATATAGGCAAAGGTTTGTGGACACCTGACCATAAGATTTATATGTGCTATTTTGAATATACCATTCTATTTATCTTTTCTCTGCCAGAGCACAATAATTTTGGTTACTGCATGTAAAGACTGAACTCTACAGCACTGCAGGGCAAAGACCATAATTGGCAATGAATATAATAACTGTATTTATGCCTTACATCTATTTGAATCTTGCATATATAGTTTTTGGACATCTGACCATATGTATTTTTAACACGTCATTCCACGTTCAATCCCCATTTACTGTTTAAATATCCTCCAGTCTTCTGGAAAGACTTTCCATTAGATTTTAGAGGGTGGGTGTGGAGATTTGTGCTCATTCAGCTCAAAAGGGTGTTAGTAAAGTCAGGTACTGATGTAGGGTGAGGAGGCCTGGGGTGCAGTCAGCATTCCAATTCATCCTAAAGGTGTTTACAGTTTTACTCAGTTGCTTTGGAGCGTTTCCCAGATCAGAAATGAAATTTTCAAAACTACTTGTTTTCAACCTCCACATCATTTAGTCATTTGTGCTCATCATAAGGACATTTTTTGTTGCTTGGATCAAATTGCGAATGCTTTTGTACATTAATTTAATCGACTGTGTACAAGTGTCTGCTGTTTCCTACAGTATCAGTTGTTTAGGTCATGTTGATCAAAATATATTAAACTGGTTTCACCTAAATAGACTTAACCCCTAAAACATCTCAACATCAGTTCATTGCATAAGTCATTGAATGCAAAATGGTCAAACCAGTTGTCATCATCTGTCATCTAAAATTTCTATTAAACTTTTTTTTGTAAATGTGACTTCAATTGATGAATTGTGCAGATAAAGCTTGAATGTCACCAATGAAGGAGAGTGTACAGCATCAGATTAACACATAATCAACTAGTTCTCTAAAACAGGCCAAAGGTGAATTTTGTGAACCTTCAATTGGAGAGTGTATACCGACAGAGCAAAACTCAAAATGATAAATTCTGAAAATGGATGAACAACTGAAAATCAAACAAACACTTGTATAGTACAGTAAAAGTGTGAATCCTGTCCAGTCTCTTGCAATGAATATAAATCAAATACGCAATCAAATAAATCAATTTGTGCTGCTGAAATGCATAGATGCCATACAGAAGGAAGTAAATTTCTTTGCATTATCGGTCACTGTGATCAAAACCATAGTTTATATCATGAAATCCTGAAACTGTGCGCCATCATACTGACAACATGACTAAACATTTTGATGATTTTTTTTTTTTTTGTGAACAAATACTTATTGTAACAAATACTTACTTTTAAAAGAAAAGTACAGGCTTTTGCAAGAAATCCAATGTTTTGTGCTGTTTGTAAAAATTTCTTTAAGATTGCACTTCCTGGTTTGCAAATATTAGGGATGATTAAAAAAAATGCTTCAAAGCAGCTGAGAAAAACTGTAATAAGGTCAGAGCTCTGTAGCAGGCCATTTGAGATCTTCAACTTCAACCCATGTAAAGCTTATCTTCTTGGAGCTCTTTTTATGCACAGGAATACTGTTATGCTGGAACAGGTTTGGGTCTCCTAGCTCAAGTGAAAGAAAAATGTTATGCTACAAATGCTGCAAATGTCTGAGTGCACTATCGTGTCCCTGTTTCCTCTTTTTAAAAACAAGTCATTCCTTATCTTTGAATGATCCAGCACACAAATATCACTCAAATATTTTTAGTTGTCTTCGGACACTCCTGTTCATTCACAGATGAATGGGCAAGTGACCTACATCTTACTTAGGCTAGATAGCATGCCTAACAAATGTGTGCAATATGAGATCACACAATATTGAGGTCACACAAAATCATAGCCAGCAGATGGCAGCAAGAAATTGTAATATATAAATCTCCTGCACCTCTACATTTATTACTCTGACATGCTGTCAGCTCCAAATTATGGGCAAATTCATCAACTGTCCAGTAAAAAGTGTGACATTTATCAGCTCTGACAGACCCATCTGGGTGATATTGTAAACCCTATTGTATTTTATGCATGCTGGCGACTGAATTCTTGGATCTTATTGGTCAATAGGGGCATAATTTAACAGCCCAATTTTGGCCAGCAGGTCGGCAGTACCATGCACAGTAGGGTTAAATTAATGCACTCAGTCGAATGCGTTATTGTTTCTATAGCAACAGCTTATTCACAGGACCTGTGATAAACACATTATACAAAGTAAAATATATACGTATGATTGTTGAAATGGTGACTATTTTCTAGAAATAGTTGTTTAAGTATTTAACATTGGTGGTAGTAGAAAAGGGTGAGGTGAATGTGGTGAATGTTTAACATAGCTTCATATAAAAACAGGAACTAACATGTTGCATGATAATACATTAAAATGCCTAACATTTTGTTTCTTTAATATACAGTACATTGTGATCATCAAATCGCTGTGGTATAAGCAGAATAAAACAGTCCGACCATATGAAAATAATAGTCCTGTTGCAGAACTTTTGGAGAAAAAGGATGCAGTGTACAATGACAAGGCAGCGGTGTTAGTAAACACTACAGTGTTGTAATTCTCCAAAATGTAGCCTGGATTTACTCTCAGACACTCTGCCAGCAGATTATCTGACACATAACGTCCCATGAGTGTGAGTAAAGTGTCCATTGTGGTCCACTGTTCTATAAGCTTCTCAGAGCACAAGACAATTTGTCTATCTTAAAAGTTGTGTGATATTCAATAAGATTTAAAATCCTATAGCCTCAGCTACTCTATAAGTGTGATCTATAGGACCCATATATATCTATTTAACTATAGAATACCGTAACATTTACTGAATTTTTGCAAGAACAAGCAGGTTATGACCAGTTCCTGGGTTCTGGGCTACATACTGTATAGTGACAAAAACTTCCAGACTGTTCAATCATAGTCTAAAGACTTCAACTACAAAACTACGCACACACACAAACTTGCACCCACGCACGCATGCATGAATGCACACAAAACTTTCTCCTAATGACATTACTAATGGAATGGCATGTTAAAAAAAGAACATGTGATTGTTATGGCAAGATGTCTATAAACTCTATATGTGCAAGATTCAAATACATTTAAGGCATATTTACAATTTAGATACTCTAGCATCCACCCAAAATGCATGGAATGAGATGCACTTGCCTATATAATTACACAGACATTCTGTTATTTGATTTATTATATTAACCCTCCACCACTCCACTGAGACTTAAGAATTGACTTGTCTTTGCCCTGCAGTGCTGTAGAGTTCATTGGGTATTTTTGCATGCAGTAATCATAATTAATGTGCTCTGGCAGAGAAAAGATAGACCCTAAACAAATTACTGTTCTAAAATGATATACATAACAAAGTGATGAGTGTGCTGTGCTTTGATATATATATATATATATAAAAATATATATATTAATATATATATATATATATCCATATATATATATATATATATATATATGTTCTTGGTACTGGACTTAGAATCTACTAATCCAGAGAGCAAAGGTCACCTGATGAATTTCATGCCAGCCGTTCTCATCCTGGCAAGTGATGCTGGCATGCTCGTGGAGAAGGAGCTCACAGCAGCCTGAATCTCCACCAACCATGGCTGTATGATACAGTGCAGACAAACCACGACTGTCCTTATAATCTGGTGATGCCCCCAACTCCAACAGAGTCTGACAGGAAAGTATTGCTGTGTTAACACTTGTGCTATTACATTCACTCTGGCTACATTCACTCTGTGCTTAAAATACTGTACATATTCTGCATGCTATACATGCTAAACACTAAGTAGTATATGGAATGTATATGTCTGAAGCATGAATACCAACAGAATGGCAAAAAATCCCAAAGTAATAAATAAATAAGTAAAACCGAGTCAATACATGGGAGAATAAAGCCTCTAATCTGAAACATTTTGCAAAAAAAATTTGTTATAAAATATAACTTATTGTTAATATATTCAATATAAATAATAGAATTTAACAAGCTTATGAAAGGTGATTAAAAACAGAGTAATACAAAATAACTTTGCATATTTACAGTAAGTGTGAATACGGAATGCATGCCTGTGCAACAAGGACATATGTTTGTCAGTCATATTAAAACTAAAAATATTCTCAATGGATTTTGTTTTAATTATTCACTTCAAATGACAATCACTATACTGACATGACAGAGAAGGAGGATAGGTTAAATAAATAAAATAAATAAATAATATAGTTTAAGATGAATTACTCTTAAGAATACTAATCACTTATAAGCATTGTTCTTTAAAAAGAAAGCCTTGGTGTGTTCATATTGCACCAGCTATATGAAAGCGTTGCTAACATTATAGTGTGGTTATTAACGTTGCATTAAACTGAAAATTGTACCTTTTTGGTAAATATTAAGAATTTTCTGAATAGAAGCTCAGCAACTTAAAATAAAACATGCATACAAATATACAGTATATGAACAAGGAGATGGAAGAGCTATGCAAATTTCGCTTAACTTGGTTTTCTAGTTACACCAATAAAAAGTGCTTGGTCATTCCAAACATTAGGTAATTCTGACAGTACTATATTTTGATATTAATATTAACTCTTTTATACAGCAAAGTGTGAAAAGCTAAATATCTTGATATTCTTATTCAGTGTAATCGATTTTTTTGTTACTTGATATGAGAGATCATAGCTAGTTTGTGTATGTTAATTGTGCCACTTGTGCTAGTAAAATTTCTTTCCATTGCATGATCCAAAATAAAAAAAATGAAAAGTGTTTTCTGCCTTTAAACTATTTTCTCTAGCTCTTTAACTAAATATTAAACAAACAACATAAAAACTTTTGACTAAACTACAAGTGAATTTAACTAGCAGGGAGTCACATGAGTGTGTGATACACCCAATGCTTGTTCTTTCACACTGCAAGAGAATATATATATGTATCCATTATGAACCCATGTCTGTCATTTCATACCATGAGTGTGTGCTTGGTGTTAGCACGAGCTGCTCGGTGTAGAGCTGTCATGCCGTCTTTAGCTCGGAAATCAAGGTGAGCTCCTCCATTCTTTAGTATCTTAATTATGTCAGCCATGTTCTCCAGGTGGGCAGCGGATGTCAGGGGCGTCTCTGTGCAGAAATCATGAACACACACAGAGGTTCTTTAGTATTTGCTTAAAAACTCATAGGCAGCTAACAAAATATGTGTAACAGTGCAAGTATCCTAGACTAACTTTGTAATGATTGGACCTGTTTTCTTGTGGCTAAATAAAGGCAATAGAAATAATGAATCATTTGTTCATCATGTGTAGAGAAATGTGAATCTGACTCAAGCTACTGCCAAATGACACAATAACCAGTGATTTGAGTGCACTTTCTTGGTATAACCCACCATCCCTGGCTATTTAAAATTACCTGTGTTTAACTTAAGTAAATGTTCTGTAAATTACATCTACAGTATAATCCATATACAGTCCTTTATGATTTCAAACCTGGGCAAAAAGTTCCAAGGGAATCATTATTGTATAACAGCAGTATTACAGTGAGTACTGCACACCTCACTACCTGATCTTAATCATAGAGAATAGATTATAGAGAATTAGAACACAGTCTCACCACATTTCGTGATATAGTGACAAACTTTAATCTATTGATTCGTGTTCATAGACACGAATTTCCATTTTTTTTTCGTGTCACCCAGAATGACTGCCTCCGTTGCTCTGGAGACGGAGCCAAACGGAGCCAGACGGAGGCAATCATGCCGAGTGAGGATCATGGTTAATGTTGACAGAAATGCCAATGGTAAGATTTTTTCCCCATTTTTATCAGAGAATAAGGCAGAAAATATATGGTTAGGGTTAGGGTTATAGTGTAATAAATGTGTGTGTCTCTGATTAACGCAGTCTTTTTAATTAACCGGGAGAATATATTCATTGTATTTTGACTGGAAGGAACCACTGACAATGGTTTATAAGAGGGAGTAGTTTACCGAACATAAACCAATAAAAACAAGGTTAAAATCTCCTGCTTAAATGTTGAGTAATAGCGCTTGAAGATTAATAAATCAATAACAAACGAGAAAAAAAAATACAGCATCTTATATCCAGTGGCAGAAAGAAAACTTTGGCGGAGGCAACAAAAATACTTCCTATTGAAATACATTTAATAGAAAGTCATCCTCAGTGACATTCGTGTCTATGAACACGAATCAATAGATAACTGTGAGACTGGGCTGGGAGTTCTCAGAACGACAACATAGTGAATAGGCATTTCGCATAGCAATTCAACCTATCTATGAAAATTTTCTGACATTTTTAAATAAGCGCACTTGATTAAGCTGTTACCAAAGTAACCAAAGTATATTGCTGCCAAAACAATAATTCACCTGTGATGTACTGCATGTCAGATCCATGCTGTTATAGAAAATCTGTCAAAACTGTCTAACCAGACAGAGCGAAAAGCTAAACAGTTCATAGTGGAAAACACTGTAGATTATGTGTGTGTTTGGAGATGGAAGGTGGTGTACCTCCTGTTTCTGAATCGTGGTAATTCGGGTCAAGTCCTTTGTCCAACATTTTTGAGATCTTCTCTGACTGGTGATTTTGGATGTAATCCATAAACTTCCTCAGATTGGCCTAAGGTGAGTGAATAAGTGAGAGAGAGAGAGAGAGAGAGAGAGCGAGAGAGAGACTTTCCCGTATTTTTTTGGGCCAGTTATAAATAGGTAACAGAACAGCTCCCCATACACATTTAAAAAAAAATTACAGAGAAAAGGGAGAATTAAAGGGAAGCAGATGAAGGTCACATATGATTCATACAATCAGATGATACACTGGGATGCACATGGAACCTAAAGCGGTGGCAAAATCTGTAAATATTGTAAGTATGTATAAAGCCATGTCTGATTATTTGCATTAATTTCAGAATTTTTTGAAATAAATAAATCCAGCTAGCTAGTTTTCAATTTTTCGGTTTTACACAGTCACTGGCAGCTTGGCTTTCAGACACACAAATACATAAATTTGATTGATACAGTGGTTTCATTGTGCAAATTAAAATAAATTGCATAGGGATTTGAACTTTCTTGAAATTTTACTTTAACTTCATCCACTTTTTTTCGGCAGTTTATATTCAAGACTGAAAGTTGGTGTTTTGCTAAAGAAATAATTGAAATAAATAATAGATATTAAAAAAATAGAAATAAAATAAATTAAGTAACAGCTCATACATTCTTATAGCAAGAATTCTTTTTTTCTAATGTTTTGCAGTTAAAACATTTACATGCCACTTACTTGAAAAAAATACTACTAATATTATATATATTTGTATAATTTGTTAATAATTATTTATTTATATATTTACTATATGTTTGTATTAATAAATTTTTATTGTCACTTGCCATACTAATACTAGAGCTTGACGTAGTTCTGAGAGATATTAAATGTGAATACCGAAAACTATTTTCATCTAGAAGCCACCTGCTGCTTATGACAAGCCAGGAACCTCACCATGACAGTTTTCCGACTGAGACTCACATGTGAATAGATTAATATAGAGCAATATTGTCCCTACTTTATATAGGTCAGTAATTACAATGTGCAAAATATGTGCAAACTGCAAGTTAGAAAAAGTATAGAAATTTCTATTGAATATGACAATGCAAAAATATCACTCCTATGGCCAGTTAAAGATCACACTTTTATGCAGTTTGGAGTTACTTGGACTTCCACTGTAGTGCTACAAACAGAAAAAAGCCAATATTTAGCCTTTTTTTGACAATTGGCCCAGTCTGCACAATACATCATCAGTATGGTAGGTGTAATCTTTCTAGCTACACACCACTAGCATGCTGTTTGAGATCGAATCTTTCTTTCAGCTTCTCCCATTAGGGGTCACCACAGCAGATCATCCGCATGTTTGATTTGGCACATGTTTGGATGCCCTTCCTAACGCAACCCTCCCCATTTATCCGGGCTTGGGACCGGCACTAATAGTGGCTGGGGTTGGTTCCCTGACCGGGGATCGAACCTGGGCCGCAGCGGTGAGAGCGCCGCATCCTAACCACTAGACCATCAGGGAACCTTAGCATGCTGTTTGAGATAAATGGCAAAAACTGGCTTCCTGAATTACAGGCAAGGCTAAAGGTAAAAAAATAGCCTTATGTAGATGATGTGTAGGTGAATCTAGATCTGACACATTATAATGTCACATAACTTCAAAAAGAGCAGTGATTTAAGCGTATGAAGGTTTATTCATGTGTCAATTACCACTAATGGTAGTTATTCAGTATATTTGAACGCTCCTAGGAATCGTTCAAATTCTCAACAATTTTAAACAAGTGCACTTGAAAAAGCTGTTACTAAAGTATTAAAATGTATTACATCCAGACATAGGTAAAAGTAAAAAATGGCCGTTAGGCACCATGAAACATTTTTGCTAACTTACCTTGGTATGTAATTTGGCAATTTGTTTCGCATCTACATTGGGTTGTTTGTACACTCTGCTTTTATACCGAAACTGTAAAAAAAGATAAGAAAACACTGTAGTTGTATTGAAGTGGTACATTAACATTCAGTTCAATATTTGTGCAGCTCTTTTTGAGACCTATAAGTTTGCTAGCAATGATCTATTTTAGGGTTCTGTTGCAAATGCATGTATAAGTTAAATGCAGACAGAAAAAAATTTACTTTTTAATTTCAGCCAGCTTGCTATTCCTTATTATATAACAATTGTTACAGATTTTTAGTAAACCCTGGTGTTGTACAGCAAAAATCATGTGAAATTGCTACATCGGAAACTCAGTTTAAACAAGTAGGTGCTTGTAGAGGCTGTTCCAGTGTGGGTCAGTGATACAAATAACAAAGTAAATCTATAAGTGTCCAGTTTCTCATAATTTATTATTTACTATAAATTGAATCATATATGTTCAAATAAGTATTTGGACACCATAAATGAACAATGCCTATTACATAATTGAGACATCTATAGTATAAAGTAATTAGGCTGTTACAGTCAAAAGAATTCTGCAAGACAGATTTGTTTTTTATTTAATTTTGTTTATGTTTATTTTAATATATCCTTTTCAGGTTGTATTGTTCCAATACGTATCTCTGTGCTTTTTTTAATTAAATAACAACAAAAAAAACTCAATTGGCTGCAGTTCATTGCTTATTTTTGTCTGTGTAATTTCTTTTTCTGCAGCTTTAAGTTCATCTTCTTTTTAAGTGAATGCTGGCTTTACACTGTGATATCATGATTGATGTAAGCTCAGTGGTTAAGGCATCAAAACTATGAGCAGAAAGTTGTGAGATCAAATCTCAAATCTTTTACACCTCAATTGCTCAGTTGTTGATAATTGAAAGCTGTTATAGATAAGGACATCTGTCAAATAGCATAAATGTCAATATTTCTATCATCTTTCCAAAACATATATTAGTTGATGCTTATGAATGCATATGTATTGTCAAAATGAAAAAAGACTGTGTGTATAAATTTGAAGTAGATAAATGCACTGAAAACATATTAAACAATAAAAACTAAAATGTTTAAATGTTTATTACCCCTCACTATACATAGTGTATACTGTACCATTTTAAACCGAGACTTTTCCCTTTTTACCTCCAGAGTTGGGATGCTTTTGCTAGTTGGTTGTGGATATTCACTGAGCAGACGCTCTTCATCCAGGAACTTTCCATCCCGGCCATTATGTGCCGGCTGGAAGAGGCCGTAGTTCAGCACATCCTTTAAGCTTTGACTTAAAGTACATAGGATCTGCTGCTTTACTGCCCAGACTGTCAAGTCCACATCAAACCTCATACATTTCTGTTTGGGAAGATAAAAACTATAATGTCAATGTTCTGTCATTATTATTGTTGAAGCTACACAATTCTTATTCATGTCAGTTTTTTAGATTGTGGGAGAAAACTGAGGAACATGTAGGAACCAACCGAGGAACCTGGAGGAACCCAACCTGGAGGAGTATTGTTTTTTCTGGATGTAATGGGAAGCTTTGACATAACTATTTGCTTACAAAAAAGCAGTAGTGTTTTCTGCATCTGGTCTACAGACTACAACGAGTATTACCACTCCAGTGGTATAAGTGCTGTTTCAGCTGTTTGGTCGAGGTTAGTTGATGGTAATATATTCAGGGGTAAGGAGCCCCTCCATTCTCCTGAAAGAATAGAATCACTGCACTTGCATGAAGTATGAAAGGTGTCTAATGTGTACTTGCTGTAGTGCTTTACTTCCACTGCCATATTTTTTTGCTGAAGTCAGTGGTTAGCTATTCAGGTGGCAAAGTACCCGAAAGTAGGTTGATAGCATAGTCAAAAGGTCTGTGAGGAAGTACTGTAGGGTGCATGGCATGGTGGTGTTAAACATTTTTCTGGACTTAATGAAGCATTTGGGAATCATTGCCAGAATCCAGTGCCTGAAATGTGAAGCATGATAGGAATTATATATTTATTTTTTAGAAATAATACAAAATACCAAGCCTCCTCAGAACTGAGTTTGATCTGAATATTTTCAGCTATAGCAGATACCTCTTGCCAGAGTCTTCTGATATGTTTTGATGTTTAGGTCAATATGGGTGATTTGCATGGAGCTAGAGGAATATGACTGATGATGCTGGCAGGGACAAAAAGAAGACACAGAGTTGAGAAGCGTGTCTAGGCAACTGGCCAAACTGATGCAGGGTCGAGTGACAACCCGCTGTTGCGCCAAGCCAACTCTGTGATCACATTTGCTCTCAAACTTAGGAGAAAGGCAAAGTTAAATGTAGGTTCAATCCATCTGTTTCCTTCAACTAATGTGCAAAACCTAAAGACATATTTGGTTGCTTACTGTTAGCCTTTTTTGAAAGACATAGGAATTTTACCACTCTTCCATTGTATAACTGCAAAATTTTAACTTTATTCATCTAAAAAAACAAAAAGTGAATATGAGTTAAGATGAGTTAAGCGTCTTTGTCTTTGGCTAACCTGAGCTTTTAAGCCTTTCTGAGAGCTCTAAAGCAATAAACATTGGCACTAGAATAACCATCATATTTGTGTCAATGTGCCATGAGAAACTGCTTGCATTAAATAGGCACTGTCGTGTAATAAGCATGGTTTTTCATTTAACATAAGTTCTATTAGGAGTCTGGTGAGTTTAAGAGAGGCTAGGTGCTTGGATGGAGATCATGCAAGGGTCATCTGAAGTAATCATACTCTGAAAGTTCAGAAGCTACAGACATGGGCTTGTCACTAGTGGGAAATGAACATTTCATTATTATTTGTCTCAACCATCAAATGTATTGTGATGGTCAATGTTTAACTGTTGAAAAGTTATGAAAGGTGTTATATTAACAAAAACCCAAACTAATACATACAGACAATTATCAGTTATATATTTATGTTAAAAAAGCTTTTTAGTTTTTAGTTTTCGGATATCCAGTCCTCTCCAGCCAGCCAGCCAATAACACAAACATGCACACACATGACTCACCGTCTGCTGCAGATCTGAAATAATGACCCTAATGACAACCGTGTTGCTCTGCACGTCCTCCATGTAGCTTAGCAGTCTCTCAGCTGGTGCACTTATACTCTCATAGATATTGTCCTCTTTAGAGCTCCCGGAGACGGACTCATCAGAATAATCAGAAAAGCTGTGAGCCATTTCATCCTCACTGGATGTTGGACTCCGTGGCATAGTACAGGACACACACCGAGTTCACTGCAGAAACACACACATGCACACACATCAACTTTCAATCATTTTTTTCCATTTTGATGATTTTCTATTAACATGTAAGATTGGTTGTTTGCAATATTGGATGTATATTATATATATATATATATATATATATATATATATATAT
>JAAIIK010020415.1:1014627-1041329 GCA_014706435.1 Silurus glanis
TTTGGTTTTGTACGAGTTGAAATAAAAAGACAATGATTGGACTTTATCTGCTTCCGCGTCAGCAGCCTGACAGTCATGGTGCTGGACTTACAGTGGAGTTTATAGATCCTTCATGAAAAGTCGTGTGAAGTAAAACAACATATCCAATAAGTTTTATATTTATTGGATCAGGGCTCTTCTAGCCTTGTTATAACACTTTATAACAAGGCTAGAAGAGTAAAAATGTAAAAAAAAAATGATTGATTTGTTTCTTCTACATATACAGTATTGAGGCTCAAAAACACTCAACTTTACAGAGATCAGAATCATATTTGGTAATCCTTCATAGCAGCCAGTTGTAATGCATACACTCCTAATAAACCCTACAATGCTTTTGTCTGTTAATACAGCGAATATTTGGGATGGATGGATCGATTCGTTCTTATATGTTCAGTTGCTCAGACATTTAAATGAAAATGCTTAGTCCTACTTCTATTGATATTTTTTAATCCATTTAATCACTACTCAATCATTCTATTACATACTGCCAGTCTGTTCACAGTAATAGTCTGTTATTGTTTCTTTTCTGTATTGTATTCACAAATATGTACTCTATATGGAAGTGTGTGGACAAGATTCTATTTGCTTTTTTGAACGCCCTTGTTATTATAATGTTCACTCATCTGTGAAGCAGTGGTGGTTTGCATAGGTTGCATATTTCTGTAGTGATTTATATCCTAGTATACCTTAGCAATGATTTTTTTTAAAGCCTTTTGGACAATTTGGATGCAATGTGGATATTTAGTTTGTATGTGCACAATGTAATGCTGGAACAGATTTGAACAGACCAAAAACGAATAATAATTTTGACAACAATTTTCATGAAACGCGACAGATTTGACACTCTTTTTGGAACATATATTTTTTATCCAAAATACAGATGTCTGGCTAACTGGAACAAATTCTCCTCATTAATTTTCTTAAAATTGGTTCCATCCATATTGCCTGTGTTAGCAACAATCTTTCAATTTCCTCCTGTTAATGAAATAGCAAACCTTAAGCATGATGAATGGTTTTAACTGGGTACTGGCCTGTATTTGGTTTGTGCCCAAATTTAGGCTATGGGCCAATGGCTCAAGTTATTGATTTCTCATAAGACAACAAATTCATGATTTAATTACATTCCTATTTATTCCCTTTTCCCTTCTCTCTCATGCAGACTGGATCTGTGAAGCAGTGGTGGTTTGCATAGGTTGCATATTTCTGTAGTGATTTATATCCCAGTATACCTTAGCAATGATTTTTTTTAAAGCCTTTTGGACAATTTGGATGCAATGTGGATATTTAGTTTGTATGTGCACAATAAATGCAGACCATGAAAGGGAAGAAAGGAAGATTCTTGTCACCCCACAGACACATCTGTGTCACAGAATTGAACTGAAACTCACGCACACACACACAACTGTGTGACTGATCTGCACAACCCGGACTCTTTCTATTATCTGTCCATTCTTCTAACACGCTACAATCCGTCACGCTCCCTTAGATCTCAAAACTCCGGACTTTTAGTAGTTCCTAGAATAGCAAAGTCCACTAAAGGTGGTAGAGCATTCTCACATTTAGCTCCTAAACTTTGGAATTGTCTTCCTGACATTTTATGAGTTGCTCAGTAGCTCCTAGTTTTATAACCACAAATGTATTGTGTATAAGACTGTAGAAAGAACATTGCTCATAATCTTACATTCCAGTACTCAAGTTAGTTCTCACTCTCCAGTGTTCTGTATTGTTTAAAGATTTATGATCCCACTCTTGATGTCACCCAAATAAGGATGGGTTGCCCTTTTGAGTCTGGTTCCTCTCAAGGTTTCTTCCTTATAACATCTAAGGGAGTTTTTCCTTGCCACAGTCGCCATGGCTTCTCATCAGGGACAAATAGACACCATTCACCTTCACTCTTAAATTCTGTAAAGCTGCTTTGAGACAATGTCTGTTGTGAAAAGTGCTATAGATATAAACTTGACTTGACTTGATCTTTTTTTGGCTTGCTGCTATTGCTCTTTTGCACAACATTTTGTTTACATTGTTGTTACTTACAATGTTCACATGTACAATGTTTTACACACCGCAGTGTGCAATATACAACAGGTTTACTGTCGGCGCTCTTTTATGTTTTGTGTATTTGTTTTACTTTGTCTTGTGTTGTCTTGCACTGTCCTGTATTGTCTTGCACTGTCTTGTGTTGTCTTTGCACCAGGTTGCACACGATGCACTTTATGTGGACACTTACTAGTCCTTAGCCCTGTGTTTTCTGTGATTGTTGTTGTATGTAGCACCAGGGTTCAGGAGAAACGTTGTTTCATTTCATTGTGTAATGTGTAAGCTATATATGGTTGAAATGACAATAAAAGCTTCTTGACTTGACTTGACTTGACTTGACTTGACATGAGTCAAGACTGAGAGTGTCCCACAAATGCTTAAGTGTTTACTATTGTATGTAATGCAGAAGAACCAGCTTAAATGTAGGTGGGTTCAATCATGATTAGCTTGTTGTCCTGTTTTGTACTTGCATATCATGTTGGTGTGTGTGGTCTTTGTTTGTTGGTTGTTTGGTTTAAATAAACTGCACTCCCTCTATTGTGCATGCAGGGTTGTGGTGGCTTAGTGGTTAAAACATTGGACTGTGGATTGGAGGGTCATGAATTTCAGTATCACCAAGCTGCTACTGGTTAAGGGTGTCTGGGAAATCTGGGAAATGCCATACATTTGAATTTGGTGCAATATTTGGTGCAAAGTTGCTCTGGATGAGGGTGTCTGAGAAATGCCATAAATGTTGGTGCAAAATTGCTATACACAAATCTCTCAAGCATTCTTATTTTTTTAAATGAACACACTCATACATTTTCTACAAAACACAATATAACATGAGAATGTTCCCTCAATTGTAAATTCGTTGTCCTGCTACATGCCTTTCTTTCATGTCTTCCTGTCTCCTACACTCCACATAGAGGCTCTAAATGTGCATGATTATGGTCTTAGAAAATTCATTTTCCATTCCTTTTTTTTATCAGGAACTTCAGATTTTTCACTGTTACATTAAGTTTCCCTGCCGAAATATATTTTATGTGCTTATTTTAATCTCGACGTTTTGACCTACGTCCCAATCAGCCCAGACAAGAAATTAAAGAGCCTTGCTGTGTCCCATTTATTCAGACTTCATTTGCTTCTGCCTTTCTTATGACAGAAAGTCTGCTTTTTAACCATTACACTTGTCTGCAATCCAGTCAAAACATTTTTAACACAGCAATTAAATTCTGTGATGGTTAAAATTTGACCTGAAATATGTTTGGGAAATAGTATGCACAAACCAAATCCTACATACAGTTATATATTTACTGTTGAGTCCAAAAGTCCACAAATACAAAACATGCTATTGCATTTGCATCCTTTCTCTGCTTGTATTGTTCTGCACTCTCTTACTAATCGTCCCATCTGTCAAGATTTACCTCTGAAATGCAAATCTTACAGCATATCTCACAAACACGCATGCACACATCTTTTTTTTTTTTATATAAATTAATTAGTAAAAAAAAAATACATAGTCCACATGACAACAAAAAAAGAAAAGAAAACGTCTGGAGAATAATTGTTCTTTCACATGCAACTCAAGGTTCTAAAGGTTGGCTATCACCCATCTCTATATAACAGTTAGGATGACAGTAAAGATTTTCTTGTCTCTTGGTATTGCTCTGTGTTTGCAGCCTGGTCCTGGAGAATTACATTTCATTCCAGTGTAATCTTGTATATAGATACAGTATACATGACTTTTTTCATTCAGCAATGTTAAATAAACCCGACAGGCATAACACGGTGAACAATTAGTATCATGTTGATACTGATTATTCCAGTAACAGTAACCTATATATCAATGCCGTGCAAACAATTTTCACTTCAACCAAGCACAACTATTGTTTTGGATTGTGGGCCTCAGGTGCTCATACTGAAAATGTATTAAAGCTGTTTGTATTGAACAGGACATGACCATGTCTCTAGACAAGATTTGGAATTATGGGTACATCTCAAGTTTAATGGCTGTATAGCCAAATGTAATATATTGACCTATAAAATCTCACATGTTATTTTTTGCCTGATGTATGCCTCATTGCATAGCAAATATAGCTATGCATAACTAAGATCAGACATGTTTCTCTGTTTCTGCAATCCATCTGTATGCTTTCACTGAAATGATTTTGGTTTCAGAATTTAGAAGAGGTTTTATAAATCCTAAGAAGACAGAATCATTTTTATGACATCTTATTATGCTATTAATTTCAATAGTACAATTTTTACTGAAATTATATTAATAGACTGCAATAAAAGAAATGATCATCAATCATTCATTCATCTAGTACTGGATCACAACCTGGATTTTGGGGACCTCTGAACTAATTAATTTGGAACATAGCAGGTGGGCACAAATTTGCACAAAAAAGTGCAATTATTTTATTATGATTACATTGTAATAGATATGCAATTACACATTTCAGCTGTACACTAAATATAAAATAATAGTCACTTTGTATTTTCACATTTTTGTATGTCACTTTGTAATTTCACAGTGTATATCTATTAATTCTGTGTATCTATAAAGTCACTGACAATGATTCTTCTTGTTACGTGATTCATTTTCAGTGGAAAAATAAATCTTCACACCTTTATTAAAATCACACATATTTAGAAATATATTTTTAAAAATAAATATATCCCAGCATTAACATTATATAGCAACTAAAAACAGATCAAAATGTTTTGTGGGCAGTAAACAAGCAATCAAACAAGTGCTATTCCATGTACTGATTGTATATTGTGTTTTTTGGTGTATTGTTGTTTTGTACCAACTATAGATTTATCCACATAGGGTTTGTCAAAGATTTATGTCGGACATTTTTTAGGACCACTACCCCATAGCCTAGATTTGTAATCAGTATTTTTAGATATTCTTGCAGCACCTTTAATGTTGTTGTAGGTCTCTTTGCATCCTTAATGATATGTTTTTGTCTTTTTGTCAATTTGCAGGGACGTCCTGTTCTTGGTAATGTCACTTTGATGCCCCATTTTCTCTAATTTTCATAGCCTTTATGTGTCATGGTAATCCCATCTAAAGTTTTGTCTTTTGTACCCGTCTTCTTCTTCTCCTCTCAGCAGTGAGATTCTACACATTCTTTAGTATCTTTGTGAGGATCGTGGCTTTTGCATTCACATTAATCCAAGATGATGCCAAGAAAAATCCTGAAGAAACAGCTTCCTTTTTTAAAGGATAATCAGCATCAATTAATTGTTGACAGGAACTTACATTACACTTGGGACTAATTACTTTTCAACTTAAGTTTCAATGTGATTGGCAGCATCTGAGCATAGATACATGCTATTACTTGAACTTTTTGATTGCTGTTTCACCATTATTTAATAATTTTCAGTTTCTTTAAAATAAGTTGAATTTTAACAGGAGTGTGAAGACATTTGATATCCACTGTAAATGTTTTTCTGCCGGATAGTGTTTATGCTCACTAGCCTTGCTCACTCTAATTAGATTTTTACATATGCTGAGCATACCGAATTGCAAGACATAGTATACTGGTATTTACATAATCAACTATTTATACTAAATATAAACTAGATTACTTGACTTTAATATAAAAAGAATTCCTGATAATTCCTGACACCAAAATATTTTTGACTAATTTGTGTATAATAGTTCTGCATCTTTTCCATAAATTTGCTTTCAGACAGTAACACTGATCAATCTTTTCAGGACATCCAATTTACTCATAAACTTGGGTATAGCTGATGAATCTATACACCCTCATGGTGGTATGAATAAAAATGTTGCATGACCGTTGAATGACTGCTGACATTCTTTTCAAATGATTTTTTGAATCAATCTCTATGGAGATAATGAATGAATGATGCTAAATTAGATGCTGAACTTCCATGTTTATCTTGTCTTTTCTCTGTTTTGGCACAGCATATATAAAGCAGTGTCAACCAAAGAAAAAAACATCAAGTACTGTCAATAATCTGCTGATTAGTCAAGGATGCTGAAGGGCAGCACCCCACAATTCTTTGAACTACATGGGGGCTTTTCTTCTTTGATGAATCTGAATGTGTCATTTGGCATTGCAAATGTAAAACTTGAAGCTTAGTGTGTAATCACTTTTCTCATCAAATACTTTGATTAGGTGACAGGATGAACAGGATATGAACATACTGTGAATGAGAGATTATTAACAAACATGGTCATCAGCAAAGGTTTTGTATCCCTTTGGTTCAATGGTTTAAGACGGCAAAATTAGTTTCATGGTGAGCTAATTAAAAATAAGTAATTTTTGACCTAAATAGAGCAAGGATTTAGTTCTAAGCTGTGCTCAAAGTACACAGCTGTTGTCAGATTAGCACTACAGACTTTTTCCAGTCCTTTTCCAGTAGGTTTTAAGAAATCCCTGTGCATTCATTTATATCCCTGTGTGTATTCATATACACACATATTCAAATTGTATTGATTCAGAGGTACTGAGGTACTTAACACCAATGACAATTGCAATCTGCCTCACCACTGCCAAGAGCAGGCTCTGCAACCTAGACATAACAGCATAAAGAGCAAACATGCAACTTAAGAGTGTTTCTTCCTGAATTGACATTGCTTCAAATATATTTTGAGCCAGAACAGAGAAAATTAATTATAAACATGGAAGTTAATTGAACAAACTTTTATCAAGAGGAAATTGGAGAGTCAATACCAGGGAAGGACATGAAAAAGAATAGCTTTACAAGCCTTCACAAATGTAGTGTGGAGAAGCTATGCATATCGTAAGTCAGGATACTCAACTAAAATCTTAAATCTGCTCTCCTCTACTGATCATAGACATAGAAAGGATCATCAACCACCATAACTCTACACATGTTTGTCAACCATAGTCTACAAAATATCCTAGTGGTGAAATTGCCTAATATCATCAGCAACATGAAATTTTGGCAGTGGACCAACCAGCAACACATATTCACACCAATCAAGGCTTGAAGATGGAAATGGATATGCCACACATTGAGAAAAAAATAACTTTAACTTTACAAAATAAGCTTCAGAGTAAAATCCCCAAGGAGAATAGAAAAATGAAGCCCAAAGAACACCTGCAGGGGATTAACAACAGACCTGTGGAAAATTACCTGATGATTTTTGAAATTACATTTACTTATATGGCGCATTTGTATTTACTTACATTATATTGAATTATGAATATAATAACATAGCAATTCTGCTGCACAAGATGAATTCTGAACTGGAGAAGATAATAATATAAGAGATATGACATCGACACAATTAATTCATACATTCAGAATATCTCCCTCATTCTTTCACAAGCAACTATTTTATTCAAATAGTTCCAAATTTTCCTTTAGTTAGGTAGTTCAACACACATCTAGCTGTGTATTTTCCCTTACATATAACCAGTGGTGGACGAAGTACACAAAAGCATGTACTTGAGTTAAATTAGAGATACACTAGGTAAAATATTACTCCAGTAAATGTACTCCATTTAAAATTTCACTTCAGTAAAAGTACAAAAGTATTTGCCTTCAAATGTACTTAAGTATCCAAGTACTATGAAGTACTATGATTTATTATGGCTATGATGTTTATTATAATTTTTTATCACAATACTGTTTGCTTGATCAACTCAATTTATGTGAAAAGAATCTTATGTTACTCTTACCACAAATATCTTTTAACATAATTACAAATAATGAGTTAAACACTGATTGATATCTACTAAATTATCATGAGCCCAAAACCTTATTTTCAACATCTTAAAAAAAGAAATTGTGCAAATAAGGCCACAGGTGCTGTGGCTAGTTAGAGTCAGGAGTTTCTTCCATCATTTATTCCTCTGAAAATGTACAGTACTGCTTGCTGTTGAACTCACACTGATCTGAATGTTGGTGATAAGTAGATACCACCAACCGGCAATAGCAGTTTTAGCTTGAATGATGCCCTGGGTGAACTACGCCGTGACCCAACGTTTCCACCATTCATTTGTTTCAGCTTTGTAAAGCTCCTCTCTGCCTGAGCTACGGTCACTGGATGATTAAGACATATTCTCAGAGCAGTCCACAAATTTGAAGACATTTCCGAGAGCTCCCTTACATGTATAAATATCACTCTAAATGCATTTATTGCACTATTAAATATATGTAATTGTGCACAATTTATCAAACTCTCAGAACCAAGAACCATACAACTCTTTGGCTAATTGTAGCCATAAGATACAGTACATGTAACATCTATATCCTTCTGATGTATGTTTTTTTAAATCAACCTTTTAAGCTGCGTTGGAGAGTCCTTTTATTGAATTAAGTTCAGGAACTTTTCAGTACAATCATAGAAAACCTTTAAGACATCACCTTAATAAAGGGTAACCAAATCAATAAGTTCTAGTTTAACTACAATCCAACTACTCTAGTTAGGTTGGAATTGTTTTGTTGCTACACATTATGATAAACTACATACTATAAATTATAATATTATGCAAACTAAAATAAATATTGTTGCCCTATGCGTAAAAGCATAGCAGGTAACACAGCATAACCTAAGTCAGGGGTCACCAACCTTTTTGACACCTAGAGCTACTTCTTGGGTACCGACTAATGTGAAGGGCTACCAGTTTGATACACAATTCTGAAATAAAAATGTGCTCACTTTACCTTTAATTATATGTTATTATTAATAATTAATGATTTTTATCTATGTCAAACTCAATTGCACATGGGGCCAAAACTCAAAGCACACTTTAGGTCGCAGGCCGAAAAGGATAAACATTTATTGAACACACTAAAACAATGTTTTTTGAACATAAATATGAATAAAAACAGACAGGAATATTTTTCCAGAATAAATAAACTTAAACTTTAAATAAATAGCTCTCCATAAAAATATCTCCTGTCCAAATTATATTATATATAAGTTAGAAATATGAACATGCTGCGAAAAAACCCTGAACAAATAAATAAAAATTGTGCTTTTAAGTTAATGTTAAAACAACAACAAATCAAAACAATCCGATTTCTTTGCTCTTATGCATTTTATAAAAAATAATCTTAAACTTTAAATAACTTAAAATATTTTGCTCTTCATAAAAATATCTCCTGTCAAACACCAAAAAACTTCTTTAACTCTTCTACTTTCTGTATCTTTTGCTCTGCATTCAGGTTTTTCAGCTTCTCCTGATGTTTTGTCTCGTATTTCCGTCTTAGATTCAATTCCTTAATTACAGCCACATTCGTTTCACAAATACACGGGTTTACCGCCAGTGTCAGTAAACATCTACTCAGAATCCCATCGGTTTTAAAAGGCTCTGTTTTCAGAATCAACTTTTCTCTTCGCTACTGTGAGGCGCTGTTTTACAATAACTGTACAATAGGGTTAAATACATCAACAGAAGCTCGACTTGATTGACGCTGGAATGTTCCCAGGTAGTCTAGCGTTCGGTAAGGCAGCTGAAGCGCTGCATTATGGGATCTGTAGTTTGTGTTTCAGCTCTTCATATTGCTGAGACATTAATAACAATAATAATAGATCTTTATAAAATCATCTCGCGGGCCGGATATAATTGTACATCGGGCCGGATTTGACACTGAGTTTGACACCCCTGATCTATGTGAAGACACTGATCATGTTAATGATTTCTCACAATAATTATCAACAATGATTTAACAAGGTAGGAAACAGCTATTTTTAGAAAAGGCTCGCAGGCGACTCATGTGGTCCTTGCAGGCGACCTGGTGCCCGCGGGCACCACGTTGGTGACCCCTGACCTAATTGGACCCCTAACCTAATTGGACCCCTGACCTAATTGGACCCCACTCCAATTCCCGACCAGGTTCATTGACTGTGACATGGTATAAAAATGTATGCGACCGTGCAAAATAACAGTTAAAAACAAACAAAAAAAAGTTTTTGTTGAGTGGACCCATGTTGCCTATGCCTAAATCCTAAACTACAAAGTGGCAATCAAAACAAGTTTAAAACACAGTGCGGGTTCTACCCTGATTGGTGGCTTGCTGCGTGCTTGAACCGTTAAGTTTTTATTCACTCATAAATAAAAGGGAACGACTGATTTTGCAAAATGTAGTCAAATATTTGACTTTGATATGTAGTGAAGTTAAAGTAAAAGCCTCCTTTTATGCATCTTATTTAGTAGAATTAGGAAAGGTATATACATATATTTGTTTCAGATTTGTTTTGTCATATTCAGAAAATCAGAGCCACAAAGCAGAGTAATCCCATTTGACATGTTAGATATTCAGTTGTCAGAACTGTGTAGTAGAATAAACATAATCTTGATCTTTTTTTTCCATAATGCATAAAGTGTTAGGATGAATTAGTTAGTGTAGCTTGCAGAGACCTGATAATGCACAGAGAATTTGCAATCAATGTTGTTTAACTGCACTAGACCTCCCTGTTCAAAAGAGATCAGGGCATTGGTTTGGCTAAATTCGTACAACATTGTTGAAAGCCCCCAGTTCAATGTCATTATGATAAAGAGATGAAATACTGATACATGCTATGTACATGCTATAACAGGGAGGAGTAACTCATCTAATGATTACGGCAACAACGAGGGAGCATTGGCAGATCTCTGCATGAACAAAGGTATGAAAAGCTTTTCTGTAGCATCCATGTGTTTAATGATATTCATTACCACACACAATCCTTACTAAAAAAAAATAAGGGTTGATTTAACCTTCTTATTGTTGAACAGAAACTGCGTTGTAGCCTTATTCATTCTACTGCAGTTCAGTCATCTCAGACAAAGGTCAGAAATGAACATGGAAGTCGATAATATGCATAGAATGCTAATGACAGGGTGGATTCTGTGTAATTTAAATGCTTTTAGTCACCTCGGTCATAATGAATGTCAAAGGGTTTACAAGAAACTAGACACATGTGCCAATTTTGAAGTTATTACATTTGCACAGTTGTTCTAATATATATTATACTACACATAGTCTACATCCAATACTACACAATGACCTTTGACATACAATTGACATGTTTTCACACTAATCCACATATTAAGCCTATAATGTCAGGACCTCCATGCTAAAGGAGAATATATTAATTCCAAATGTACAGAAAGAACATTTTAAGATCAAGAGTGTAGGAAACATAGACATCAGGTGTAAACTGCTCAATGGCCAGACCATGCACTTCACACCTAGGCCTTTATTGATGTCCTCCCTGTGTTAGTCCACCTCTTAATACATCATTATGTTTTTTTCAAATGTCTGTCTTGAAATTGGCCCTGTAAATATATCTGTGACCAAATAATATTTTTTTTTTCCCTCTGTCAGCCATTGTGGAATGAAAAAAAAAAACAGCTATTGAATCTACACAAATATATTTTAGCTTGTGCAGTTTGCTACAGATGCTGTTTATGAGTTATAATTGATACGTTGTCTGACCATTCAGTCAAAGGACGTGACTTGGTGTCACCAACTCAAAAGGTAATTGGTTAAAGCAATAGCTTCATTCTGATGTATATGAAGATACTTTTATAGTATGGGACAACACTTTTTTATTACCTTTTAATGCAGTAAATTTGATGCAAACATGTTCAGCTACTTTCACATAAATTAAAAAAATCGTTAATGTAAGTACTCATTTGACAACCAGAGCAATGATAACAAGTTACTTACATGTCAAGCTGAAAGAATTGACATTATTGGCAGGTAAGGTAGCATAATGCGTATTGATGCTCCCTGGTTTTTGAAGTGCATTATGGAATTTTTCCACTGGAAAACCTCCGGTAAACTGGAAGAATTTTGTGATTAAGATAATCTCATTAGAATTGTTTTAAAATATGATTATATAATATTCTTATTAGAATAGTTTTGACAAGGGCCGAAACTTAAAAAATACAGGAGATGAACAGAATATGTTTTTATATTAATATATTTATTTATTATATATACTCTAATTTTTAATTTTATTAATTATAATAAAAACTATAATAGTATACTTAATTGAAAATTTTATAAGCTTCTTTAAACAAAGATGGCAGTATTTCTTTGGTTCATTTACTGTCTATATGTATATCTTAGGTATGGTCAGCTGGGCTTTAAAAAATACACTGTGAGAATTTATCTTTGATTTTGCATGTGACCTACTTACAGGACATATGGGTATGTCCATGTTTCTCGAAATATTTATGAGAATATATACGGTATATGATAAAAGAAAATTGTTTGCTCTGCAAATTTGAGAGGAAATCTGAGAGAAAATTTGAGGGTCTGTCATATTATAGGGAGAAGATACAGTGATCCATCTTGCTTTTCTCCACCAGTCTCATCTGGATTTACAGCAGTGTAATAATGAAACCACATAAAAGGATTAAAAAAGGTCTTATACATTGGCATTGTGGTTAGGATGCGGCGCTCTCAACGCTGTGGCCCGGGTTCGATCCCCGGTCAGGGAACCAACCCCAGCCATTAGGGTTGCACAAGCCTTAGTGCCGGTCCCAAGCCCGGATAAAGGGGGAGGGTTGCGTTAGGAAGGGCATCCAGCGTAAAAACATGTGCCAAATCAAACATGCGGATGATCCGCTGTGGCGACCCCTAACGGGAGAAGCCGAAAGAAAGTTATTGTCAATCAAAATCCAGAACAGCTGAGGGATGCGGGACAAAGGACTACAATGCTGTGCATTACAACACCAAGTGGTACGCTTGCTCATGCTAAATCCTTCACCCAGTAGTCTGGCTAAATCAACTTCCTACTTTGCTTGTACTTCCTTGGTTTAGTCACATGACATGCATTAGTCGCATGACACTAATTACATTTGTTCAAAGACAAATTTTTAAATAGTATTAGTGTCAGGACCTGCCAGGTTTGGCGGCGCTCACATTTCCGGTTTTGCAGCGTGCACTCCCGAGTTCTCAGAAGTGGACCCAGCATCTTGCATTTGGGTCCTTCCACTCAGTCACCATTCCTGACAATTACCAGTAACATCTATTTTAAACACCAAAACAAGCAGTATTTCAAAGTATGAAATAAAATACAATTGATGGAAACGTTTTTATTTTGTGGCTTATCCCATAATATTCACCTAACAATAATTACTGGAAACCCACATGCACACTGTGTATTCCTATAGCCTTATAGAACTTGCCATGTAAAGCCATGCATGTACTGTATACAGTACACTCTCAATATATCATTCATTCTGATCCTGCTGTGTAAAGGTTATAAAAAAAATGAGGAGAGGAATATAATAGTTCTGTAATTAACCTGTAAAACTTGACAGAGATGAGAGTGACCTGTAATAGAAAGGCAGCTTCCTTGTTCACTTATTCAATAAATAACAGGGCAGATTCAGACATATGATGTGTTTTAAATGACAGTTAAGTGTCTCTAAATTATCACTTGTCACTGATATACCAGGAAAAAGTATTACAGTGTATATTTAAAAAAAAAAAAAGAAAAAAAAGTTTGCTAACTAACTCAATATCAGGTCATACTTTAAAAGAGATAAATAAACTTGAAATAAAGGTTTATATTCTACTTGTGCTTCAATGTGTCTGTAAATTTACACATGAGAAGACTGATGAAAACCTCAATATGACTACTTTAAAAACATAAACTTTGCCTAAATTACTGTACTTTTAAATATTGAAGATTGTTTTAATAGTTTCAAGAGCTATGTTGTTATAATTTGTTTATTTGTTTTTAGCATTTTGTAGGTGTAATTACGAAAAACACACCCTCATGCTAGTTCACAAGGCCAAAGAATAATAATAATATACAAAATAAAGAAAGTGAGCCGATATATATCCATCATTTAATATTTTAAATGGCATGGAATTTAACAAGCCTCATAATTACCTCATCATTTATTTAATGCTCCAAACTCCAAACATTTGAAATGAGTTCTGTAGGCATCGCTACATGCAAACTAGCTGTGTCAGGAACACACTTTAAACATATCGACATGAGTATCTGAATGTTTTTAGAATATTGCAATGAAAATGTAGTTTGGTCTACACAAACATTTACACAGCAATACTGAAAATAAAAGAAGGCCTACAGTTTTCTGAAAAATTCACTTTCTCACTGACTCATTGCTTATTCTCCGAAAAAGTCACACTCCCTTTTTTCTCAATGATTCACTCTAATTTAATAATTGATTCACACGACATGACTATTTACTATTTTTTTTTCTACTCATCCACCCACCTATTAATTCAATTATAATTAATAGAACCCCCACTTATTCAATAAATGACTCAATAAATCACTCTCTAGACCAGCGGTTTCCAACGTGATTCCATGGCCTAGTACATGCCTGCTGTCCGGGTTTCGGGGATCTCTTTTCTAGATGAGTCTTTTACTAACTCACTCGCTCAATGACATTGACTCACTCATTCGCTGACTTCCTTTGAGTCTCCCTTACTTTGTCACCCAGTTAATGACTCAGTCACTCACTCTTAAACAAACCTCTTATTTAACCAATAATACAATGATCTTGTTTTCATGATAATTCACACACTTATTCTTTCTATGACTCGCTCTTCTTTTCTCTATACTCACCCACCTATTTACTGAATTATTTATGCTCCCTAAATTAATTTTCTTCCTTTTTCTTCTAAATATTCACTCAATTAGTCATTCACACACTCAAATTATCCACATGCCTTCTCACTAATCAGTTCTTCACTCACATAATATTTCACTTAAACGTTCACTTTTTAAAAAAAATCACAATCTTTTTAAAATCACAAAAAAGCTCCTCCTCAAAATATAACATTTTTCACCTTATGGGTGAGGCTGAACTCAGTGCTACGGTTTGCCGTATTTGGGACACTAGCTAAATAAAGAGTGTCTAAATAGAGTGCTGAAACACTATGTCCTCTTTCCCTCCTTTCACAGCCACTCTGTCCATCTCTCTTATGTCCTTTTTGTCTTATTGTAGAGATAAAGTTAAAAAAAATACATAATGCAATAATCATTCACAAATAGAATGGAAAAATTCTATATTGCACTGTAGCAACAGTGTGAGTGGTAGCCATTGAGGCAAAATGCTAGAAAACAGTGTAAGGTGGATTTATTAAGTTATAAAAATTCTAAAAATAAAAAAATGATGTTATCTTTCATTTCATCAGAAACATAATGCGAAACAAATGACTAAGCAAACTGCACGTCCTCCTGACATCATGATATTTTAATTGTTAATGAACAAGTAGCTATAGACGATATAGCTAGAAATCATTTTAAACACAAAATCTGGGAACAATGCAAGGATTTATACTTGATTCTGTAACAAAGAAATATGATGGAAGGAGAGCAAATGGCCAGTGCAATGCTGTGCAATGACTAAGTTATAGTGAGAGTGTTTTAAATAACTCTTGATTGGATGACATAGTGCTGGGTTAAGCATGGAGTTCCAATCCCTACCTGTTAGAGTGGACAAAGGCTATTTACACACTTGGCCTGATTAATTAAGTCCAAACCCAGGAATTCTGAGCTTTTTTGAAGAGAGGGGTTCACAGAAGAGATCTTTTTGAAAATGTATCAATTGTGCAATTCCCTGCATTCATTGTAAAGTTGAATGAACTAGGATTCTTCTTCTTCTTCTCCTTTCATGGCAATACTCAAGTGGCAAAGAATTTTATTACATGGCATGTGGCCATGTATTTATTTTGCACAATCCAGGCTAGTACAAGACAAGAATATTTTTGTTCTGTTCTTATATCACATAAATTAACTAATTACAAAGCACCTGTATAATACATTTATATATATAAAAAAACAACATTTGTTATGTGTTGAGTATCCACATGTTGCCTTTGGAATTAAATAAACAACAATCCAACATGAAAAAACAAACATATGTATTGTTGTGTCAGCTGGGAGAAACATGTGATATAAATTAAGAAATAATAAAAAGTTCCTATCTCATGCAGCTGCACTAAGTAAGAAATTCAATCCAGTGATTTCTTTTTATAAAATAACATCTTATTTACCTGATTTCTAAACCTTTGAGCCACACTGTTATTCATCTTCTCAGTTGTTATTTTATCTACTCACTTGCTCATCAACTCATTTACAAGCTGTTCTAATAGATGTGTGAGAAATAACGCCATTCTTTAAAGGTGGTGATTGTATTTCTCTCTGGCAGCAATTCTTTCCACCTCTCTGAGAAAATTCCAGCACAAAATAGCAAAAAAGAGAGATTACATATGCTTTAGTGCAGGGGTCTCCAACTACCTCTATCAGGCTTTGGTTTATTTGATACCAAAATAAATGTTTTTATTTTATTTCCATTTTACTGATTTTCGCCAGTCTGCGGGATGTTTTATTTTAAAAAAAGACCACAAGTGCCAATATCTCGCACTTGTTTTAGTCACATTTTATTTTGCGTGCTATTCAAAGAAGAAAGGTGTTTCTCAAGAGGAAGATACGCCGATGCGCCGGTACTTCAGCAGGTGCTGCTACGCCTTTATTCCTGTAGTATTACGGCACTTGTAGTGCTACGACTTTATTCTCGTCATTTCGACTTTATTCTCATAGTGCTACGACTTCATTATCATAATCTTAGTTTGTTTGTTTGTTTTGACGTGGCACTAAAACAACAACAAAAAAATACAATAAATAAAATCCAATACAGAACAGCTGACAGACCCCATTGTATTTACCTTTATGGCAGAAACTCTTATGCAGAACAACATACAATTATTTTTAATTCAATTGAGCTAAGAGCCTTGCTTAAGTGACAAGAGTTGGGGCAATTTGATAGTGCTGGGATTCTGATAAGAAGCCCAAAGTATAAACAAATGAGCTACCACTTCCCCCTACCAAACCTAGCTACTGGATACTGCAGAAAGAAAACACTAATTATTTAGTTAGTGAGCGAATCAACCCACTCATTTAGCTAATCTTATCTACTTACAGTATGATTGATTTGTTTAACCAGATTACCATGTTATGAAAATCACCCAAGAAGACAAACCAAGCCCTGGTTGTGGTGCCTTTTTCTGTGTTTGTCTAAGTTGATAAATGATAAGAATTTTTTTTTAAATCTGTGACCTTCTCTACTATCTGTCTCTTTTTGTCTACTGATAAGAAGGTTAAAACCTGCCACGTTCGTAAAGACAGCAGGACACCACAAAACCCTGGCAAACTGCTTCTGTCACTCTCTTTCTTTCACACACACTGAAGTCTTTCTAGTAAAATCTGTCTACTCTGTGGACATCTTGGCAATGCTCATGCAAAATGTTATTTTCTGTCCTGTCAACTTGAAGGCTGAAACAGAGAGACAAGATGATGTTTCCAGGAAAGATTTAATGTTATAGTTTGACAAGAATTGTGTAAATGATACATTCCTGGGGAAAAGATGGGCCTGAAATGTCAAAATATTAGGCTTTTAATTGGCATAACAAAAAAATCATTTGATCGGGAAATGAGTAGGTTAATATGGGATAGCTTTTGACTTTGATGCTTTAAATGTTTGAGCTTTGTGGGTAAACGTGAACAGCTTTTTACAGAAAGAACATTCACTGTTGTTCTAAACACTGTTGTACAATGTATAGTGCATAATGTATAAACTGACAGGTTTAATATAAGCAGAGAAACCTCATTTGCTTCTTTTAGATTGGTTATTTAGAAAGCCATAAATAAATTCACCTCCATTTATCTTCTGTTCTTTTTAATTATAAACCCAAAGATGCCAATAAAGCCCAAGTAATTCTGTCATCTCTGCTTAGTGTCCTCAGTGCATTTAAAAGTTGGAGCTGGGGACAGTAACTGGCTTAGCGGGCCAATGTCATTTACCTTAAGGGTTCAATCATTACATCAATCTAGTTATCAATTTATCCTTTAATATATTTTTTACTTTTAAATAATTTCAATTTTGTAATGATTAACCCCCTAATTGGATACGATGCACCCTTGTGGTAACGATTGTACAATCCAAATCTGACACTTCACTTTAATTAGCATCTCAATTGACGTGTTTTTTTTTTTTTTTTTTCTTCTTTTTTTTTTTGCTAACCTTCATTATTCCATCCAAAATCTTGCTGACCTTCTCACTGGCAAAATTAGCATTTAAATTGCCTCTCTGCCCATGCTATCGATTTTCATAGACTCACATTCAACTCCTATGAAGGTGACAAAGAAAAATAAACATGCATTAAATATGAAAACACCAACATTCAGCTGGGTGTCTGAAACTTTATATAAAAAAAAGGATATTTATTAAACTATGGATTATATCCATAAAATGGTGCCTCTACAGTACATGCCAAACTAAAGGCAATGATATTTATTCAATTATGGATTATATCAATAGAAATGGTGTATCTACAGTACAAGTCCGAAGTTGGGATGCTGTGTAAAATGTAAATAAAAAATATATATACTTTATAATGATTTGCAAATCTCATAAACCCAACAGTTTGTATATACACTGGCGATCAAAATTAGAGAACAATTTATAAACAATTGAACAATTCTGAAATAATGTCATCTTCACTGCTCAACAGTTGAAGGAGTTTTTGTCCTGTCTATACCATGCTACCAGAACACCTTTTCCACAAAATGCATTAAAAAAATAATGCATTAAAAGGCATTTAAAAAAAAAACATTATTTTGCAGAAAACACACTGATCAAAATTAGAGAACACTTTCAGATACCTCCCAGTTATTGGTGTTAATCTGGTACCTGGTGCTAATTTCCTTGATTATCTGTCAACCCCTATTTAACTGGCAGCCTAACTTCCGGTTTCACTGACTCTGCAAGATGGTGGGCCGTTCTAAAGTGACTGAAAGCCTCCGGCAGCAGATTGTCCAGATGAAGGCCAAAGGGATGACCTTATCAGCCATAGCAAGGCAAGTTGGTCGTTCCAAATCTGTGATTTCAAGAATATTGACTCTTTACAACATCACAAACTCATTCAAGTCCGCCAAGAAGGCTGGTCGTCCACGGAAGACAAATACAAGAGAGGACAGGATACTGCAGAGGATCTCAATGGGCAATCGTTTCCACACTGCAGCTGTTATTGCTCACCAGTTCAGCGCTGAACAGGGTAAGGATCTGTCTCGTCATACAGTGTCTTGACGTTTAAGAGCATTTGGACTGAAAGCCCACTCTGCAGTGACCAAACCTCTCATTAGCAGAAAGAATCAAAAGGCTAGACTAAGCATGTTGTGTGGACAGAGGAGAACTGGTCCAAAGTTCACTTCAGTGATGAAAGCAAGTTTAATTTATTTGGGTCCGATGGGAAACATTATGTTCGGCAACAAACTGGAGAAAGACTGAACCCAAAGTGTGTAAAGAAGTCAGTGAAAAGTGGAGGAGGAAGTGTCATGGTTTGGGGCATGTTTTCTGCAGCAGGAGTTGGGCCTCTTATACAGCTACATGGCAGAGTGAATGCAAATGTTTATCAGAACCTTCTTCAACAACATATGGGTCCTTCCATGCGTTCATCACCCAATCAGCCCGCAGTGTTCATGCAGGACAACGCTCCATGTCACACAGCAAAACGGGTAAAGCAGTTCCTTGAAACTGAAAACATTGAAATAATGACATGGCCTGCCCAGAGTCCTGATCTCAACCCAATAGAGAACCTCTGGAAAATCATTGGTGACAAAGTTATGGCCAAGAAACCCACTACAGTCACCGAACTGTGGAGGAGACTGGAAGAAGAGTGGACCAAAATCACACCAGAGCAGTGTGAGAGACTAGTGCTGTCCTGTGGCCGCAGATGTGCTGAAGTCATTCAGAGCAGAGGCCTGTACACTTCCTACTAATTGCTGACTGTTGTAACCTTCAGAAAATTTTGTTGTAATCTTTTTCCATGCTACAGTTATTGTTGTTCTCTAATTTTGATCAGTGTGTTTTCTGCAAAATAACGTTTTTTTTTTTAAATGCCTTAGTTATTTTGTGGAAAAGGTGTTGTGGTAGCATGGTATAAGCACCGTCATACCATTAGAGAGCAGGCATTTGAACTGAGTGCTGATAACAATCTAGATGATTCCTTTTGTCAGGGAACCGCCTGCCACGCCGTCCCTCAACACTCCGCACGCCCGCAGCACCTCTCCATCGTACTAAGTACCTGCACCTGCCGCTCATCTCCACTCTTCCCTACTTTAAGGCATGCCCTTTCCCAGAGTCCCCGTTCATTCTACAGTTTACGCTGGGGAACTTACATGGACTACACGCCTAGTGGAACTAACCTTCCGTTGGACTTTACCATACTAAGGATAATACGGGTTCCGTTGGACCTTCCCTTTCTAACGATTATAGCGGACTCTACCTTTCTTACAGACATACCGGATTCTATAGACTTTGTTGGTACTGTGGATGCATTCTGTGTTCAATCAATAAAACCTCAGTCTATGTAACGTCGGTTTTGGTGTCATCCAGCCTGACACCTTTACTCTTTAGTTTAGAGGACACAGGGTTCATGAAACATTAAATATTGATTGATTTGATATTGAGGAATGTTTTTCTTGAATTTTTACATAATTTGTAGACACAGTTTTTTGCAGATTGGTGAACCTCCACCTTGCCGAGTGACCACCTCTCCAAAATATTATGTTTATACTCATGTTACTGACTTGTTGCCAATTAACCTAATTGTTTGTAAGTAGATCCTGTTTCATTTTAATAACACTTACTTTTCCAGCCTTTTGCAGTCCCATCCCAACAGCTACAGCCATCAAATTAAAGACTACATGATGTTTTTCTAATATTGGTACATTTTCTCAGTTTAAACACTTGCTATAGATTCTATGTTTTATTGTGAATAAAATATGGGTTTATGAGATTTGTAAAACACTGCATACTGTTATTATTTACATTTTATATAGCATCCCAAAATGTTTGGAATTAGGTTTGTATCTTTCTATGTACAGTTTCTAACTATCTATCCAGAAACCTCCCTACTGACCTACCTACCTAGCTAGATATCTGTCTGCTAGTCGGTCTGTCTGTTTGTCTATTTTTTTGTCTGCCTCACAATATCTCAAATAAACTAAATGACAAATTAAAATTGACTATCAAAATAATTTAATAAGATATTAAAATTGTATTAGATATTTAATTATTTAGAGGTAATCAGTTAATCATTGACACAAAAACATATTGAATAACTATCTTAACTACTTTAATAAATGTTATTAAATTGACCTCGTAAAAATGGTTTTGTGATTTTTTCACAAAACCATTAAAATAAAATATATGGACCTGGTTATGCTTCACAGAACCTTGATTAACCTAAGGCTGGAGGAACAAAATTACATAATCAAAAGAACAAAATTTTTTCTCTGCACCTGACCCACTGACATGAATGCTCATATTGGCTCAAGCTGATGGGTAAAATTATAGCAGATTTTGATTTGCTGCTGTGTGTTAACATAGGGGTAAGAGCATGCTGAGACACATTGGCTTCACTCTGGTTGCCTTATCCTTCAATCTTGCTTTTTCTTTCCCTTTGCAACTCTCACTCACTCTTGCTAATCCGAGGTCCTGCTGTCTGTCTGTAGAGGCTCATATCTCTACTCAGCAGCCATCTGGCCAAAAAAACATCACATACACAATTAAAAACTGTCTGATGATCACTAGCCTCCTCTAAACTCAGCACCTACATAACCGCCAGATGGAATAAGTACCACAAAGGCTAACAAAAAGAAGAAAAGGCTTCAAATGGATAGTGTTTAACCCTCATGGATCCTTCGTAAATAGGGCCTTAAACAAAAAACTGCACAAGGATCCAAAACCATTTGAGGTGTGTGATATATAATTGCATTTAATTTTAAATTTGTTTGTATTGAGTGATTTTGGTGACATTTTTTTGAATAACTAATTCCAGGTCATTCTGGTTGAGACATCAAACAGGTGAACTTTTCAAATATTTAAATATTTTGACTGTTTGTTTGCTTGGACAAAAGAAACCAATAAAAAGTGGAATGATGATAAAAAAGAATTGCATTAAAATATTTAAATATAGTATTGCTATATTGATATTATATTATAATTAAAAGTAATAATTATTAAATTGAATTGAATTTGATGAAATCACTTTCAACAAATGAGAACTAGAATCGAACACAGAATACAGTAAGCAGGCGATGTGCAAACACATCATAAATTGGCTATAAGCCATAAACCAAAGAACACAAATTCATAATCAGGAGCACTATAACAAAACAATAAGGCTTAATATTGCAAACACAAGACACGGATGATATACTTGTGACTTTGGACTTGTATTCCATTGTGTCCATGTATGTAGACCACTGAGTTTGTAGTTGGAGGCAATGCTTGTAGGATGTGTACAAAGAGAAGCAACATTGATTCTGGCATTGAGGTGACAACAAATAATGTGTGTGATGTTAGATTTTTTTTTTTATCTTGAATTCTTTTGTATTGTCATTAGATGGCTAGATGCTACTGGTAAGCAACATTTTTAAAAGTTTAACTAGGTCATAGTAAACCATTAGCATCTGAATCAGTGATGAAAAAGATGTATTCTTGCTGAACTTTTTAAGAAATCAAATAATTTCACTTTCCTTTAAAGTAAAAGCAAACAGTTTATAATACTCGCTTTTGTCTGACAAGAGCGAGAATTATCCAATGTCAATATATCCAGTGTTATCCAGTGTTATTCTGTAAATTGTACAGCTATATACAGCTAAGTGGTGTTACTGGATTCATGAACACATGCAAGATTGTGATAGTCATGTGGAAAAGATAAACACTAGAGAAAAAAACACATTTAGTGTACTATTGATTGTTTTGTCTACTGTTGTCTTGTACTATTGATATTAACACCCGAGATGGATAGTCATTCACACCTGGTATTTCCATGAGTCTCAGATTAGAATGGTCTTCATTAGAACAGATGATAGATTTACCAAAAGCAATCCAATATCATTCCAAAACTATGTCTTTAAAACCTACACTCAGACAATGTGTATGAATTTAGATGTATGATGGCCAATGAAAGCTTTACATACAGTAACAGTTGTAGACTGTAAAGGTAAACAAATATATATATAAAAAAAAGATGAAAATTGCAGTCATTGACTGGCAGGAACATGAATGTGCTCTGTCAGAACTCATGGGTTTGAAACAAACAATAAATAGTCCCCATTCAAAAAACAATTCAAATAACTATAATAACAGGGCTGTAATCCTAATATGATGTTTGTCCTTATGCTTTTATTTGCTTTATATCAGGGTCTCAATATAGAGATAAAAAAATATATATTATTAATTGATTTATTACAAATGTATTCAAATATTGTAAAAAACTAACAACACCTGACCTGTTTACACTTATGCAGTACAAAGTCATTTGATAACTTTGGGCTCTAAAATACTGGTCATGTCCACAGGTGTTGGTAAAAAATTTTATACATTTTTTTCCCTTTCAGAAACGCTTTGGGAACGCTTTGGGAACGCGCTTTGGGAACGCGACCGTGTTGTCCATGCTCTGAAATAATGTGTGTAATGAGCCAAATTGGACGTGCGGCGTCAACGGGCAGGGTGATGTCATGACCAGGTAACTATAAAACACACATGAAGTAAAGCCGGTGCCAGCTTCTGTTTATTCACAAAGTGCTCTGTGTATATCTGTTATTGTTTGTCTATTGTTTGTCTCAAAAAAAAAAAATAAGAGAAAATGAACGTAACAAAGAAAGCCAAGCGCAAATTATGGCTGCGTGTTCCTCCCTGCCACCGCTATATCACGGGGGGATATCTGGAGGCACAGAAACGGAGCATCGCGTCGTGCACTCCCCCTGTCAGAGATCCTGCATGGCGCTCTGGGTCAAAGCCCCGGGAGATGGCAAATCTGAGGACTGTCATTTTCAATAAGAGGGCTTCGACCTGACATAGGATGTTCTGGGGATCTGATGGTGACTATTAGAATCAATTCGGGTCTTGTCCGCCCCGCTTCGACGGGGTCCTTCCCACTCTGGTGGGAACCGAGCAGGCGCTGGTAATGGAACAGGAAGTAAGCACTTTCTTGAGGAAGGAGGCCATCGAGGTGGTCCCTCCATCAGAACGGTTCTACAGCCAGTACTTCATAGTTCCCAAAAAGGACAGTGGGTTGTGTCCTATCCTAGATCTATGTCAGCTGAACCGCTTACTCTTGAGACTCAGGTTCAGGATGCTGACCCTCAAGCAGGACGTTTCTCAGATCAGATCCGAGGACTGGTTTGTCATGGTAGATCTAAAGTATGCATTCTTCCATGTATCCATCCTTCCTTCTCACAGGAAGTTCCTGAGCTTCGTTTTCGAGGCCAAAGCTTACCAGTATTGAGTTCTCATGTTTGACCTTGCCCTCTCACCCTGCACCTTCACAAAATGTGTCGATGCCACTCTGGTTCTCATGAGACTTCTGGGTATCTGCATCCTCAACTATATTGACGACTGGTTCTCACTCACATGAAGGCTCTGGGGTTTCAGCCGAATGCCGGGAAGAGTGTGCTTTCTCCATTACAGAGAACCACCTATCTTGGCATCATATGGGATTCGACCACTACACGTGTGCAGCTTTCCTCTGTTCACATTGTGTCCATCCTTATGGCCATCAGGAGGGTCAGACAAGGACAGTCACTCACTGTCAAGCCGTTCCAGAAACTGCCAGGGCTCATGGCAGCTGTGTCCAGTGTTATTCCACTTGGCCTCATTTACATGAGACCTCTTCAGTGGTGGCTCAGAAACTTAGATGTTTGAAGAGATCCCGCGTTCCTGTCTCAGTTCCCATTTGTCATGTCATGCTTACAAGGGATGCGTCTTTCAGGGGGAGGGGAGTGGTCATGAGTGGCCACTCCACCCAAGGTTTATGGGAAGGGCCCAATCTACTGTGGCACATAAATTGCATAGAGAAGCTGGCCGTGCTTCCAGACCTCAGAGATCACCACGTGCTGATCCGGTCGGCAACACCTCAGTGGTCTCGTAAATCAACCATCAGGGAGGTCTGCGCTCGCGCCCCTGTGGGCCCAGGGGAAGCCCCTCTGCGTGAGAGAGCAGCTTCCATCCTGGGCCGGTTGAATGAAGCAGCAGACACCCTGTCGAGGCAGGGGTTGAGACCCGGGGAATAGCGGCTACATCCTCAGGTGGTGGAGCAGATTTGGAAGAGGTTTAGCAAAGCCCAGGTGGACCTGTTTGTGTCTTGAGAGATGTCACACTGTCCTCTCTGGTTATCCCTTACTGCTCCAACCCCTCTGGGCTGGATGCCATGGCTCAGGTGTGGACTAGGCTATGCCTGTACCCCTTCCCCCCCCATTGCGCCGCTTACAGGAGTTCTGGAGTAGCCCTCTTTAGGAGGAGGGATCCTCATCTCTCAGGCTGGGGGGCCATAGTTCACCCCCATCCAGAGTTTGGAGACTTTGGCTGTTCTCCACTCCAGAGTTTCCTCCACAAGGAGGTCATATGCCTCAAGATGGCGATTGTTCTCTACGTGGTGTGAGCACCACCATTTGGAGCCAGTCCACTGCCTGGTTGATTCAGTGCTGGAATTCCTCCAAGGACAGTTTACCAAAGGGTTGGCTCCGTCCACCCTAAAAGACACTCGTTCCCAAAGCGTTGTGACACAGCTCGAGTACCTGAAAGGGAACATCTCTAGGTTACGTATGTAACCCTAGTTCCCTGAGGGAATGAGATGTTGCATCTCAATGCCACACTGCCGGCGTCCCTGTAGTGATTCCTTCTCTTTGACCTTGTACAGTATGTGCATTGTGGGATTTTAAGGAGCTGTCAGAGATAAGCAGAATAAATAGTGACATTGAGAGGACACTGTTTAGCCCAGACACTGTTGAGTTTTTGTGTATAGAATATTGTGACTTTATAATGAACTGCTGGTGAGCAAGGTGATAGGAAACAGGGAAGGGTGAGAATCTCCAATAACATTGGTACAGAGGTGAAACAGATAAAACAAACAGTTTTCTAATCATTTGTTGATAGTAAAACATTATATTCGATTACCATAATAAAATTCTAACATTCAAATCTAGAAGACAAGTATTCGCTGTAATATATATACCATTAAATATTACTGTGAGGTATGAAATTAAAATAAAATTAATATTGAAAACAGATCTGGAAATAAATGCAATACTGAACATGAACAAATAATCAAAACACATAATGAACTACTTTTTATAAAACCTAGTGTTCTGAGCAAAATGTAGGTTGTGAGATTGAATTATATATTATATCGAGAAGCGTAAGATGTGCACGGTTACTGGTTGCAGTCCCTCACTGAAACCACAGTCATCATATGTATTCTATCATACCTAGTATATAGTAGCACTCAACATTATAATATAAAGTGAAGCACTTTTTATGTCTGGCTGTTTCAGCACCATTTCTCTCCCTTTCCATGTGTTAGACCATCTCTCACATGGTTCATATATTAAGTTGTGATGTGAATACATTCTGTAATGGCAAAATAACAGGGTTCTGTGAGTCTTTTTTGCTCTGAATCATTTTCTGCACATTTGTGTTGGTAAAGGACAAATCATATATTTTTATTTGTTTATTTTATCATGCATTGTCATGTTCATCCAATTGCTGTTATCACTAACAGTATAGCAGTTTATAGTGGGAGGCAATATAGTATAATATATATTAAAAACAAACAAACAAAAGAACTATATATATATA
>JAAIIK010020415.1:1047947-1060482 GCA_014706435.1 Silurus glanis
TCCACTTCATGATTGTGTCCCACTTGTTGTTGATTCTTCACAAAAAATTACAGTTTTATATCTTTATGTTTGAAGCCTGAAATGTGGCAAAAGGTCGCAAAGTTCAAGGGGGCCGAATACTTTCGCAAGGCACTGTATGTATAATGTTGACGGTTTATATAGCCATGGAATCATAATGATGGTATTAAGAGGTGGAGTGATTCAGGTAGGACACCACTGAAGGCCTAGGTGTGAAATGCACAGCCCACCACCGAAGTGATTAATGGCAGATTTTATTTCTAAATTTTATACTCTGTGTGGGTCTTCAATTACAGCCAGCAAGAATTAAATAGCAATAAATAAACAAAACCTGGCGCACAATTTCACAAAAATGATGGGTTAATAAGGTAAAGCGCAACAAACCATCACATAAACAAAAAGTCTGGTCTTAATCTATTAGATTCACTATCCAGGTGTTTGATCAAGTGGTTTCCCTGCTTTTTAATGTAACTTGTTGATTGAGTAATTTCAGGGGTGTCACACTCCGATTCTACACAGCCCATATCACAAAAAGCTAGAATTCAATTCAATTTAGTTTTATTTGTGTAGCGTTTTTAACAATGGACATTGTCCCAAAGCAGCTTTACAGGATTAAATATATAATGAATATATATTTTATTGTCAGAAATTACTTCCTGTAAGTTTATCCCTAATTAGCAAGCCAGTGGCAACAATGGAAAGAGTAAATAATCTAAATCCTAATATGTTGTTAGCATAACCTTTTTTTTGTACTGTTTTACAAATAGCCAACAATTTAAAATAGTACCTTCAAAAAGTACTAATGTCAGGGAGCTCCCTGCTTCCTCGCCTGTGCGCGCCCCACCCGTCCGGAGCTCATCACCGGCCTACTAATGCCGCTCACCTGGCTCTCGTTTCCCACCTACCTATATAAACCCTTCACTCTCACCTCTCAGGCGTCTGTTATTGTTCATGTTGGACTCTGTATGTGTATGCTTCGCTGTGTTTTCATTAAAACCCTGTCCTGCTTGGCGATTCGGCTTCCGCCTCATTCACTCGCGCCTGACAACTAAATTGGCAAAGTCATTTGTGTAAAGTATACAGCTGCAAAGTGTGACTTTAACTGACCTGGATAATATTCCAACATTCATAGACTGAAAGCAAGGCTAGTTATGCTTTCTTGTTTGCTTAAATTTGGGTATCATCGGTATCGGTAAAACATGCCACTCAAGAGTCTTGATTCATTATTTATTATGTAATGAAACCACAAGATATTTAAGTTCTGTTCCATTTTACAGTTGTACTTGAAATGTTGTAATACTTGTAGGCTTGGCAAAAAAAAAAAAATTAAGGGTTTTCTTGCACCTGACCACTCAGTATAATAAAAAATTTATGGGTTAAAGTTGCTTTTGTTGTGCTCAAAAGTCAGGGAATTATCATTTTGCCATTATAAACAATATGATCATTTCACTGCAATGTGTTAGCTGTAATTAGCACTATTAAAGAAATTTACTGTGCTGTTGTTCTGTTTTTCTTTCCACACGTATGCACATGTGCACTTTGGTAGTTCTGTGTTATCTCATGTAACTCTATGTTGTCACAGCACCATGGTCCTTGAGTAAAATTTTTTGTTTCACTGTGTACTGTAATATACAGCTGTATAAGGTTGAAATAATATTAACACCACTTCAAGTTGAGGAACTCAGTATTTTAAGAGTACTGCACTGTTCCTGACTGTCATTTGTAATTCAATTTGTTCAGTTAACTAGGGGTATGTATGACAGATATATTAAAAGTGAAAACGTTCAAATTATAGACATCCTGTCTCCAGGTAAGGAGCATGATTGCTCAATTCCAGTGTAGCAGTCTATATGTAGTCTGCCTTTCCCCCTTCACAACTCTATGGGAGTCAAAAGTAGATATTGTATTTGTTAAAAAGGTATACAAAGTACTGTCGGAATCATCAGCGTTTGTTGAGCACCACTTTACCTGCACGTTTGACTCAAGCAGGAATGGTTGTGTGTGAATAATAGATAATCATCACAGCAGGTTACACACCAGAAGAAACACAATACACTCTGTCACTCAGATCTGAATGAGAACAAAAAGACGACACATAACTCTCTCTCCTTCACATTTACACCACAGGGTTGTTTTTTTCTCTGAAATGCGAGGACCTGTGTGACTACGGTCAGTGATAGCAACACTAGAACACACAAAACATGCCATGCATCCAACGGACGCAACAAAATCGGATGATTGCGTTACAATATGAACACTTTTATTTTATTATTAGTAAATATTCTGAAAAGTAGATATCAAACAAAATGCTTGCAATGAAGAAGCAGAAAAACACAGCATTATTATTATATATATATTTTTATCTTTCTTTCTCACTTTCCTTACTTTCTTCATCATTATTAAATAATGTAAAAAAAATTTGGTATTTAGGGTTATCAACCCTAAAGCATCTTTTGACTTGTATACTCCACCTTTTTTTTTTCAAGATCTTTCACCGAAGGTCTTAAATAATTCATTGTAATTACTAAACAATTTGTTATATTGACAAAAGTATTGGGAGTTACAAGCATACAATTGTATAGGATGTCTTTGGATGTGGTAATATTTAATGCTCCGTTCACTTCAACTAGGAGACCCAAACCTGATCCAGCATGACTATGACCCTGTGCACAAAGCGAGCTCCATAAAGATATGCTTTGCATGGATTGCAGTGGAAGATCTTGAGTGGCCTGTGTTCGAGGTGACATCAACCCTATTGAACACCATTGGGATAAATTAGAATGCTGGCTGTAATGTCATGTTTCTGACATTAGTTTAATGAACTTCATATTCACAAATGATTGAAACAGAGCTTAAGAAGACCCATGGAATTCAAGCAATGGTACTTGAGCAAAGGAAAATTGCCTACAAGTTATGATGATAAACACACACACACACACACACACACACACACACACACACACCGAGAAAAAAAAAAAAAAAAAAAAAAAAAAAACAGCCCGCACACTCTTCAAAAAATAGAGCATAACACTCAGGAAGGATGAACAGGTGTGACTTTCTGCAAAGCTGTAAGGACTTAATTACCCTCATCATGTAAAACCCAGCTATCACACAACAATTTACTCCTGGGAGTTAGGCAATATAAAAACTAGCCACACTTCGGATCTCAGAAAGATTTCTGGTAGAAAAAAAAGAGCTTTGAAATGGAAAGGAACAATTGTGGGGGTTTTTTTCCATTCATCTGTTATTCATATGAAGACTATAGGAGGATGCACCAATATACTGCATTCATGCCAACAAACATGAAACGTGAAAATACCAATGATTTGAGCATTGAATTCCAATAATGCTCAAAAAGTGGATTTATATTTCCAAAGCTTACAATCAGTTACAAAAACATCCACAATAAAGAAAGAAAGCAAGAAACAAACAAACAGATAGGTAGATACATTAACAATCATATAAATAGAAGAACAAACAAAAAAACAGATGATAGATAGATAGATAGATGGATAGATAGATAGATAGATAGATAGATAGATAGATAGATAGATAGATAGACAGACAGACAGACAGACAGACCCTAATAAATGTCCATTATTACAAAAAAACAATATTTAAAAAAAGCATAATAAAGAAGAAGCTGCTTCAGACCACCATGTCTATAAAAAGCTGCTTTAAAGACCTTCACTTGATTAAGGCTTCATAAAAAGTCAATCAATCATGCACATATTTAAACCCTATCTGACCATGAGTTCAGTTATGTTACATTCCATTGAAGCATTACAATTAAAAAAATACAAAATTGCTTGATAATAATGAGAATAATGAGGAAAAACGATTTTTGTTTTTTTTCTCAATTTTTTTTTTTTTATGTACAGCTTTGCTGCAGCTTAATTAGTTTATTCTTTCCAGTGAAGCTAATTGGATGAGCTACATCATATTCAATGTATATATTTAACGTACATAATGTACATATACATGTAATGTCTGTAATGTATGAGTGTACAAGTTGCTGATGCATATAAATTGGCCTTCTTTCAGTACATTTTAAAAAGTGTATACATTTACAATATGTTATGTCCATATTCTCACTTGTGTCTTCTTATTTCCTCATCAGCCAATACTTATTTGTTTATCTCCTCTTTTTCTTAAAATTAAAAAATGTTTAAGAAAATTTCACTAAATTTCAGGGAAACAAACTCATAAGCTCATAAACACATCAATGTACGCATCAGTGCTCATGAACACATCAATTCAGATCTAAAATCAATTTCTCAAAGACAAAACATGGATTGTAAAAGAAAGAGATATGTATAGGCTTGAAAATATTATCAACAGCAGAAAGATGAGACTGGACTTGTCAAGACTACACTAAAATTTGAAACAGCATCCTGTTATAGTAAACAGTATCTTGCTTTCTTTGTTTTCATTATGCTTTAAACCTTACAAATATTCAAATAACCTACCAATAAAAAAAAAACTCAAATCAGTTTATTCCAATTAGAAATAAAACCAGAGTTTTACCTGTAAATCCACCTGCTGCTCTCTGCTGTCACTCCTCTTTCCTTTACAGTGTGCAGCTCATCACCCTGTCTTTCTCCACTCTACTGTACGAGAGCAGTGGGAGGACGAGCAGAGCTTAGGGAGGAGGAGGAGAAAATAACGGGAGGTAGGAAGAGGAGGGGCAACATCGGTAGGAAAAAAGACAACAAATATCAGACTGAATTGGAGAAGAAGGAGGAGGAGCAAGAATTGAAGTAGGAGGAGGACATATTAGAAGATACTACAGAATAATAATAATAATAATTATTATTATTATTATTATTATTATTATTATTATTATTATTATTATTATTATTATTATTACTACTATTATACATAATAGAAATAATAATAACTATTATGTATAATAATAATAATTATTATTATTATTGTTATTATTATTATTATTAGTAGTAGTAGTAGTAGTAGTAGTAGTAGAAGTAGCTTTCTTCTTCTTTTTCTTTTTCTTCTTCTTCCTATCCTTCTTCTTCTTCTTCTTCTTCTTCTTCTTCTTCTTCTTATTATTATTATTATTATTATTATTATTAGTAGTAGTAGTAGTAGTAGTAGTAGTAGTAGTAGTAGTTGTAGTTGAAGTAGAAGTAGCTTTCTTCGTCTTCTTCTTCTTTTACTTCCTCTTCTTCTTTTTCTTCTTCTTCTTCTTCTTCTTCTTCTTATTATTATTATTATTATTATTATTATTATTATTATTACTATTATACATAATTGAAATAATAATAACTATTATGTATAATAATAATTATTATTATTATTGTTATTATTATTATTAGTAGTAGTAGTAGTAGAAGTAGCTTTCTTCTTCTTCTTCTTCTTCTTCTTCTTCTCTTATTATTATTATTATTATTATTATTATTATTATTATTATTATTATTATTATTACAGGCTCGAGATTCACTGTAACCCTGACTAGGTTAAAGCAAAAGTAAATCATGAACAGTCTGCATGTGTGTACTATCAGTGCTTTACGTTTTTGCTGCATTTCTCTATAAGCAACGACAAAGAAAATAACAAAAACAATTTTAATAAATAAGAACAAGAAGTAGACAAAAACACAAACATTTCCAACCTTTCATTGTTTGCTGTTTATGTTTATTGGTTGTTGCAGGTTTTTTTTTTTAATGTAGAGTTATAAAAAGACAAGTCACAATTGTTGTGCATTGAAAAAATACATTCGATTATAAAGGCAATTTGGGGAGTATTTGTCAGTCTTCCATGAAACAAGCAAACCACTTCTTAGACAAGATGAGTAAACTAACAATGAAGCATTTAAAATATACATCATATTATAAGAAAATAGCATGTATACAAAAAAAGACAATCTTTTTTAATCAGTACTTTTATAGTGGATGCAGAACCCAGCCATTAGGGAGGCACAAGCCAGTGCACTCTTAGTGCCGGTCCCAAGCCCGGGTAAATGGGGAGGGTTGCGTTAGGAAGGGCATCCAGCGTAAAACATGTGCCAAATCAAATATGCGGATCACAAATGAGAATTTCATACCGGATCGGTCGAGGCCCGGGTTAACAACGACCGCCACAGGTATCGTTAGCCGACAGGGTACCGGCGGAAATTGGGCTACTGTTGGCCGAAGGAGGAGAAGGAGAGGAGGAAGACGTCTACAGAGACGGCAGGAAAAGGAGCAGTGTAGGAGAGTGGAGGTTCGGGTTGATACTTTAAATGTTGGTACTATGACGGGTAAAGGGAGAGAGGTAGCTGATATGATGGAGAGGAGAAAGGTAGATATGTTGTGTGTTCAGGAGACCAAGTGGAAAGGGAGTAAGGCCAGGAGCATTGGAGGTGGGTTCAAACTGTTCTATCATGGTGTGGATGGAAAGAGAAATGGTGTAGGGGTGATTCTGAAGGAAGAGTACAGTAAGAGTGTAGTGGAGGTGAAGAGAGTTTCTGATAGGGTGATGTACGTGAAGCTGGAAGTTGAAGGGATGATGATAAATGTCATCAGTGCCTATGCTCCACAAGTTGGCTGTGAGATGGAGGAGAAGGAAAGATTCTGGAGTGAATTAGATGAAGTGGTAGATGGTGTACCTAGGAAAGAACGATTGGTGATTGGAGCAGACTTTAATGGGCATGTTGGTGAAGGGAACAGAGGTGATGAGGAGGTGATGGGTAGGTATGGCCTTAAGGAGAGGAATGTGGAAGGGCAGATGGTGGTAGATTTTGCTAAAAGGATGGAAATGGCAGTGGTGAACACTTATTTTAAGAAGAAGGAGGATCATAGGGTGACGTATAAGAGTGGAGGAAGGTGCACACAGGTGGACTATGTTCTATGCAGGAGATGCAACCTGAAGGAGATTGGAGACTGTAAGGTGTTGGCAGGGGACAGTGTAGCTAGACTGCATCGGATGGTGGTCTGTAGGATGGTTTTGGAGGCGAAGAAGAAGAGGAGGAGAGTGAGGACTGAAAGAAGAATAAGATGGTGGAAACTGAAGGAGGAAGAGTGTAGTGTGAGGTTCAGGGAAGAGGTCAGACAGAGGCTCGGTGGTGGTGAAGAGGTGTTGGGTGATTGGGAAACTACTGCAGGAGTGATGAGGGAGGCAGCTAGAAAAGTACTTGGTGTGACATCTGGAAATAGAAAGGAAGACAAGGAGACGTGGTGGTGGAATGAGGAAGTGCAGGAGAGTATAAGGAGAAAGAGGTTGGCAAAACAGAAGTGGGATAGACAGAGTGATGAGAAAAGTAGGCAGGAGTACAAGGAGATGCGGCAGCAGGTAAAGAGGGATGTGGCGAAAGCCAAGGAGAAGGCATATGATGAGCTGTATGAGAGGTTGGACACTAAGGAAGGAGAAAAGGATTTATACCGATTGGCCAGGCAGAGGGACCGAGCTGGGAAGGATGTGTTGCAAGTTAGAGCAATAAAGGATGGAGAGGGAAATGTGTTGACTAGTGAGGAGAGTGTGTTGAGAAGGTGGAGGGAATATTTTGAGCAGCTGATGAATGAGGAAAATCAGAGAGAGAGAAGGTTGGATGATGTGGAGTTGGTAAAGCAGGATGTCGATAGGATTAGTAAGGAGGAAGTGAGAGCAGCGATTAAGAGGATGAAGAGTGGAAAGTCGGTTGGACCAGATGACATACCTGTAGAAGCATGGAGATGTTTAGGAGAGATGGCAGTGGAGTTTTTAACCAGATTGTTTAACAAGATTCTGGAAGGTGGGAGGATGCCTGAGGAATGGAGAAGGAGTGTGCTGGTACCGATCTTTAAGCATAAGGGAGATGTGCAGACCTGCAGTAACTACAGGGGAATTAAGTTGATCAGTCACACCATGAAGTTATGGGAAAGAGTAGTGGAAGCCAGGCTGAGAGAAGAGGTGACCATCTGTGAGCAACAGTATGGTTTCATGCCGAGGAAGAGCACCACAGATGCCTTATTTGCTTTGAGGATGTTGATGGAGAAGTATAGAGAAGGACAGAAGGAATTGCATTGTGTATTTGTGGATTTAGAGAAAGCGTACGACAGAGTGCCGAGAGAGGAGTTGTGGTACTGTATGAGGAAGTCAGGTGTGTCAGAGAAGTATGTGAGGGTGGTGCAGGACATGTATGAGGACAGTGTGACAGCAGTGAAGTGTGCAGTAGGAACCACAGAGTGGTTCAGGGTGAGGGTTGGACTACATCAAGGATCGGCCCTGAGCCCTTTCCTGTTTGCAGTGGTGATGGACAGGTTGACGGACGAGGTCAGACAGGAGTCTCCATGGACTATGATGTTTGCGGATGATATTGTGATTTGTGGTGAGAGTAGTGAGCAGGTTGAGAAGAGCCTGGAGAGGTGGAGATGTGCGCTGGAGAGAAGGGGAATGAAAGTCAGTAGGAGTAAGACAGAGTACATGTGTGTGAATGAGAGGGAGGGCAGTGGAGTGGTGCGGTTGCAGGGAGAAGAGGTGGAGAAGGTGGAGGAGTTCAGGTACCTGGGGTCAACAGTGCAAAGTAATGGAGAGTGTGTTAGGGAAGTAAAGAAAAGAGTGCAGGCAGGGTGGAGTGGGTGGAGAAGAGTGACAGGAGTGATTTGTGATAGTAGGGTATCTGCAAGAATGAAAGGGAAAGTTTATAGGACTGTGGTGAGACCTGCGATGTTGTATGGATTAGAGACCGTGGCATTGAGTAGAAGACAGGAGGTGGAGCTGGAGGTGGCAGAGCTGAAGATGTTAAGGTTTTCGTTGGGAGTGACGAGGATGGACAGGATTAGAAATGAGGTTATTAGAGGGACAGCACATGTAGGATGTTTTGCTGACAAGGTGAGGGAGGCGAGATTGAGATGGTTTGGACATGTGCAGAGGAGGGACATGAATTATATTGGTAGAAGAATGCTGAGGATGGAGCCACCAGGTAGGAGGAAAAGAGGAAGACCAAGGAGGAGGTTCATGGATGTGGTGAGGGAAGACATGCAGGTAGTTGGTGTGAAAGAGGCAGATGTAGAGGACAGGGTGGTATGGAGACGGATGATCCGCTGTGGCGACCCCTAATGGGAGCAGCCGAAAGAAGAAGAAGAAGAAGAAGAAGACTTTTATAGTGGATGCAGCTTTTAATCAGTAAAGCTTTTATAGATGGCATGGCTTGTATTGCACACCATGCATATGGGGATGAGTTCAGAATAGTTACTCCAACCCCATCCATGGTTACGTTATCCAGCTAGCAAACTTGTCAGTCAAACACAGTTGGCAGGCCAAGAAGGAGAAGCCAGAAATGCACACCTGGCAGATGGAGGTACAGGGGATGTCTTAAATGGTGTGGTCTAAAATAATTAAATAACAGTACAGTTACTTTCTTTCTATCTATCTATCTATCTATCTTTCTTTTTTTTCTTTATTTCTTTTGTGGTGGAAAAAATTATGACAAGGAAAAAGGGCTATGACAGTATTACTTAGCAAAGAAGATCAGTCTGCAAGAGTAAATGATTTCTTTATTGCAAGATATGACACTCGTCTGCCACACACTTAAGAGTATGCAGAAGAGAAGCATGTCATTCATCTTTTTCTTCCTCCTTATACAGTATATGCACCCTTGTTTTAAAATGATGCAAAATAATGAAGTAGCAGTTTCGCCACACCCCACGGTGTTGAAAAGCAACGCCTTATAAGGTCTATAATGTTCATTAAATACACAAGAAAGAAGTTTCTGTTCTTTCTCTCTCGCTGTACTTCAATATAAGGAATCAACACAAATTCAATGAGAGTATTCTTTCTTTCTTTCTTTCTTTCTTTCTTTCTTTCCCTCAACATATAAAATAATGTATACAAGACCATTGACATAATTATTAATGCAGTTATTCAGTGCCATGCCAATACCTATTAAATATAACTAAATATATCATAACTAAACGAAAACATTTAGACTCTTCCATTTTAAATTAAGTTAAATTTAATTTAAGTTTTCCTACAATTTATGTAGGTCTCCATCATAATAAACACAAACACACACACACACACACACACACACACACACACACATGCACGCACACATTAGTTCTGTCATGTACAGAAAAAAATAAGTCATTCCTGTGAAATTGGTCGGCCTCACCATGGCAACTGACCTATATAGTAGAAGAGGTGTGAAACACTGTCAGAGCCCTCACTTGGTGCTTGCCCACCCAACCCGCTCACCCACTCACTACATGTGTGTTAATTTGTTTTATTCATGCCAAATACAAACTTGCAAACTGGTGTCATACAAAATCACAATATCCTATTTTTAACTACAATATCCCTTTTTTTTTTTTTTTTTTTTTTTTTTTTTTTTTCATTCTCTCTAAATACAGAATGTTTATTTCAAGCCTTAAATCAGGAAGAACCCAATCAGAGTTTGCCAAAAACAAGTTTAGATGCCGGTAGAGTTTTGGAATAGCATCAAATTATACATTATATTATAGGAAAATAGCATGTATACAAAAAAGACAGAACTATTATAGTCACTGCAGCTTTTATAGATGACATGGCTTGTATTGGTCACCATGCAATATGCGGATGGGGATGAGTTCGGGAAAGTTACTCCAACCCCCTCCATGGTTACATTATCCAGCTAACAAACTCTCAATTCACACAGTTGGAAGGAAAGGGAGCAAGGGGGGGCTAGAAATGCACACCTGGCAGATAGAATAGCATTGCAAGAACAGACGAGACAAGGATAAACTTTTGCCCAAAAAAATGTAAATAGAAAGAATGGAGAATGTAAGGAACCGTTCATGATCCAAAGTATACCACTTATGGAATTGGCATATATAGCAGCTAATGTGACTGATTTTTTCTGTTTATTGATTGCATCTAAAGCTGAAGGCTCATATTCATTCATTAACAACTACTTACAATATCCTCTGGTAGACAGATAAAACAACATTATTCATTACCAAATATTTGTGGACCTGACTGCATCGTGAGGTTCAGAGATACTAAAAGGGTTTTAACTTTTTGTAATAACCAAATATTAAGAGCAAAATGTTTTAATGACCCTTAAATATAATCTTTAAGATTAAATAAGGGGAAAAACATCTTTCACTGTCAGTAGATAACCCAGGATGAAAAGGGCTAAGTGTTGCACACTATTGCTGTCCATTCACATTTAATCATTTTATGCAAAGCTGAGCTCAGTAGATGGAGGGTTTGGCTTTTGCTCCTGAGCCCAACTGTGGAAGCTTGGCCCAGCTGGGACTTGAACACACATCTTTCCCAGTGTTGGCCAAGAGCCTTGACCACTGAGTCACCACTGCCCTGGTGTGACATTAGTGGCTACTGAGAAAGAGAGAGAAAAAGAGAGAGAGAGAGAAAGAGAGAGAGAAAGAGCAGATTGACTGTATAAGAGAGAGAAAGTACTGTGTATGTTTTGTGTGTGTGTGTGTGTGTGTGTGTGTGTGTGTGTCTACCCATTCCTCAGAGACTCCTGTCCTAGTTTGAACACCTACAAACATTTATAAAAAAAAATAAATGTGTATTTTAACAATTGCATATTATTGCATATGATTAACTTAATAAAAATTGGAATATAATAATAAAAAAAGACGTATAAACTTTACAAGTAAAGGCTTTATTTATCCACTGCACCAAGTGGAAATGATTCAGGGACAATTTTTGGGATAAGATTTAAGAGCTGCACACTTAACCTTCATTTTAATGTGTTTTATAGTCCAGTCAACTAAAGCTCAGAGCAGGCTAGATAACTACTGCTCATCAGCTACACATGTTACTCTTGAGATACCACTGAGTCTGCTCTCCAGACCTCCCTGTTCCAGCCCGATGCCCCACTTCTGGCTGGAGTTCTCATCACTTGGAAACCGTTCACTGCTGCTTAGCATTTCCCCATATGGACAGCCTAAAGATACATGGCATAACCGTGTATGATACCACTTAATAACCATGAAGATGGCTTTAGACTGCAATTGTCATGAACAGATTTGCACTCAAGTGTCAGTAACAGGTAATAACCTCAACAAAATATCTGTCATCATATTACAGCGCAGTAAAATTATTTTGTCGCATATCCCAGCAATGTTGAAATGAAGCTGGGGTCAGAGCGCAGGGTCAGCCATGATATAACACCCCTGGAGCACAGAGGGTTAAGGGCCTTGCTCAAGGGCCCAAGAGTGGCAGCTTGGCGATAGTGAGGTTTGGGGAACCGTCCAATCAGCAACCCAGAGTCTTAACCACTGAGCAACCACTTCATAGACTTCATTTAGCATAGACATCATGCTAAATCATTAATGAATTTTTAAAGAGAACATAAATTCATACCCTATAATACATAGTTATATTAGTTTGATTTATACTTGCACTGGTGGTCATCACCTAGATGAGGATGGGTTCTCTTTTGAGTTTGGTCCCTCTCAAAGTTTCTCCCTCATATCATCTCATGGAGCTTTTCCTTGTCACTGCCTTTCTTGCTCATTAGGGATACATTTAAAGGGACACATTTCTATCTAAAATCTCTTTAATCTGGGTAGTTCTTTAAAGCTGCTTT
>JAAIIK010020415.1:1096549-1118092 GCA_014706435.1 Silurus glanis
TGTGTGTGTGTGTGTGTGTGTGTGTGTGTGTGTGTGTGTGTGTGTGTATGTGTGCCTAATAGCTGTTTGTTCTCTAAGTCAGTTAGGTCCCAATAATCACTGCTTTATATAATCCTTATTTACTGTACATAATTCTGTTTACAATACATTTACAATAATCACTGTTTAAATTATTTTTGCCTGTGTTACTGAATTCATTTCGATAGCTGATATTTTCACACTAAACGTCCACTTAAAATTCGTATAAAACACTGTACAATACCATCTGATTGTATGCAGAGCGCATTTTGTGTCAATGTCACTAAGCTTTATGCGAGTCAAACATAAAAATGTAAAAAGTAACATCAAACAATTTCCTTATAAGAAGTAAATCCTTTTAAGAAACTCAAACTAGAACTTGTTATCATTGGACTGTGAAGAAAAACACAGATAGAAAAAAAAAAGGATCATAACTGTAAACTTGTTACTTTTGTTTTAATGGTTTATCATACTGATGTGATGTAAAGTCTCACTGACCTAAGAATTTCAAATGAAAGATATTTATGAGATTATTAACAGATGACAAGCTTGCAGGTAAGCGGAGCCGCTGAACACAAGTTACAGTTTAGTAGACTACAGTGCATTAGTCCTATTTCAGAATTTATTCTATGGTCAATTCTGATTGGCTGGAAGGTGTGCATCCAAAGCACAGGTGGTTCTGGTCAGTAATTTATCATCAGCGTTCTAAATTAGCACACTGCATTACTCAGTAAACAACTAAAACCATAGTAACATACAGAGCTGGCCAGCTATTCTAAACCTTTCCTTATTATATTACTTTCCTATTATTATATTACTGGGTGATTTCGTCTATCATTTAACTGAAGATGAGTATGAAGAATGGAGAGGAAAAAAATTGATTTAAAAAACCCTACTTTTTACTATTTCTGTGTAGGATTCAGAGAAGGAAGAATTCTAGATCAAAATGAAGAATTTATTTTTTACCGCTATTTATATCGATTCAGCTACATCTGCACTGCGAAGAAAAAAAAAGCGTTTGCTATCCCTTTCTTAACCACTGCATTCATTCAAATCACTTATTACGAGTAAAACACAGTGATCCAGTGTCAAGTGTCAATCGTTGAAATGCAACATTTATTTTAGGCTTCATATATTATAAACAGAACATTTTAGCAGCAGGCTTTTCTGAATGACCCTTCTGTCCTTTAGTATACGATTCTTTAAATATAAACGGTTCTTGGTAGTGCACACAGGCATGTTGAAAAGACAGCGTGGACATATTCGTCATGCTGCATTTATCACCAGCACTGACAGATTTGCTTAACTAACCCAGAGAAACTGCATCAGTCACATAAAATAAATAAATAAATAAATACATCCTCAATAGTCCCATTGAGTAATGTAGGTAAGAATAACTATGACTTCATATAATACTGTCCTTAATCAAACAATGCTGCCTTATTTACCCCTTATTTTGATTATAATTGTATATAAAAATCCACTTCTTTTAAAAAAAAAAAAATAATAATAATAATTATAATACTAATAACAACAAAAATGCACTGAATTACAGTAGTACTCTCTAGAATTATATTATATTCTCGAATTATAAGAACACATTTCACAGTTATTGAAAAGTGATAGTCTTTCCCCTTAGAAAAAAAATAAAGAAAGTAAGAAAGAAAGAATTGTCCAAGAATTACCTCAACTCTTCCAGCTCAGTCTGGTATCCCAGTATGTCCTTTTCACATTGTTGTTTGTAGGTGTGTGTTTGTTGTAGTGCCCTCTGTTGGTCGTCATATTTCTGCTTCAACTCCACCAGTTTGGTGTTCTGAGACAAAAAAAAAGGGGAATAAAAAAAAATAGATTAAAGGATTTAAATAGATAAAAATTTTGTAAATTAATATTATGGCAGAAAACACAGCCAAAAAAAAAAAAAAGGACTGTATTGACTGTTGTGTCCCATTGTTTCAAGCCATCTCTCATCTTGGAGTTATAAATGTACAAAGCCCAATTGTTCTAAATCTCAATTGTGATGAACAAACAATCTCTATTGGAAAAAGATAATTCTATTGGAAACAAAGCCCCACAGCCCTTTCCCATGCCTGATGCACAACAGATGGAAAAAATGGGACAGTTACTTTTTTGGTTCAGATGTACAATTGGTCATTTTGAACCAAAAGAAAATTAAAGACAGAATCCCATGCTCTAGCACATCCCGGGCAAGCCACAACAAAGCACACCAATCAGACGTGCATGCCACAGAATCTAATCAGAGACACCGCCGAGGACTCACCAGGCCATCTCTCTCAGTCTGAAGAGCACCAACACTGACGCTAAGGCTATTCGAGTCCTCCGATCGGATCGACTTGAGTGGATCAGGGCTTGTTTGCTGTCTATGTTCGACTACCTTCTTGGCCCTGCTGAGCTCCTCCATGAGTCTGTCCCGGTCAGACTGCAGACTGACCATCGCTTTAGAAAACGCATCGACCTGCCTGCTGCATGAGCTCTTCTCCAGCGAAGCCTGTTTAAGCTGGGCCTCCTTCTCCGATACGGCTTGCGAAAGATCATTCACCAGCTCCGATAATTTCGAGTGCGGATCTTTGCCTTCCAGCGCCGACAGCTTTTGGATCAAGACATTCTTTTCTGTGGCGAGAGCTGATACCTCCGACATCGAATCATTTAGCTGGTGCTCAAATTTATTCACGGATGCCGTAGCTTCCCTGAGTTCTTCCTCGTACCTGCTGCGTAAAATCTTGAAGTCGTCGATGAGCTGATCCCGGTCGTTTTGCAGGGCTGCCATGGCTTTCCCGAGTGATTCGTTCTGGGATTTCAAACTCTTGTTTTGGCTTTTAGCTTCAGACAAATTCTGCTCTGCTCGCATAAGGTCTCTGGCCAATTCGGCAACCCTCTGGTCCGCGGTTTCTCTCTCAGTTCTCATTAGGTTTACGTCACGCTCGAAAGCGTCGAGTTCCTCGTTGTACTTCTCTTCAGCCTCTGCCAGTTTTCTCTCGGACTCTTTGAGTGCTTCAATTCGACTCCTGTTCAAGTCGTCCGCGGCCACTTTTTGCGCGAACGACTTCTGCTGAAGTTCATTACATTCGGAAGCTTTCAGTGCTATGGCTTGCTGCAAATCAGCGATCACTTTACTCTCATTCGTCTCCTGTCGCTCCTTCTGTAAGGCCGTTAAACTGTCTTGCAGTTCTTGCACCTGAGATTGTAGTTTTGCTTTTGCTTCTTTTAAGGCTTTGATTTCCTCGGCCTCCTTCTGTAATTTTAGGAGGGCGTCCCGATGATGCATTTCGACACTTCTTTTTTGGTTCTCGAGATTTCTTATTGAATCCTGTTGCTTTTTCAGAAGATCCTTCAGCTGGTTGTCTTTAAGCGATAACACCTGGTTTAAATCCTCTCTGTATCTGATGAGCTGCGCTTTCAGCATCGCGTTCTCCGAATTAAGATCGTCCATCTGATGAAGAAGGGTTCGGATCTCTTGTTTTAGGGTCTTGGTTACACTCTCGGCAGATTCTTCTTTACCCTGTTCTTTGATCTGCTTCAATTCGGATGTCAAGCGTTCTTTCTCAGATTGCAGAGATAACATCGAGTTCCGTGAAGAGTCAACATTTATTACCATCTGCTCCTTCTCCTGTGCACATCTTTCCAACCTGGCTTGGAGATTTCGGACTTCGCTTTCGAAAGCTTTTATTTTTTTTTCTGCACTTTCCTGTTTGGTATAGAGGGCGGCCAATCGATCCTCATATCCTGCTAATTGAGCACGATGGTTAGCCTGAAGCTGCTCCAGATACCCCGACAGCTGTCCGTCTTTTGAGGATAACAGTGAGGATATCTCAGAATCTTTGCTCTGAATAAGTGATTTCAAGTGCAACGAAATGGCTTCTTGTTTCTCCAAATCGACCAGAAGTTTGCTGCACTGCCCCTGGACTGAAAGCAGCTCGGACTCTTTGTCTGATAACATTTTCAAGGAGTGCCCAAGACTGGACTTTACCTGGGAAGCGGAATATTTTTGCTCGTCAAGTTGCTTCGTGAGGGCGCTTTTATCACCGACTAACCTCTCCGTTAAAGCACTTTGTTCGGAGAAGCGTTTTGTAAGTATTTCAAGGTTCTGATTGAGTTCAGTATTGCTCGCACGCATGACAAACAGCTGCCTCTGGTGTGCTGCAGCTGCAGCCGAATATTCGTTTAGAGTCCTCTCCAGTTTCCGGTTAGTAACCTGCATGTCATTTAGCGCCCTGGCTTTCTCCCGGTTGTCCTCCGAAAGCCGAGTAATAACCAAGTTTTGTTCATGAAGCTGGCTGTCCTTATCACGCAAGACTTTTTGAAATAGGTCGTCCCACTGCTTTCCAGCATCGCTAATGTTTGGATCTACGCTTAAGGCTGCTAGTTTGGCTGAAGTGTTCTCCATTTCTCTCTGCAGACATTTGATCTGCAAATCTTTAGACTCGACTTGTTTGTGTAAAGAGATATTAACTTGAGCATCCCTGTTATTCCGCTCTTGCAAGTCATTGATTTGGATTTGTAGCTCAGTTCGCTGCTCTTTTAATATGGCTTGTTGCTGTTCTGTTATTTTTTCCAAAGACTTCTCCTTTTCGGCCGACTCGAATTCGGACCGCGCTCGCCTCTCCTCAAGTTTCTGCTCAAGAATGTCTTTTTCAGAAATAACACTAGACAGTTCCTTTCTGGTCTCATTGAGGATATTTTTGTGCGTTTTGAGCTCGTTTTCAAGACTCCCCTTATCCTTTTGCAATTCTGCGACCTTCTCAGTCATGTCTCGGAGCTCCTTTAGTACATCTTGGTGCTGGGTCTCGGAGTGCTTTAAAGACCTTTCCAGATTCAAAATCAGTTCCTGATATCGAATACAATCCTGCTGTAGCTGGTTGATCTCTTGATGCTTTTCTTTCAGCAGCTCTTGAAGCTCCTTTCTCATGTTTTTTGAGCCTTCGGTGCCTCTTTGCAACGCTTTGAGCTTCTCTTCGAATTCTTTCACAAGCTTCAAGTGCAACTGCTCCCTTTCCTGACAAGCCTTCGCCTTGTCCTCCTTGACTTCCATCACTTGGGCTGAGAGCTGCATTTTTTGCGTTTGCAGGACTTTAACCGCCTCGGTCAACTCGTCAATTCTTTCGGAATTTTTTAGGAGCATGGTCTCCAAGTACTCGTTTTCGTTTTTTACCTTATCAGACGTCTCTTGAACGTTCTCAAGTTCCTCTTGTAGCATACATTTGTCGTCTTCCAAAATCGTAACCTTTTCACTCAGGTTGATGGTTTCCTGCGTGTATGTTTCGATCAGCTGCTGAAGTTCCGATAGCGCTCTGTCCCGCTCGCTCACTTCTGCTTCGTGTTCCTTTTCCACCCGTTTGAATTTTTCGGTAAGATTCGATTTCTCCTTCTCTAATAGAGCAACCAAATCTGTTTTTTGACTCTCTAGTTGTGCTGCAAAACTCTCTTTCAAACTCATCGCCTCACTCAATTTCAGCTCCAGATTGCTTTCAGTTGATTTCGACTCGTTTTCGTGTTTCTCAAGGGACAAGCTGGTTTCTTTAAGTTCCTTTGCCAAGATCTGGTTATACTCCTGAAGTTTACTCATTTGTCCTTGTAGCTCCTCTGATGATTCCTGAAGGGACTTGATTTCACTTTCCAACTGACTATTTCTTAAAGTCAACTCGTCGACCAAGCATTTCTGCTTGCCGTCAAAAGACTTCAGGTTCTTTCTTATCGTTTCATTTTCTGCTTCGAGCTCTTCAATCTTTTTTTGCTTCGACTTGGCAAACTTTCTCATTTTTTCTTTCATCTGGTCATTTTCCTCTTCTAATTCGGCAATCTGCTTTCTAAGAACCTCTCTTTCAGATTCACACTTGTGAGCCTTCAAAAGAGCTTCCTGCCTCTCTCTCTTGGCACCTTCGAGAAGCTGCCTCATCTTGTCTATTTCGCTGCTGACGTTCTCGTAAGCTTGGAGGAGAGATTCGTACTCCTGCTTTAAATCAGCATGCTTGGACTTCCATTCGGATAACTCCTCAGTCTGCGAGTCTTTCAGGGACTCGAGCTGGCACGAGAAGGCTTGCTTCTGTTGGGTGATGTTCTCGATTGTGAGTTTAAGGCTTTCGCAGGCCGCTGATAAGTTGTGATTTTCGCTCAGAATTCGATCCGCGTCCATTGCGAGGGTCCGTTTCTCAGCATTCAGCTCGGAAACGTTACTTTCCAGTTCTTTTTTCTGCCTTCTCAGCTCAGAAACTACACTTTCAAGAGATGACTTTTCATGTTCGTTTTTCGACTGCAGTTTCTGGATTTCTTCTGCGATGGCCCGGTTCTGCTTCAAAAGCTCCTTGCGAGAGATTAAAGCGGCTTGCAGTTTTTTTGTTAGCTGTTCGGCCGACTTGTGTTCTCCGCTTTCTGCCGATTTTTGTTGCCGCTCATTGACTTCGATTCTCATTTTTTCCATTTCTACCTCATGGAGATGAATTTGTCTCTGAAGTTGTTGTTCTAGAGCAGATACGAGTTCCTCCTTCTCTGAGAGCAGAGACTGAAACTCTAACCGAGTATTATTCGTACCCTCTTTAAAAGAGGATTGCTGTTCGCATGGTACACATGATACAGATGGCTTATCTTCTGACGCAATTGCCTTGTCGGTTAATTGGTTCTTAATCAGAAGTTCCTTGTTTTGTGCTTCGAGTTGCTTTAACAGTGACTCGAGTTGGGCGAAATCCTGTCTGGACTTTTCACAGTCCACGACGTAGATCTCCTTTTCTCTCTTTAATGTTTCCACTTCCAGTTTCAGGTGATCAGCTTCAGATTTTGCCTCCAGCCACCGGGAGTGCTCTTCAGAGATCTTGCTTTTCAAAGCTTGCATTTCTTCCGATTTCTCAGTGACCATCTGTAAGGCAGACTCAAGTTCTCTAGTTACGACATCTCTTTCTCGACCACTTCTTTCCAATTCCTCCTGCATGTTATGTTCAGCTGCCTGCAAACTCAATTTGAGCTCTTCAAAGGATGCCAACTGATTCCAATGCTCAGACTGCAGCTTGCTCATATTTTCTTTAAGCTGCTCGAGTTCCTGGTTCTTCTCACTGAGCTCTTGAACAAACTTCGATCTTTCAAACGAAGACTTCTCAACCATTTCTTTGGATTTTTCCTCCATCTTGACAAGAAGGTCATCTTTATTGGCCATTTCACATGTTACCTTTTCTAATTTCTGCTTCAGACACTCCAACTCATCTTGAAGTACAGATGACCGTGTTTCTTCAAGGGATGCATTGAGCATATTCAATTGATTTTGATGGTCAGAGTGTAGGTCGGTCATGTTTTGTTGCAGGTCCTTAAGTTGCTGTTCAGTCGTTTGGATGTAAGCCTTTTGCTTGGCAATGCAATCATTCTTCTCAGTGATTTCTTTAACAAATTCAGATCTTGCTTGCTCCATTTTCTCGGTCATTTCTTTCGACTGTTCTTTTAAACCGACTAGTAATTCATCTTTATGGGCCATTTCAGATTTCAAATTTTCCAGGTTCCCTTTAAGGCACTCGAGCTCTTTAAGAAGTGATGATGTTTGTGTCAAATTCGCTTCAAAGGCCACTTGTGAATGCTGCACAGCTGTTTCTCGTTCCTCAATGGCTCTCTCCAAGGCCTCGATTTTGTCTTGCAGACATTTCGAATTCTGCACTGCACATTCTAGCTCTTGAACTTTGAGATCATAACTCGATTGGACCGCCACGAACTCGTGTGCTTGCTGGTCGTGCTTTTCCGTTAGAGCTTTGAAGGTGGCTTTGAGATCACAAAGCTCATCATTTAAAATTTTCTGACTTTCTTGACATTTCTTTCGTGCCAGCAGTGCAGCGTGGGCTTTCTTCTGAAGATCAGATTTTTCCTTCTTTACCCGGGCCAGCTCGTGTTCTAATTCTTCAGTACGATGCGAGAGCTCAGAATATTCGTTGTTGGTATTCACGCTTAGGTCTTTCTCAAGTTGCTGAAGTTGCGCCGCAAGTTTTAGCTTCTCGTTCTCAAACGCAACATCTTTTTTGTTGATGCTAACTTGAAGCTGGTCAATGAAACGCCTCTGATCTTCTAGTTTCTGGAGCGTGGACATCGAACTCTCCTCCTGTTCCTTTAATCTACTTTCTAAACTTTGAGCGCTGTCTTCCATTCGCACTATGATCTGCTCCTTTTCCGACATAATCAGCAATAACTCGTTGATTCTATTGTCTTTATCCTTTAGTTGCTGACTAAGATCAGAAACAGTTGCATTGTGTTCTTTTGTGATGGAGTTTATTTGCATATTTAGTTCTTCCAATTTCTCCTGTAAAGCCAAAATTTCTACCATGTTCTCTGCACTTTTGGCATTTTGTTTCTCATGTTCCTCGATTTTCTTCAGCAGCTCTTTTCTGATGAGAAGCGCTGCTTGAAGCTTTTTCTTCATACCGTCTTTTTCTTTAGTTAGCTTGGAAATTTCATGTTTGAGATCATTGTTGGCGTTCACCAAAGCCTTGTTTTCGGATTCGGTATTTTCCATTTGACTTTGGCAATGAGAGAGATGTCCTTTTGTCTCTTCCAGTTGCGAAAGCAGACTGTTTTTCTGCTCCTCGTACGTTATCCTTTCACTTGAGGCGGCTGCAACCACCTGTGTTATTGATGTATCCCTTGCTTTTAATTGCTGGCTGAGTGCAGCGAGAAGTTCCTTCTGCTGGCTGATCTGAATGTGCATACAACCGATTTCATCGTCTTTCTTTTGAACGAGTGCGTTGTGTTTCAAACTAACCTCTCTGAGCATTTCTGATTTCTGGATTTCTGCCTCGAGTTTGTCTTCGAGATCTTTAATACGTTCGGATAATGAATCGTTCTTACCTTCACGCTCGGTTTTATTCTCTAGACCCTCCACATGCCTTTGCTCTAGCTCCCTATTCAACATGGCTATTTCCTGTTCAAAGAAAGATACTTTTGACTGATTGTCTTCTTGTAGCTGTTTAATTGTGGATAGCAGGGAAACCTTTTCTTCTCCGAAAGCCACTTCTTTATCAGAAATGGACTGTGTTAAACGTGCTACCTGTCTCTGAGCGTTCTCTTGATGTTCTTCCGATTTCTTGAGTTCTATTTGCATATCATGCAAGGCCTGTCGTAATTCTAAATTCTCCCTATCCTTTGCTTGGACTGTGAATGCAATCTCCTCTAATTTGCTTCTACTCATTAAAGCATCCACTTCTTTCTCCTTAAGTCTCTCTGAGCCCTGTTCAACGGCCGCCGTGGCTTCGGCTAACTTTTCGTTTAAATGACCTAGGTCCTGTTTCAGAGTGTTCACTTTACTATCTTTGGATGTCAGTTCATGCTCGACTTCTTGAAGCTGCTTCGCGAGTGCATTCTTCGCCTGCGTTTCCCTATCAAGAACCGACAGCCACTCTTTTTCAGACTCCTGAAGAGTTTGTTCAACTCTCTGAACTTCTGATTTCAATCCGCTGATAATATCATCTTTGGCACTAACCTGGATGTGGAGTTGCTCCATCTCGGTCTTCATTTTCTCCATGCTACCACGTTGCTGCAGTTGTTCTTGTGTCCTCTGAATTTCAGAACTGTATTTCCTACTGAACTCCTCTTTTTCCTGAACTAATTTATGGAACTCCTCTTCCTTTTGTGTTCTTTCGTTGTTGACTCGATCGAGCTCCTGCTTGGCCGAACGATTTTCCTCTTGCAGCTTCTTGTACAACTCACTCATTTTCTGCATCTCGGACATCGTATGCTCGGTATGTTTTACCTGAGAAGTGTATTGACTATTGATAGCATGTAGAGCCAGTTCCCTTTGCTCGAGGTTCTCAGTCAGGGAATTGACCTGGGCTGCAACTTGAAGGTGTTGTTCCCTCAATCTCTCAATTTCTAATGTCAGGGAATTGGCGTTCATTTGCTGGGCAACTAATGCGTCGTCCTTTTGCTTAGAAAGTTCAGCACTAAACAACCGCAGCTGTTGGATCTCATTCTGCAATGATGACGACTCCTGTTGGAGAGCGTGAAGTTGTCTGTCTCGCTCACTTATCATATGGTTAAGGTTTAGCAATTCTTTATTCTTCTCGGACAGCAGAATCTTTGTTTCTTGAAGGTCTTCGACTTGCAATGCAAATTTATCCTGAAGGTTCATTAAGGCACTTTGCTTCTCTTCTACGGTTGTGGAAAGCCTCATCGACTCTTCCTTGAGAGCCAGAATTTGACTTTGCAGCTCAGACACTAGTTCTGTACTTTCCATAAACTGAATCTTGAACAATGCAGCTTCATCAGCTTTCCTCTGAAGTTCCTGCAAAGCTTGGGTTTGCTCCACCACAGTGCAACCACGTTCTTCAAGGGCGGCTTTTAATCTCGTTACCTCTGCAGTTTGCTCACCAAGGTTGCTGCTCAAGTCTGAAACGGATTCCTTGAGTTTGGTCAACTCTTGTCTTATGTTGTCATTTTCCAAATCCTTTGATTTCAGCGTTTCATTTAGGCTGCTGATCTCTGCAGAATGAACAGACGTAGAGTCTAGAAGGACCTGCTCTCTCTCAGCAAGTGCAGCCCTGAGTTGTGTGGTCTCTAAAGATGAACCCTGTGCGTCACAAGTCAGTTGGGAGATTTTTTCTTCAAGTGCAGTAGTGTTGGCCTTCATACTCAGCAGCTTCTCTACTTCATTCTTCAATAAAGAATTCTTCTCCGCAAGAGCAACACTGAGTCTGTCATTTTCCGCAAGCAATACCTGCAAGTCTGCTTGCAATTTAGAGATGACATCCATGTCTGAGTTCATTCGTACTTCAGACACCTCTAAATCTGCTTTTATCTTTGCGCTCAACTGCGAGATCTCTTGATCCTTCTTGAGCAGTAAGACATCTTTTTCCTGCAGTGATCTTTGTAAGTTCTGAGCCTCCCTCTGTAGATCGGCGAGGGCTTCCATTTTCTGACTGATTTGACCTTCGCCTGATTCAAATCTGAGCTGCAATTGACTCAAGAAGGTCTCCTGTTGTCTAAAAGACTCTCCTTTTTGCTGTAACTCCAGATGTAGGCTTTCAGCTTTGGAACGCTCGGTCGCCAGCTGTTGCGTCAAAGAAGTCAAGTCTGCATTCCTGTCGGACAACCGACATTGGAGAAGACCGATTTCTTCCTGCCTTGTAGAACTCTCTTCTACTGATCTTTGGAGCTCTGCTTTCATTGTACTATTTGCCTCACTTAGTGCCTGGGTGTTATCTTGAAGATTCACAAGCTCGACTTGTTTCTGGGTCAGCTCCTCTTTCAGTGTTGCACTTTCTGCCAAACGATTCTCCAAAGAACTTTTAAGATGTTCATTTTCTGATTGGAGCTTCGCAACATGTTCGTTCATGGTTCCCAGCTGACTACTGAGGGAAACGAGTGACTCGTTTCTCTTGTTGAGCTCGTCGGTGTGTTTACAACATTCAACTTCTTTGGCTTTCGAATCCTCGACAGATTGTAAGCATTCCCTTTTAAGCCTCTCGTTCTCAGTTTGGAGATTTGCATAAAGCTCTCTTCGATAATCAAGCTCACCTTGTAAGGAGGAACACTCCTTAGATTGCTGTTGTAAAAGAAAGTCTTTCTCCATAAGTCCTGATTTCAGAGCGCTGCCCTGTTCCTGAAGTAATGAGAGAGTCTCTTGCAGCTGAGTAAGCTGGTCCTGATAGCACTCGAGCTGTTTGCGTAGATCTGAAATGACCTGGTCTTTTTCAGCAAAGCTGCTGCTAAACTGAGAATTTGACATCGTTACCTCTTCACTCAGGCGGTTTACAGTGTCTTTGCTCTCCGTTAGCTGTCCTGAGAGTGATTCACATTCAGTGGTCTTTTCAAGTATGATCTCCTGGTTTTGCTTGATTGTTTCGCTAAGATCTTCTTTGTCTTTAAGCAAGCCCTCTATAATTTTACGGTTTTCTGCATGCTGCATCTCTAACCCGGATATTTTATCGTTTAACGCGCTTCTTTCCAAGGCTAACTCCTCTAGTTCTTTTTTAACTTGATTATTTTGCTCGGTAAGTACGGAGACTTGAGAAGCGAAATTTCCTTTCTCTTCCAGGGTCATAGCTACCTTTTTATACATTTCAGACACCTCCTGACTTAGTTCGGCTAGCTCCTTCTCTTTATTCTCATATAAAGCTCGTATTTGTTGGTTTTGTGTGCTCAGGGCATGAATGCTGTTATGGAGCTCGATGATATTAGCTTGCCTTAAAGATAATTCATCAGTTAGGTTCTTGTTATTGGCAAGCAACTCTTCTAGGGACTTCTTCACGTCACCATTTTCAGCCTCAAGCTTGGCATTGAGCTCATTCATGGTTCCTAACTGACTGGTGAGCGAAGCAAGAGATATGTTCCTCTTGTCCAGTTCATCTCTATAGGTTTGACACTCAAGGGTTTTATCACTGAGAGCTGTATTTTGTTCCTGAAAGCTTTGGCGGAGTTGTGTACATTCTTCTCGGAGGGAATCGCACTCAATGTGAAGCTTTGAAAAAAGGTCCCTCTGTTGTACAAGTTCGTTCTGTAAATCAGTGAACTGAGATGTTTGTTGCCGTAAAAGGCTATCCTTCTCCAACCGCCCTGAATTTAGAGTCTCCTCCAGCTGAACGAGTTGACTCTGCTGAGCGTCTATTTGTGCCCTCTTTTTGCTCAGAGACAGCTCATTTTCTGATATTTTACAGTTTAATTGGTCAACCTGAGTGTTCAAGGCCTCAATTTGGCTTTGTAAATGACTGACCAGATCTTTGCTGCTCTCCAAAGCCTCTTTAAGCTGACTACACTCGCTTGTCCTCTCCAACAGATGATCAGAAAGTGACTGCTTGCTTTGCTCAAGTTCTGTGGCTCTACCATTGAGCTTCTCCTTCTCCTTAACCAGGTCCTCTAACAGTTTACTGTTTTCCGCATGCTGCGATTCAAGTTCTGCTGTTTTCTTCAGCAGCACGTCTTTCTCCTCTGAAACCTGTTGCAGTGACTGAACCTTATTCTCAACTTCCTGCTTTAGAATACGATGCTCTTTGGTGAGGTCCTCCAATTGGGACTGCAAAGTGACATTCTGGTTTTGCATCTCTTCCATTCGTCCCTGGGAGTCTTGCAAAAGCTGTTTTTGGGTCTGTGAATTCTCCTCAAGAGATTTCTGAAGACCTAGATTTTCCCCCTTAAGTGTTTTTAACTTTGCTTCCAGCTTCGAAATGCTCTTCGTTTTGCCAACCAGCTCTTTTTCCAGCATCATCTTTTCTTCTTCTGCCTTTTTCTGTACATTCTTAAGCTTTTCCTCCAGCGACGTTATAATCTCCAGTTTCTCCTCGACCCCTAGCTTGACCTGCTCCTGGCACTTGACCTGGGCTTGAAGCTGAGTGGATAGAGACTGAAGTTCGTGATTATATTTTGTAACCTCTGCCAGCAACTTGTTGCGTTCATCCTTGAGAGTCTTCATCTCCTTCTCATAAGTCTGCTCCCGGTCGAGGATCTGCTCTTTAAGCTTCTCGTTTGAATTTTTTGTCTCCTTTAGTTGCTCGAAAACATCCTCCGAGTCTTGGAGTTTTTGAGTAGCGGCAACCATTTGTACCTTCAGTGATGAAATTTGAGTTTCGCATTCGGTGAGATGAGCGCGCTGACTTGTATGCAGCTTCTGAATTTCCACGTTGAGATCTTGTATTGTCAGCTTGTCCTCTTCCAGTTGATTGAGCAGTTTCTTAATTTCCGTTAACTTTGACTCGTTCTCTTTTCGGGCCTCATTTAGATCGCTCTCTTTGACCCCTAGTTGTTCCACCAGCTCAGCTATTTTCATATTAAGGGAATGCTGATCAGAAGACTGTGACTCTCTAATAATTTGGGCTTCCTTTTCGGCTTTAACCAGAGCACTCTCAATACGAACCAAATCCTCTTCTTTATGCGTTATGTCCTGTTTGAGCTCTTGAATTTGTTCTGCATATTCCTCCATACTGCCCGAAAGAGCCGAAATCTCTTTGTCCTTGTCAGCAATAACATCTTTAAGGCTGTCGATTTCTCGCTCACAGCTCTGGAGATCATGAATCAGCTGCGCTCTTTCTTCTAAATGGGTGGTGTTTAGCTTGTCAAGCTCATCATTGGTTTGATCCAAGTCGCTCTGCAACGATTCAATTGAAGCTTCTTGTCTCTGTGTCTGAAAATTGAACAGAAATAAATAAATTAAAGGGTGTCCAATCATACACTGCATTTTCTGGAACTAGAAAAATATCTATATACACAATATACTGCTGAATCACAGTGACATAACAACCGTTTTAATCTTCCGTGATTGTACTGCCACTAAAATTGCCATTTTCATACCGTGTTTCTATGGTTCACTGTTTTCCAAGCTGAGATTTATCATAAAAAAAAACAAAAACAAATGCACACTTTTACATTTATAACATACACCCACTAGCCTCTGTTCACGTCTGCATTCATACAACTATCCATTCCTGTGGCACCAGTGCAAACCATAAATCCATTTAAATGCAGGTTAAATGCTTTTTACATCAAACAGAACACTGATTACAAAATGTGAAAAAGTGAGATATTAAGTGATCTGGACCGTGCCATGGTTGTTGGTGCCAGATGAAATCTGCTGATATCCTGGGAGTTTCATAAAAAAAAATAGACATGCGCAAACATCAAAACATTCAGTTCTTTCAAACTCCACATATTGTGTGATCTTGGTTTAGCACAATGCTCATACAAAAGAAATGAGTAGTTTGCCTTTATATACTGATTTACCAAAAACTGCATATAAAGATATACCGTATTTTCCGGACTATAAGCCGCTACTTTTTTCCCACGCTTTGAACCCCGCCGGCTTAAACAACGAAGCGGCTAATTTATGGATTTTTCCTGGGTTTTTCCCGGTTTCACAAACTTCAAGCCAAAAAACTGAACCCCATAACATTAGACCAATGAAATTGTCGAACGGGTTCAGGTGAACCAATGAAATTCTTTATATTAAATCAGATGCGCTCCCACTGATTCGGGCCGCACCACATCATAAATATGGATGATGTTCCTCTGACGTTTGACCTGCCGCTCACTCGGACTGTCAACAGGAAATGCGAATCATTCGTCACGCTGAAAACAACCGGGCATGAAAAAACGCACTTCACCTGTGTTCTGAGCTGCACGGCATCGGGAGAAAAGCTTCACTGATGGTGATTTTTAAATGCACGACGATGCCAAAAGAAAAACTCTCGAGAGAAATAGTTGTGAAAGGAAGGAGGAAGACAGTGAACAATGACTTTCTTGGTAGGCTACTGTTTAGATACAAGCCGTGTTACAGACACTGTCTTTCGTTAAAGCCTGTGTAAAGTTCATTAGTTTCAGTGTAGACACCTGCGGCTTTTAGACAGGTGCGGCGTATTTATGTTCAAAATAAAAATCTTTGTCAAATTCAGTGGGTGCGGCTTATATTTGGGTGCGCTTAATAGTCCGGAAATTACGGTATTCAGCCTGAAGTTGATTACATTACATATTTTATTTTTTTTTTTTTTTACGTACAACAGAAACAAAATATCGCTCACCTTCTCCTTCAGCACATTAATCTTCTGCATGAGTTCTGCAACTGTTGCTTTCATTTCTGTGCACTGCTTCTCAAATGTACTGCACTTCTTCGTCACTTCATTCAACTAGTTAGGAAAAAAAAATATATACAAAACTTTTTACAAAAAAAAGTGTATGTTTAAAGAGTAAATCCCGTAAAACGACAACGTTACTCACGTCGTTTTCAGTCTGCAGTAGTTTATCAGCAGCTTCTCTGTGCTGCTCCTCCTTCTCTTTCAGTGCATCTCTCAGACCGTCAATAAGCTCCAGTTTTTCCGAGGTTTGGGCGAGCGTGTGCTCTTTCTCCATCAGAGATGATTCAAGACACTCCTGTGTGCTGCTCAGCCTGGTTTACACATTCATTTAAATGTGTATTTTCTCCAAAATATCTTTAGGCATTATCAAGAAAATAATACTTAAAAATATTACCCTTTGAGTTGTTCATTCAAACTTGTGACAAGGAGCTGATGCTTTTCAGCGTCTCGGCTTTGCTGGTTGCGAAGGCTGGTAAGTTGGGCTTGAAGTTTCTCAGATTCATTCTAAAATGGCACAAATTAAAAACATTGAAGGTCATGGAATAAAACCTCTTTAACCAGGAAGTAAGTTTCCAAAGCACCAAAAACCAAACAGGAGAGCAGTAAGTACGACAAACCCAACCAAGCCAATGATTAAATGACACCCTGTGTAACACGCACACACCGACTGTCACATTTACACACAGACACACCTGAGAAGCCCAAAATGGCCAACCTCCTTCATCTACATCGAAGGTCACCTGTATTAGAAGGACGCATTTCAAAGTTCTTGGAATGAGCACATGCAAGTTACTGGATGCCCAAATATGGAACAAGGGACAAAAATACACGATTTAGAAACAGAACAGTCATGCAGTAAAAGAAACAGTGCACATGAACTATATGAACAAAATTATTGATACCTGACTTTTCCAACCTTATGAGGTTCTTTTAAAAGACTCTGACCAGTTTGAGGCACACAACTGTATAGTATAACGTCTTTGTGTAACAGAATAAAATTTTCCCTTCACTTGAACCAGCAAACGAAAACATGTTCCACCAAGACGGTGCACAATGCAAGTTCCATGAAAAAAAAAAAAATGCTTTAGAGTTCTGACCTTAACCTAGTGAACTGACAGCTTTCAAATCAAAAGACTTCACCCCAGGTTTGCTTACCCTCCAGCAGTACAATACTTTACTAATATCATTATATAGACTGCTCAAAAAAAATTAAGAGAACATGTAAATCACACATCATCTCTCACTGAATGAAATATTAAATCTGAAAATCTTTACTTAAACACATTGTGTAATTTGTTGGGAACAAAATTATGTATGGTTTCCACTGACCACTGGGGGATGAATTCCAAATCACACTAAATAATTCCAAATCAGTAAAAAAAATAAAATAATAAAATAAAATTTTAATTACAGTTTACTCTGAAACACAACATCCTATATACATAATGTCCCAGATGTTCTCTGGATTCAGGTTTGGGGAACGTGAGAGCCAGTCAATGGCATGAATCTTGGTTCCTAACAGCAGTAAGAGCACCATCGGCTAGCACATGGGGTCTTTACGACCCTCCAAGGATATTCCCCCAGACCATCGTTGGTCCATCGCCAAAATAATCATGCTGGATGAGGTAGCAGTCAGCATAATGTTCCCCACAAAATCTCCATACACTTTTATATTTATCACATGCGTTACTTGCTTTCTTCAGTAAAATTGAAGCACCAGGGGCAAACCTGCCGATTCTGGTGTTTTCTGGCAAATGCTAATTAAGCTGAACGATGCTGGACAGGTCCCACTAGAGTATTTCATGGCCTTCATGCAACCCTCATGGAGTGTATTTCTGACAGACTGGTCAGCAACATGGACATTAGTAGCCTGCTGGAGGTCATTTTAAAGGGATCTGGCAGTGTGACTCCTGTTCCTCCTCACACAAAGGTCTTTCCTGTCCAGCTCTCCATGAGTAACAGCCTACCTCCCGGTATATACTTCATGCTCTTAAAACTGTGCTGGAAGACATACCAAACATCCTGTGCAACCTGACTGGGCTGTACATACTGCCACTAGTGGTACCCGAACAAACCACAAAACTAGAGACAACTCTCCAGGTGTCTCTCCCATGCACCTGCTGTCACTTTTTTGCAACTTTCACCAAAGCAGGTTAAACTGATTCACGTATGCTTCTGGATAAATGAATATCCCTGAAGTTGGTGTTACTGTGAAGTTTGGATGTTCCCTTACTTTTTTTGAGCAGAGTTTTTAGTTTTACACTGCAAGTTAAATATTTTGGAACACCTAAAGCTTCTTATGGAGCAGTATAGTTAAATGACTAGTACTGCCAGACATGCAACAAATCTAAATTATATAATAACATTTTAATCTGGATGATGTGCTGTAACTAAAATGGGTGATTGTCCAGTAAAAACAATTACAAAAAAACTATCAATGTTTAAGGTGGTTTGGGTTTCACCTGATTTTAATGAGGAAGGATCGTGTACATATAGGTTCTTTGTTTAGATAAAAAAATCTGCTTCTTTGCTCATTGTAGAATTGTATTTTGTAGTAGTCATTGGTAATTGGTATAGGAAATGATCATTTTTCAATAAATTATATAGTAACAAAAAAATACAAGTGTAATAAGAAGTTTTATGATTGTAGCTCATTGCTATCAATGTCAACTGCCTGCTGAAGGTTGACTGAACAACTCTGCAGAACAACTTGTGGTTTTGCTGGTTTTATCTTTATGACACTGTAGAAAACCTGTTAACTGTAACCGCACTGATTTCCCATTTATGTATTGTGTATATCCAAGTAAAAAAAAAAATAAAAAACATCTACACAATTCTAAGTGTGCTATTCACTTATACCTCATGTATTACATTCAATATACATGTGTCTGGTGATGTTCTGCTGCTACAAATGATTACTCAGCAGTGTTAGTGAAATCCTGATTTATAAAGCCACATTAGGGATAAAAATTAGTCCTGTATGAACATATAAATGTGGTGTACCTGTAGAGACTCAATGCGAGCCTGCAACTGCAGCCGATCCTCCAAGTCTTGACACCGCTCTTCCAGTCCAAGGATTTGCTCCTGCAGTTGATTTCTTTCGAGCTCCAATTCTTCCACAACAGACCTTAGACCCTCTAAATATAGACCGGGTAAAATATAGACCGGGTAAAAAATGTATTACTTAACATGTCCATTCATTCTTCTGGAGAAAACTTAACATGTATAATATAAAGGGGAAATAAAACAAAACAAATTTTGCAGACATTTGACCTTCAAACCATATGTACTTGTTGAGCATCTGGTTCCAGATTTATCTTCCTAAGCATTAATTTCCCCCTAAAGCATCCCATACAACAGTGTAATTCCAATTCTCTGGCATGTTTGGTCATCAGAGTTTAAAAAAAAAAAAAAAAAAAAAAAAAGTCTTGTAGACCTCTTGAAGACGCACATTAAAGTTTGTCAAATATCATCTTTAAATTTATAAAGTCCAACAAATTTATTTGTATTTATTTAAATTAATGCTAGTCTTGTAGCCCCAATCAATAATTAGAGTCAATAACTGGTGATTGTCCACCTCACATTCATTAACTTAATTTAACTAAATATATTGTATAGTAGTTGGGGTGAATGTTGGGGTGAATGTTGGGGTGAATGAGTTCTTTGCCCTGAAGTGCCATGTTGAACATCCAGTGGTCAGTATGAGAGAATTGTACTCAAAGCACCAAATAGCAGACATGAACATGATGAATAGGACGTGTGGCTTTGCGTGGTTACACGACATACAGATGTTATCACTTAGAGTGTACTCACATTTGTTGCCAGCTATTTAGACAATAATGGCTGTATGTTGATTTCTTTTCAGAGAACAGTAAATCTGTATTGCTATACAAGCTGCATGTTGACTACTGTAAAATATATCCATGTTTCATTTCTATAGTGTTGTCCCTTGAGAATATTTACTAAAATGGTTGCTGAAATGTGAGGGAATTTTGTGATACACTGTATTTATGCTACACAGAAAACTCACATCACGTTCACATTACAGAAATGCATTCGCTTTACTACACAACACAAATGGTTGAAAAGTAAACACTTACCACAGATGGAGGTAATACACACCGACATTATTACACAAAAAAAAGCCTGTTAAGGGCATTCAACATGGACTAAGGCCTACAGAACTGAGACTAGGCAGTTCATCCAGCACGCACATGCTCCGAATAATCTACAAAAATAAAGCAAATACTACAGAAATATACATCAAACGAATGACACCATCACAGTGGTTTGATTGATGGGTTAGAAAAAGATCAAAATAAATATATGCATTTGAATATGATTGAGTGAGATGTGAGAAATACAATGCCAAATAACGAAAATGCAAAAAGAAAGTGAGTAAGACGAAATATAAGGCCCATGTTCATATAATAACTGCATATTATTTAATAGAAATTTGCTAAACTCTAACTTCTTTAATAGAAACTTTAATCCAATCTGTTAAATCACAGATTTTACTATTACGCATAACTCGGATCCAGAAACTGCCTTGGCATTGTTTCACTAATTTACTCACTGTAACATTTGCATTAATTTACTGCAAGGCTTACATTCAGCTAGCTTAAGCAATACAAATTTGACAATGAAGCAAAATCCACTTTTTGGCTAGTATTACAAAAGAGAGCGATTGAGATTTATATTCCTCTTTTGCATTTCTTTTTTTTTTTTCGGTTTTCCATAAAACGTTTCAAGCATACAGTGAGATACAAAGGTTGCAAAATGATGCTGAGGTACATAGTTAAATGCTGACCAATAAGAAAAGCTAAACATAAATAAATAAAATTCCAGGAGATATCATGATTAACCTAAGCTCATGCCTTATACAACCTCGCAGATAAATAACACGTTCCTGATTATTGAGGAGTATAAATACCATCTTTCTAGTGTTTGAGGGAGGAAAAAAAAAAATAAAAAATAAGACAGCCCTTGATTTAATCATCTATTTCAGACCTAAAGTTGAAATTACACAGCCAAAAGATAATAAGCAGTTATAATGCTTTATGAACATGAGCACTTGCAGAGAGTCTTACCAAAATACAGCATTTGAGGATGTCAAACTATGAGGAGAGCGCATGCCAGCCTGAACTGTCTAGTGGGCTTCACACCTGTGTTTGAGGCAGTGAATTCGGGCCACCAACCTCCCATATTCTCCCCTTCCATTGGAGTGATGCTGCCAGAGGGATTGTGGGAATCAGGGAACGATGACCTGTTGTCGAACTCCTCAAAGTCCTCCTGAAACAGCAATCAATCAATCACTGCATCATGCAGTAGCTGAACCGAACTAAAATTATTTAATAGAAATACAAATCGATTACTGCCTCCACACTCATGTATATAAAAGAATATTCATAAGCCTGTGTGTTATATTTTTCCTCACATACAAATAAATAAAAACAAATACCCTTACATAGATAATGCAAATAATTATAACAAATAATTCCATTCATTTATGAATAACTGATTAAATTGCCTTATCCTCATTTCTGACTTGAAGGCAACAGACTAACAGCAAATTCTATCAGATTACCAAATAAATATTAAGCATTCCCAGGCTAATTATATAATAAATTACTAATAAAGCATGTTTCACCCTCTTAGAAGAAAGCCATACATTTGCAAATACAGTATACAGATTAGCACAGATCGAAGAAATAATCATGACTATTATTCACATTAATAGTGAATACAAATATTCACTTTTATTTGTATTACTTGCACTAGTGGAACTCTAACTGGACTGGACTAACACAGCGTCACTTTTTTACACAAGCACATTAATGACACTTTGCTAACAATTACATCACACTGAATCACTTTAATCTGTACTTCTGTCATACATATCCATCCATCCCTTCTATTAATTCATGTATGTGTATACATCTATATAATTTTTTGGTAGTGTGTGTGTGTGTGTGTGTGTGTGTGTGTGTGT
>JAAIIK010020415.1:1127819-1141540 GCA_014706435.1 Silurus glanis
ATATATATATTATATTTATCCAAAATGACTTCTCTTACCTGCTCAAGATCTGCACTAGCATCTGACTTTGCTGCAAGTTTAAAAAGCTCCTGTTCATGCAACTGATTTATCTCCGTTAATCTGTGGTCTTTTTGTAAAATGATGTCCTTAAATGTCTGGATCTGTAACAAAAAAAAAAACAAAGATTTCTGGTTTTATACAACTGCTAAATCTGTGATAAATAAAGAAAGATTAACTGATACATTATTATGGGAAGTATGACTAAAAAGGGAGGGAGGAATATATGACTAGATGGATAGACAGCAGGAACTTAAAGAGATGGCAAAGACAAGTGTTTCTAAATAAAAGAATGGATGAAAATAGATGGACAGATGAATGCATGGCAAGTACAGGGCTGCCTAAATAAATGGTACATGATGGCTGGCTGGGTGGCTAGATAAATGGATGGATAGAAAAATGGATTGATGCATAATTGGATGAATAGATAGAATGAAAGTTTTGGACTGCCTGACTGAATGGTACATGACAAACAGATGGCAAAGACAGGCTTGACTGAATAAAAGGATGGATGGACGGAGGAATGGATAGACAGATGGATGGACGGATGGATGGACGGACGGAAGGATGGATGGACAACAAGCCTAAATGGTGCATTGTAGTACTACCTGATATAATGATGCATGATGGATGGATGAAAGACAAACATTGATTGCTTGAATAGTGCATGATAAGCTATGAACAAACTTGTATGAAGAACTAATTGAGAGCGAAATGCATGAACTGATACAAGAGATAAATGGATAAATGTTATGAACCAATGGATGAATAATTCGTTGTCATCTCGTTCTCTACCACAGTACAGTTCTCTGATTAATGGTGTACTTAGGCGTCAGCTTTAAAAAAGTGAAAAGTGGATCGTACATTTTGCTTGTACATGTTCTCCTTCTCTTCAAACTGAGCTCTTTCTGTGACCAGCAACTCCCTGAAGCTGTCGCTCTGCGACTTTAGGAGGCTGTACTTCTCCTCTCCATCTCCGACCTTTTTCGTCAGGTTTTTCACCAGCATCTGCAGCTCCTGCACTGATGATTCCTGAAATAATAAAGCGCATTGATAATCATCAATCAATCACATAATTTCTTCTGTTACAACATACTCGCATTCATTAGCTGACCCTTAATATTAAATAGTAAACTATTTAAACACCAAGCGTTTAGCCGTGTGAGGTATCAGTGTACACAAGAACAAACTGTCTAAGGCGTACTTCAGCAATACAGTCTGGTTTTTTGTTAATACGTTGAACAAAAAGGTAAAAAGTGTTTCTTGCCTTGTTTTCCGGTGTTATTTGCTCCACTGTTTTAACTGCTTCCTCTCCACCAATAGCCATCTGTAAGTGAATGATGTAGTCCTCTTTCTCAGCCAGGCATTTATCCTTTTCCACCAGCATGGCATCCATTTCAGCACCGCGCCCCCTCTGGGCATCCAGCTCCTGTGTCTAATACGTAAAATTACAATTGAGATACAAAAACATGTCTATTTTTTCCCCCAACTATATTAAATGGGCAAAGCTTCTGTACCTTCAGTTGCAGCTCCTGGTTTCTTTGTGCAAGCTGCTGCTCAAGGTCTTCCACTTTCCTTTTAAGCAACAAGATTTTCCCTCTGCTGGCTCCGGTGTGCTCAGAGTCCCCCGAATCTCCACTTCCAATCTATACACATTAGTTATCAGAACCCATTAATGTTTTATCCAACACCTCTGCAATCTTACCGACTGTAAAATGTAAAATACATAAAAAGCTTGAATAAAACAAAGGGAAAAAAGGATTAGATTATTCGTAATGCCTCAATTGTTTTATTTTTTTATTTTTTTTACTTATTCTGACTTTATTAAGTAAAAACTACGCTGTGAGAGAGGCAGCACTTCTAACACGTATTTAAGCTGTGAAAGCAACAAAAAAACATCTCCGAATTCTTTCAGCAAAACAAAGAACACGAAGTGTCTTTCACAGAGTGACTTCCCTTCTCCAGTCTATTGAGACTGCACTTTACATCTAATCATAATGGTTCTGACACGATAACTGCTGGGGAAGAAAAAAAAAAAAAGTGTTAAAAACTATGACTGCTGGCTGAACCTCAACCTGACCCTCATTGGGCAAAAAGTTAAACTATCATGCAGACAATAAAGTGAGGAATAAATTAAACCTAGTTTAAACTCTCAGCTTTGATCCATATTGCAAAAAAAAATCTATCAATCAGAACAGAAATCCAAAACAAAGCATTATATCCCAATAAAAGGGACAAAATAATTTAGTCACGTGTCATAGTAATTCTCTCAGTTAAAAACGGAAAATAGAAGTGATAATAAGCACCGTTACCCGTTTGAGTTGTGGTGTTGCAGTTTTGCCTAATGGCTCCCCCTGTTGCTTTCTCAGCTCCTCCAGCTGTGAGTTTAGAGACGTGACCTTTGCTTTGTTCTGGAGCCGCATCTTCGAAAGCTTTGCCTCGTACGTCTCTTTTTCAGCCTTGTGCAGTGTAGTAAGAGGGGAAAATAATGAATCATTTTAATGGTTCTAAATGTAACCCTAATTACCTTACATTAGCTTTCGTGTTCTTATACACTTTTCAGGTTTGTGCTGAAGCTGCATTACTAAATAAAGTGCTGTTGAATGTGTGTATTTCACCCTGGTTAATTTCTTACAACACTGACAGATTAACTAGACAGCCCAGAAGTCTGCAAATAACCATAATACTCTATTGTTGCTGTGTTTCCCTTGTACTTTGCTCTCCATTACAGAAAGATAAGCGACTTTGAGAAACAAGCAGGAACGCTTGTGTGCTTTCGTTGGCTTCTGTCCTGTAGAGCAAATATAACGATTAGCAACAAAATGACGCCATCAAATTGACAGCAACCCGACACAGGTGTTATACACTACTGCACCAAATAATATACCCACAGTGCACTGCAAAACAGCAGCTGGATTGATGCGTTAATCTAAAAGGCAACAACTAAAAATTGTGTGACAAATATCAATACATTATTTGTTATTGATTATAATTGATTATGACATCATTTTATTACAAAAAGAATGTTACCCAAAAAATTTACAGACAACTAGTCTGTTATATTAAATTCGTAGTTATTTTTAAAATGATGGTGTGATGAACAAAAAAAAAATTTCTATTTCATCATGCATGTTCCATTTTAACCGACGGCAAAGACTTTTTTATTAAGCTGTAACTTAAAGCCCCGAGGTTTCAGGAGTCAAGGGCTTTTGACTTTTTAACATGTTTAAAGCTGTTATGACTCAAACTGACTTCATGAAATGATGGTAGTGGTGGTGGTGAGGAGATAATATGACTCTAGAAATAATAATAAAAGTATCCAATTGGTAGTGATCAATAGCTGATCACCTTGAGTTTCTCATCTTTTGTGTTCAAAGCTGCATCTTTTTCTCGGATCATCTCTTTCAACTGAGACACAAGCTGCTCCATCTGAGCCAAGCGCTCCGTCTCCTCGGAGAGAGAGGGGTTAACACCTCCCTCATTGCTGGCCTGAGAGATAGACAGAGAGACAAAAACAAGCATGTTGAAAATAATTGTGTATTGCATTCAATGCAAGTCTGTTTTAAAACTAAAAAAAAGGAAAAACTAAAATAAAAACTAAAAGAATTTAAATTCAGACAGTATTGCTAGCTAGTAAAAAATAGACAATGATCTACTTATTATAGCAATGGATATCAATCTTGGTACTACTTTGCAAAATTATGTGTAGTGATATAAAGGTTTAAATATGGCAATATGACATGTCAGACACATCCACATTTTTTTTTTTTTTTTTACATAAATGACTTCCTCTAACCTCTATTTCATTAAGTATAAAGGGCCTCATTTATCAAGCTGGATACAAACAAAATTATGAATAACTCACTTGTATAAGTGACATGAAAATATGGTAATATCCTGATCACGCAGGCCATGGCACTAAATCTGAGATATCGAATGATATGAAACAATCATCGGAAGCGATACGGAGGTTCTGATTACAATTAATGACTATCATATGTCCATTTAGAACAAAATACTGTCAATTAAACAAAGTACAAAGAAAATATATATAAGCAAAAAATAAACACGACAGTATATGGCTTAAATGATTCAGGAATAAGCACAATTCAACACAACAAAATACTTCATATTTGCAACACTTTTGAAACAAAAAGCACTGCATTACAAGCTTTCTTTGAAATTCAGCATATTTTCTGATTTTGTTACTCACTCCGGGTGAAGAGCCGGCGTCGTCGGAGCCGAACCACTTCAGCATGGTTTAGATCTCAAAACTGTAATGCAAAGGACACACAAGAACTCTGTTAGCATTTATTTCTCTTTAAACTCATCTATCGCTTCATTCTGTAACTTTTTGTAATAAGATATTTAACCTTTTATCAGAGGTGAGAATTGTATTGTCTCATCAGTACAGTACGATATAACTCCTGTAAACCATCCCTAACCTGAGTACTAAACTAGCAATTTAAGGTTAATTCTACATTCATAAAGTCTATAAGCTTCATACATGCTATATCAAGGGAAAGTCCTGCCAACCTTGGCCTTTCTGTATGTCTTGTAAAATGTAACTACTGTGCTTTGACCTTTCCATGGAGTATTTGTTTGGAAATTCATGCCTTTCTTTTTTTTTTTTTTTTTTTTTTTTTTAAACCATTTCTAACATTGTAACCCCTGACCTACGAACCCCCGACGAGATATGAACACGCCCACCCAAAAAACGCAAAAAAAAAAATCAAGATCAGTCAAGAAAACCTTCAAAAATCCAAATTCAGATTTAACAACCCCGCAAACAGAGAAAAAAGAATATCCATAAGCACATTCCAAAATCTAGTGGAATAGCTTCCCAGAAGAGTGGAGGGAATTGGGACTAAATGTGGAATGCAATGCTCAAAAAGCACATACCATACTTATGACCAGGTGACCCTGGTCATTTTTATACCCATATATAAAAATCTTCTGCTCATGAATCCTCAACCATCTCCAAAATCTTACATGATAAAATATTCTATTAAAGTAATCCAATAGTAAAATATTCCAGTATTCTATTCTAGTATTTCACTGGACCGATCAATTATCCAACAACTCCAGCTTCTTTAAGACATGACCCAGAGTGGCTTCTGTAGCAGATCCTCTGCTGCAACTTATCCACGCATACACGATTAATAAATGATGTAGCTGAAAGCAGCTAATCAGGCAAGAGAAAGCAAAAGAGATCTGAAAACAAGGTTTAAGGAACATGTACAGAAATAAGGGAACAGAGGATATACTGGAACGGAGGATAAAATAAACAATTGAAGTGTCTTTCATTCATTATCGAAATCGAAATGATGTATCGAAAGTTCAATTACGAACCAGGTGGGTAATGTTTTGTTACAACACACCATAATGTTGGCTTGACCAAGCCAGTCGTAAAGCTTGAAACAATTTCATACGCTTGAAAGATCATTTGAAATCGGAAAAAACCAGACATACTAGTTTTGAGTGTACAAGTAGAAAGACTGCTGAGGAATATGAAGGGGGGAGAGATATTAAGAGAGCTTAAAGCACCGGTAGAAACAGAGTGCGTTACAGGTAAAATGACAAGACCGAGAGGATTAAAGGAGAAGCCTTCAGGCCATTAACATACAGGTGTGTGTGTGAGTTTTGGCATATTTACTCTTGAACGTTCCAATCTAAGAATGTTCAAGTGTAAGTGTATTGGAGTTGAGAGGATATTTGTTTGTCCACTATTGAAAAACTAAGTACAATCGAATAAAAGAAACCCTCATCATAGCAAATGTGTATTAGAGCTGGCCCGCCAGTATAAAGCGCATACACCGCTAATACTACAAATCCCAGAATGCTTTGTTAGTGCGTTGGTGCGTCTGTCGAGACCGCTGAAAAACTCTGCGTACTCAGCGATGAATTTACCCGGAGATTTACCGACTTTGAAGCCCAGAAATTTGAACTGCTCAGTAATCCGTTTGTGGTTGACGTGGGAAGCGCACCAACCAACCTCCAAATGGAGCTGATTGAACTCCAGTCTAGAGACACTTTCAAGTCAAAGTACGACTCTGTGTGTGCTGCACAGTTTCCATGTTTCCTCCCCGACACACTGCTCCAACTCCGTGCCCAAGCTGCTCAAACACTTTCTATGTTCACCAGCACATATCTGTGTGAGAAACTGTTCTCTTTAATGGAGATGAACAAAATACCACTCAGGAGTCTCACTGATGAACATCTTCACTCAATCCTGAGGATTTCCTCAGCTCAGAGCCTAACCCCAGACATGATGCTCAGCTCAGAGCCTAACCCCAGACATGATGCTCAGCTCAGAGCCTAACCCCAGACATGATGCTCAGCTCAGAGCCTAAACCCAGACATGATGCACATTTGCTTGAACCAATTTTGGACATGTGCAGAGGAGGGACATGGGGTATATCAGTAGGAGAATGCTGAGGATGGAGCCGCCAGGAAGGAGGAAAAGAGGAAGAACAAGGAGGAGGTTCATGGATGTGGTGAGGGAAGACATGCAGGTAGTTGGTTTGAAAATGGCAGATGTAGAGGACAGGGTGGTATGGAGACGGATGATCCGCTGTGGCGACCCCTAATGGGAGCAGCCGAAAGAAGAAGAAAATGATTATATTTTATATAGACTTTTTAAAGCATGGTTGTCAACTTGCCATTTGTAAAATACAATACAAATGTTAATTTACACAAATTGCATACTCAAATGCTATTTTTTTTTCCTTTTTGAAAGAAACAACCCAGCATGAGTGAATTTGTTCAAAGGAGAAATCCCTGCATGCATTCCTCAACAAGCAGCTACTATAAGCTTTATAATACACTTTAAAATGTCTAAATTAAAGATTAACTCAACAACTTAACTCAGGACATAGAAATGCCTCCGAAATAAACTATACCACACGAGCAGGCACCACTAATCCTACATGATTTACTAAAATAAACACAACTGACCAAATGCACCAATACACACCCCCAGCAACCCCCACACACATTCTGCTATATTCCAGTTAAACCAGTTATAAATGGAAATTATGGAAATGCTACGAGCGCTGAGAAAGGAGTCTTAATTATGACATTATGAATACTACATATGTGGTCAAGGGCATGCCAAATAACTTAACTGTTTTCTACGATCGGTAACATTCAAGATGATCCAATTTAGGAACCGTGATAAATCGGAGGCCACAAATTTAAAGTGAACTTGGTGTCAAGCTACCGAGCTTACGATTAATGCTGGGCTTGCTGTAATTATTTTTTTTTACTGTTAGAGCAGATGAAGAATGAGGATAAGACTAACTGCTCTCTAACTTGAAGTCAAATCAAGAAAAAGCACCAAAAGTGTCTTTAAGGTATTTGCTAGTTTGCTGTCTCAGTGTCACATAAGCTGTATATTAACTGCAGCACATAGACCTTCATAGTTAGTGCACCTCGCAAGAGTCATACATGTGTGAGCCCATTTTGAAGAGGGAACGAGCACATATAAATTCCTAACATTCCCACACCCCAAACACACACACAACTTTGTTTCAAATTCAACTTCATATTATCATCAACCTGGAGTAGTTCCCTGGTTCGCTGTTTAAATAGAAACATAAAATCCGTGTAATGAATAAGCGAAACAGACTTCAAAACTTTACCTAGTATATACCAGTTTACTTTAGCTTGTATATAGTATATACCAGTATACTTTAGCTTGTATATACCAGTTATGCTGGTATATACAAGCAATTGTCGTCGGCAGTCGACGTACAAACGTTTGTCAAATCTGGAACGTTTTTGATTTGCTATAAATAACATATACGAGATGTCTGAGCAGAAAAAGATCCATCATCCATTACAGTTATCTAAGAAAACACAGGTTATATTTACGCATTTAACAGACACCTTTACGCAGAGTACTCGCTCACTCAACATTTGTGTTACTGAACTGTTACAACCTGAACTCATCGCATACTCAATACTAATTTAACTTTACTTCGTACACATCCATGTTCTCAGCGCCACCCGTATTATTTCATATTAATCATATTATACTGTTTACATGCTGTTTTGCACCTCCTTAATGCAGTTATTGCCGTTTTTGCACAACACTGTGTTCATGTTAAAAGGTACACTTGTTTATGGGTCTCTCTTTTGCACATTGTACTGCTATGTTGTTTTATGTAGCACCATGGTTCTGCAGGAACGTTGTCTCATTTCACTGTGTACGGCGTCAGCTTTATAGGGCTGAAATGACAATAAAAAGCTTCTGGACATGACGCGACTTACAACTAGAGGTCAACAAATAGTGGATTTTATTCCGATAGCTAGGTTGGGTATTGAATGTTATTATGGATACTGAATAAAAATAAATAAAACAATCATAAAACTCTATGTAAAATAGAAAAATAAATCAGTACCGAATCATAAAAATGTGCTTTAAATCAAATAATTAGGAATATATTAATTACATTAGTAAATGAATGAAATAAAAGGGTTCCCTGGTGGTCTAGCGGTTAGGATGCGGCGCTCTCACCGCTGTGGCCCGGGTTCGATCCAAGGTCAAGGAAACCGACCCCAGCCATTAGGGTTGCACAAGCCTTAGCGCCGGTCCCAAGCCCGGATAAATGGGGAGGGTTGCGTTAGGAAGGGCATCCAGCGTAAAAACATGTGCCAAATCAAACATGCAGGTGGTCCGCTGTGGCGACCCCTAACGGGAGAAGCCGAAAGAGAAATGAATGAAATAAGTGCATTGGCATCAGTGATTCGCCACTAGAGGCTGCTCTCGTCATGACAGCAGACCGGAAGCCCGGAAAAACTATCAGCATGGATTTTTGCCCGATAGCTCCAGCAATCAACTATCGGTGCCGATTAATCGGTCAACCTCTACTTACATCTCATTAATACAACCAAGCAGAGCCTCGCTCAGGGGCCCAGTGGTGGCAGCATGGCAGGGATTTACACCCACACCCTTCTGATCCAAAGTCTAATGCCTCAAATGCCCCCCTTATGCATTATACAACTACAATAAACACAATTTGTAATGTTGTAGGATTTTGTATGTTTTGTTTACAAAATCAAGAGGCTAAAACAGGCAAATTGCATGATATTTTTTTCTGAGAAATGAAACCAGCACCATGAGCTCAAGCTGAGGAGGAGACACGGGGGAAACAAGGGCAGCATTCATATGAAGAAAAGCTGTACCGGATTAAAATGAAACAATAGGCACTCGTGGGTTTAAAAGAAAACAGCTTCGATAGGTAGTTCTCAACAGTAATTGCATTTGGGCTCATTTTATTAAAACTATTTTAATTAAAATGGCATTATAATGTTGTGCAAACGTGAATAAGGTTTAGGTCGTGACACTTTAAACATAACATAGTACCTGCCTTGCTAACTACTGATTATACTACTAATATATATATAATGCAAAAATATATATAAAAAATAGCTAAATATAATAAAATAAACGAAGCCTAAATAATCTATCTACCTAATATTTTATTTTCCTAAACAGTATTTAAATAGAGAAGCAAGTGACTAATCTTGAAATCCCAAACAGGTTCGCACCCAGTTTGCGACAAATTCTTCCTCCTTGGCTGTGATTGGCTCATTCTACAGCACGCGCTATGATATGATTGGATATCAGTTTACCCGACTTGATAGAGAGCCAATCCCATCAACGGGGGTGGAATATTCTCGAATACGGATAGGTAAAAAAAAGAAACTAATGTATTCAGTTATCTAAATAGCTATCGTAATAGCGAACTGGAGATCGTGGAACATGGGACACTACTGACAAGAAACGATTTGGCGCTTACCTGCTTTTTAGGATCATAGAGGGCGAAATATGTTTCCGCAGCTGAATCGTTACCCGCTTGTGTTTCCGCAAATACGGTCAAAATTCCGAGACATCATCACGGGCTCTCATCGCCGCCATCTTCGTCATGTGGACAAACACGTGTGCTGCGCATGCGTAGAACTGCCCCTGCGAAACATGCGCTCCGTGGCCGGGACACACGTTAGGGGGCGCTGCTGTAACATAACATATATACTCATTAGCATTAACATAAATAGATTGTTATATATAAAGCTGAACATGCATAGATTTCTTTGCATAAAAGTCATTAATTACTGCACCATACAACAAATTCAAGAGACACTTTTGGTGAATTAAAAGCAGGCTGAAATAAACTGTAATGGAACAAACACAGAAGATTAAATTTGTTTACAAGAAAATAAAGTAAAATTAAAAAATAAATTAACTTAAAACAAGCAAAAACATTCCACAGTGTCAATGTTGCTCACTAGGGTTCACGTCTGGAAACATAATTGTCCACTCCATCACCTTCACTTTCAACTACCTCAATAAGGGAGTTGTCATCTTTGCAGTGTGGTTGCGGTCGTTATGATGTTGGAAAAGTTCAGTTTCTGAAGACAGGGCATCATGTTCTGCTTCACAATGTCACAGTACATGCTGGAATCCATGTTTACCTAAATGAACCGCAGCTCCCCAGTACCAGCAGCACTCATGCAGCCCCAGACCATGACGCTACCACCACCATGTTTAACTGTAGGCAAGACACAATTTTCTTGGTATTGCTCACCAGGGCGTCGCCACACATGCTGGACACCATCTTATCCAAACAAGTTTATATTAGTCTTATCAGACCACAGGACATGGCTCCAGTAATTCATACTCTTGGACATGTTGTCTTCAGCAAACTGTTTGCAGGCTTTCTTGTGAGCCAGCTTCAGAAGAGGCTTCCTTCTGGGACGATGGCCATGACTTGTTCATAACGACTTGTTCATAACGACTTGTTCATGCAATCTGCAATTCTCCAAGTATACCTTGTGTTTATGACAGAACCAATTAATCACTAAAGTAAAGTTTAATGGAGTTTCGGGATCAAGAGTGCTATACTTTATTGTGGATAGGATCAGCAGGACATTTAACTGGTGCCTGGGTGAATAATGAAAGACCATGCAATGTCATTTTCTGACTGTTTTACGGTTTGAGTGGCAGTAAGGTGAAGCCACACTAACAAGAAATAAAGTGACAAACACTCTGATCGAATAGCAATACACAACATGTCACACAACACTAACCAGCTTAAAATTTCTTATTATACAGCAATATGATGCTGTATTGATGTTGGGTTACCTCTAGATGGCGATATGTAGTCATTTTTAGGAGTAGCATAGCTAATAAAAGACGTTTGTATGAAATCTGTCTGGAAAAACGCATCTCAAATGTTTATTTAATGGCTTGATTCTTCACTACTACCTTCTACTACTACCACTACTACCTCCACGTTATATAAAAATGTATGCATCAATGCAAATAGTACAATAAATACCATATACATATACCATATACAGTCGGTACAGTACACAGTGAAAAGAAACATGTCAGTAAGTGATGATTTAGTGAGCAAGTTGCTATCGCAGTTGCTAAATATCTATATCATCGATACCTTATGTCTTTGTTTGTTTTTTCAAGCTTAGGTTTTGCTTCCTTTCTCAGCTTTTCACTGCATTTCACTGCATGTCGTACTCTGCATGTATGTGTATGTGACAAATAAAATTTGATTTGATTTGATTTGAGCTTCCTCACAGGAAGGAACTAATAACCGAGGAAGGGAAGGGAAGCACAGAATATTTGCAATTTCTAAAATAAAAAGCAATACGTGTTTTTTTTTTTAAAAACATATGTTTTACTACATCAAATTGCAACCAAAATCAAAGATTCTACAAGTCCAATTTTCCAAAAGATATTTCCTCAACTGGTTACCAAGGGGTAAATTTGCCACCTTACATTTCTACTATTGCAGTTTTGATCCTTCAAATTCAAGTTTCTACCTGTGTGGAGTTTCACATTTGCTCCTGTTTGAGAAACTGCATTTGGGATAAAGGAAACATACACTCATGCTTTGCTTTAACCAGAACACCTGCACACCTATAACACCAATCAGCCATCATGTGGCAGAAGCACAATTGATAAAATCATGCAGATACAAAGTTTTTGTTAATGAGCTTTAGCTTTAGTTAATATTCACATGAACCACGTGAAAAGATTTTAGTCAGTGACTTTGACTGTGTCATGGCTGTTGGTAGCAGATGGGCTGTTTTGATCATTTCAGAAACTGCTTATCTCCTGTGATTTTCGCACTGCAGAAGTGGGAAGTAATGAAGTGCAAATACTTTGTTACTGTATTTAAGTAGATTTTTCTGGTATCAGTACTTTACTTCACTGTTTATTTTCCGGACATTTTTTTACTTTCACTCATGACGTTTTTTTACACAAATATCTGTACTTTCTTCTTCTTACATTTTCAAAACAGGCTCAATACTTTAGTTTTAATCTATTTGTTGACATGATTAATATGTTTTCTTTTCATTGTGAACCATTTTCAGCCCATCAACCTATTTGTTATCATTGTGTGTCTTTTTCAACCTACCACTGGTGTATCATTTCCTGGCCATTACACACTGCTGGCGTAGGCTAGTTTACAAAGCTAACAACAAGCATGGCAGAAGGCAACAAAAATTATTGTTTACGTGGATGAGACAGAGGGAGTCGGCGATGTAAACATGACTGAGAACAGAGACATTCCTTATCACCTGATCATCATCATCTTTGCTCTGCTTTGTGTTCGATATGGTGGATGTTCATCTTGGAAACATTCATTAAAAAAATAAAAAAATATTTGAAAGTCTTTTGTATTAATATGTTATTATGATGTGAGGTCCAGTTACCAGCACAACACTAATAAGGTAGTAGTAATGGCTACATGTCAGCACTCATACTTCTTTACTTTAACTTGTGTGGAAAAGTGTTCTTTTAAAACATAAGTATCTGTATTTCTACTTGAGTGAAGGATGTATGTACTTTGGCCATCTCTGGCAGTCTGCAGTGTTTAAACAGAATGGTGTAGAAAACATCCTGTTTACTGAGGGTCTTCAGGCCTTGATGTGAGAGATCAGAGGAGAATGACCAGACTGGTCTGAGCTGACATGAAAGCTATAGTAACTGATATAATCGCTATTTACATCCATAGGGAGCAGAAAAGTCAAAATGCAGAGTACATGAAACCTTGAGGATTTCCTTACAACAGCGGAAGACAACATTTCATTCCTGTCTGAAAAAAAAGAACAAGAATCTGCTATAATCATGGGCATAGACATACCAAAGATCTTCTAATCTTCAACTGGCCAGAGTCTGTGACCATGATTGCCTCAGATTGCTTTTTTGGCTGACAGAAATGGAACCTAATGTGCAAAACATCAAGGTTTGTTGTTTTATGCCTTCTGAGGTACCTTTCTGCCCCCTAGTTATAGAGTGATTGTGTTCCTATGTCTGACAGATTTTTTTTTTATTGTGCTGCTTTCTATGATAACCTTATTAGATAAATGCATAAACGTGCATGTTCTGCTATTTATTTTTATTTTTTTTTAAAAGGGAAGATATCAAATGTAGTATTTGGGAGATAATTTCAACTGATTCCTTAAGGAATTAATTCTAAAGTATAAAGTTATATATGTAAGTTACATTTAAAACTAGTGATACAACATTTGTGTTTGTAAGAGCAGGAATACACCCTGAATGGGTTGCTAGTCCATCACAAGGCAACACACACACACACACACACACACACACACACACACACACACACACA
>JAAIIK010020415.1:1141550-1164050 GCA_014706435.1 Silurus glanis
ACACACACACACACACACACACACACACACACACACACACACACACACACACATGAGTATCTTCAGTGATGTCAATGTGATCCAAAATGTTAACACTTTTTATTAACATACTTCACTTTATGATAAAGTCATAAAGTATCCCTTGTTTGCAGACAGGATGCTTAATCAAGGGCAAGTGTGCAAGAGGGTGTTAAAAAGCAGGATTGGGACTCAACTCTACACTAAAGTGCTGAAGGAGGAGGTGTGGCCTTGAATGGCAAACTCAAATATGATTGGCTGTTTCTTTATGCCTTTCAAAGTGCTATTGACTGGATTTTTTTCCTCTTTTATCCTATTATCCCATTCACACTCCTGCTGGAGTCCTAGCAAATTTAGCACACAGCCAGAAGCCTCAGTATTCATTATCTGAAATAATCCTTTTTGAAACATAGCAAAGATTGTAGATGGAAATGTAACAAAATTTAAGTATAATTAATTTAGTTTTACATCTATGTTAAAAAAAAATAGCATCCAAACTTTGGATGCACCATGCTACACTGGAGCAATTTGTTTACTTGTGCATTTGGATGTGTGTTTTTAATATTCATCTCTTTTTCTGAGACAAAAAATCCAACTGTTGGATTGATCCCATCTGAAACCTCACAAACCAAAAGCATCTCAGGCTTTAATTCCACTGGTCCTAAACTCATGAGTGGGCTGAAGAACATCCAGAACAACACGAACAGAGCAAGAATACAGATTGATTTAAGTGGGTGAGTGTGTCATTCAGTTCAATTCAATTAAAGCAATTTCTTTTATACAACATTGTGCACTTGTAGCAAGATACATTAAATTCACTGCATTATATGTTCCAGTATTTATCTGACCTGACTAATGACTGATAATTTAACAAATATCAAATGTACATGATGTTTTCCTTACCAAATGTCTGTTTTTTTGTTTTTGTTGTATCAAATCTATATATTTTTCAAAGTCAGTAGACCCTCAAATATATCATTCGTACTTAGTTTCCCAAAATACCAATATAAGAAGATTACTGTTAATATAATGCTTCAGTTTTGCGAAATTTGCCTTATATTGATAAAATAATTCTCTGGTGTGAAGACGCTACTAGTGTTTATAGTACTGCAAAATTACTTGATAGATAGACAGACAGACAGACAGACAGACAGACAGACAGACTTGGAGGTGTATTACTTCATACTACATATTTAAAGAAAACTAAATTTGGTTATTGTGAATGTTGCATGTATGTGTGTGTTATTTAAATGAAGTGATGAACGATGTCCAAATTGAGATCAACCTGGTGATTATTATTCTTTTTTTAATTTTTTTATTTTTTCGATAAATTTAATTGTTGGGTAAACAGTTAGCTTTAATTGTGAGTGCAGTGTAGATCACATGTCTGTGGCCTTTTTAGATCACAGCACACCACCGACAATGGTATGAAAAAAGCTGAGGCAGATTTCTTTTAAGCCTAGATTGTAGATGAATTGAATCAATGACGGTCATGCCCAGTGATTGCACAGTGTACAATGCACCATAATTGTTCTGCCTCAACATGTTACCAATAGTGTTTGCAGTCCCAGGAGTAATGGATGTAAACAAGGTGGATTATTTACTCAATCCATCTTTTTCTAACCCAAAATGACTTCAGGAGAAGGAACTAAAGTGGGTAGTGGGTAATTGCTTACAAAATACACAGAAGGACACATGACAGAAAGTTTTTATGTTTTTGAGGGGTCAATCAAGTAAGCTAAAATTTTTCCATTTATCATTTGAGCAAACATAGCATGAACCCTGGGATGGCGTTACTGCCTTGAGACACTTAAAAATATACAAAATTCACAATGCAGCTCTTTAGTGGGGACCGAAGGCTGGCCCCTGTGGTCTAATCCAACAGACATATATTAGCCATAAAGCTAATTCCACAACCTGTTGTTCTAGGACATAAATGGAAACATTTTATTAAATAGTTTACATTTGTTGGACCACATTTGGGTAAAGTGTGTGTGTGTGTGTGTGTGTGTGCGTGTGTGTGTGTGTGTGTGTGTGTGTTTTATATTTAATATTTAATTTTCTAAAGATATGATTGACTGTTCATATTTCAGCAAACTTTATGTCTTTGTTCCTTCCATCCTTCATTCATTCATTCCCTCAATATGTGGAATTGTCAGGATTTTCTCCTTTTAAGCAAAATTCTGGAAGCTGGACATAAAAACGGTAAAGAATCCATATAGCTAGCGTTAGCCGCTATCCACTTCCTGGTTAGCCTCTAAAGCTAGTGCTATGGATTCTTTAGCGTTTTCATGCATGCATAAAACAAATCTTATTTCTGGTACAGAGTGAGTAGCCACAGTGACACTGTGCTAACTTTAGTTTATGTTTTATACCCCTGGCACTGTTGTGTATGTTTTCAAATTTAATAATTATAATAAATAAAAAGTGTGAGGTGGGGACTAAACAAACTTGCGGTCAGCTACTTAATACATTCCTGAGGGATCTGAGATTATAACTATGTTCTGCACGTTGAAAAAAAAGGATTGTATTTGGTACGTGTGTACCGAACTGAGTGCCCTGTCCCGAGAAATTTCACAATTCAATGTACTGTTACTGTGAAAACGAACGCGTTAATAACGCATTAAGACAAATGAATTTGAACGGCGCTCATTTTATTAACGCGCAATTAATGCAGCACTTATTTCTGTTTGACCATTTTTAATAAAAAATATAAATAAATAAATATAAAAGAGGCTAAATTAAATCATTTAACGTAACACATTTATTCACAATGTCCTTTCTTTACTCCAAAAAATTTAACTCCACTGAAAAATCTTTTTTTAATCATTAAACATTTGTTTTTCTGATGTGCCAAGTCTCAAATCAAGCACCAACCCTCTCTCTCTCTCTCTCTCTCTCTCTCTCTCTCTCTCTCTCTCTCTCTCTCTCTCTCTCTCTCTCTCTGTAATGCTTCTGTGAAATTAGCTATGCATACGGATTTGAGGTCAGAGGTAACACACCATGAAAAACCAACAATAAAGCCACAACACTGTAACCAATTTGCAAATCCAAGCTGCAAAATGCTCTAGTTCATGTGTAGCTGGTGGAAGATTTTACTGTTACTCCCTTTTTGAACTTTTGAGCTCCTGTTGGCATGCTAATTGCTTTTTCTCTCAGAAACCAACTAGATAAACAGGGAGGGAGGCTAAGTTGAAGACTCTTAATCAAATTGTGTTTACTCACTAGGGGGAAAGAAGTGGTGTTAAAAGTGTAGCTCTTATCTGAATGGATGGAGGCCCCTCATTCTTATTCATTTACTACTTATTCTTCCTTTTGTTGAGTTCAGCTCTGGGTGAGGGGTCAGTGAGGAGTGTTAATCTCACACTCAGACATGTTTTGCAGGAGCTTATGCTTGTAGCTTTAAATGACATTGAGATGATGCTTTTTATATTATAGTGCAATGTAAGTTGATGCTAATATTTTATACAGGCTAATAATTCCCACAGGCATCCCAACTTTTAACACCCTCTGCCTGTATAAAAGGTTAAGGTTCACCCTCGGAAGGACATTGCTAGTATAGTGTATTTAGTATTTTGCTATATTGAGCATATTGCTAGTATAGTATGTAGTATATTTTAAAAAGGCAGTTTACAAAGGAAGACAGATAGATCATTATATCCTTTAAAATTGTAGGTCTTTCATTTAAGGAAACCAAGTACAGTTTTCGACACCATCAAAAGTTACTAGGAAACTGTAGAAAACATGGTCTGGCAGACCACAACCAAAACAGATTCGGAGGACAAGCTTCTTAAGGGGTCAACAGCTTGCTTTATAGGCAACTGAGGCGACAACAGCTTCATGCATAACTTGACACCGGATGAAGTAAGCATTTCTCAGTTTCAACTGTGAACAGAAGACTTCATGGTCAGATGAGGTGCAGGTTTGACAGGTTGAGTGACAGTAGGAAAAGCACTACTTAATCTTATGGACTGATGAATCAAACTGTAAAATCTTCATCATGTTTCTATAAGCTGTTGAGTAGCTAAAAGGATGATTCCTCCATGTGTGACACCAACTGTCAAACATGGAGGAGGAAGTGTGATGGTCTGAACCAAAACTACTACTACTATTGCGTTTTACAGTGCTATGCATTACCTTCTGTTATATGCCTAGTGGGACAGGGGTTCATCATACAGTACGATCATGACATGTCAGAACTACTTTAGAAGAAAAGAACAGGCTGGTAAGCTTCAAATCCTGCAATGGCTTGTGCAGTCTCCATTCTTAAACCCATCAAGCTGGTTTGAGATCAACTGTGCAACACTTGTACTTTTCCAACAGTGATGGGAAGGACTTTCTAAACAATATTTGATTTCCATTGTAAAAAGAATGCCAAAAGTGTGATTGGCTGTTATATCTACAACAGGTGGCTACTTTGATGAATGAAAAACTTTTAATTCAATGAAAAACAATTCAATGATTTATCAATATCTATTTGCTTATTTTATGTTTTAATCCCAGGCATCTCATATCTTACCATTTAACAGGGGCAACTGTAATGAAATAATCAGTGTTATTAATTTCACCTAATTCAATGAGAATCTGATAACCTGTCTGTTTTTCCACAGGCCAAACGTCTGCGGAACGAGATGCTGTACTGGCTGGATTGTTCATCCCAAGACTAGAAAATGCACAAAATGTGAGTGATTATGAATAAAATCTCATATAACTTTACTAAAGAAAGGTTTTAAAAGATCTCAAAAACCTTTAAAGATCCTGCATACACCTGGATCATTTGTGTGTTTTAATTATAAGGATAATATTTATAATAATGAATGTGTTAATGCATCTGAAATGACTAATACATACATTGTATTTATTGTATGTATAACAGTTATGTATATTGTATAATGTATGAAACTTTACACTAAAAATGTAAGTGTAAATATTTGATTATAGAATTTAAGAACCAAAAACACTTTCCTGTCTTCAGGCTGCTCCCGTCAGGATCATCCATCTCTATACTACCCTGTTCTCTACATCTGCCTCTTTCAAACCAACTACCTGCATGTCTTCCCTCACCACATCCATAAACCTCCTCCTTGGCCTTCCTTTTTTCCTCCTGCCTTGCAGCTCCATCCTCAGCATTCTCCTATCGATATATGTCCCTCCTCTGCACATGTCCAAACCATCTCAATCGGGCCTCTCTTACTTTGTCCCCAAAACGTTCTACATGTGCAAACCCTCTAATAAACTCATTTCTAATCCAGTCCATCTTCATCACTCCTAATGAAAGTGCTTTCCAATACTCTTTTCAAAACACTTTCCTATACTCATTAAAATTCATGTGGTTCAAATCTTACCAGCTACATGACACAAAATCAACCAGATGTAAAAAGGGTTCACAGGACTGTGACATTGGTCAATAACGAGCATCTTTGCGGTTTTGTAAACATTGTATGAAAGATAACATTTTGATAACATTTATGAAATGCACATGAAAAGACTGTCAATGTTGTATCATGTTTACATTAGAAAATCATTTACCTACAGTAAACTATTTCCACATTATGGAACTGATGGCATGGATGCAATTTAGAGTGTATGTCAGCAATCTATCCAAAACTTCTCATAATGAAAAAATGAATGCAGTTTAAAAAATTTTTTTAAATAATAAAAGATGAAATATTTCCTGGAGGTTATATAATTAGATGAATGGAGCCTAGCTGTGCGACTTGTCATTCTGTTTTAACACCAATTTGGCAATAGACCATTAGGTTAATATTATTAATCTAACAAGCTTTCTCTCTCTCTCTCTCTCTCTCTCTCTCTCTCTCTCTCTCTCTTTCTCTCTCTCTCTCTCTCTCTCTCTCTCTCTCTCTCTCTCTCTCTCTCTTTAGCAAATTGCTCTTCTCGCTGTTATAACAGAGGTGTGTGCAGTAAGCGAAGTGTGTGTCAGTGCCGTCTAAGCTCTCCACACTGCAAACAGAACCAAATAAACTCGCCATCTGAAATCACATCCACACCTGTAACCCTACCAGAAGCTACTCCCACATACAACACTTTACTTGTCTCCCCAACAGCAGCCATGACAAGCTCAAAATCCATGAAGAAATATTCTGTACACTGGAAGCCTCTAAGGTAAGATACGATATATTATATACAAGGTTTACTAGTCACTACTATTTGAGTGTTTAATGAAGAAATAGGCTCTCGGTATGTATACGATTCAGCTGACAGCCAGAAGAAATTCATCCCATCATCTCAGTGGAGATACACAGAAGAGAAGAGGCTAGATATATATCTTTCTTATCAGGAAAAAATCTGAACATGTTTCCTCTCATGTTTATTCTCAAAAAATTAAGAACAGGACAAGACAAAAACTCACCAGGGAGGGTGCAAAGATACCAACTGCAATATTAAAAAAGCTAGAGGAAATTCTTGACAAATGATACGATATAATACATATAAGGTAATAGACATAAGGTGTAATAATTGTGTAATTCCACTCTATCTCCATTTTATTCACAATATCCCCCATACCTATATCACATTTATACATTTAAAATTTCTTAAATGAAATCACTTTTTTATATGTGTACAATTAAAACCTACAGGTTGTTCTGAAAAAAAAAAAATCTATATTTATTAGTGAGGTTTCAAAGAGAGCTCATACATTATATTAGACTGGGACATGCAAACTTCCCAAACAATTACTACAAAGTCAGAGGTACACAACTGTAAAGGATGTATAGAATGGATACATAGAACGGCATAACATTGTTTTTTTACTTGAACTAGGATACCCAAACATGTTCTAGCTTGACGATGCCCCTGTGCACAAAGCCAGCTCCATGTAGATATGGTTTACATGGGTTGGAGTGAAAGATCTTAAGTGGCCTGCTATAGAGCTCTGACCTCAATCCTACTGAACACCTTTGGGGTTAATTGGAACAGTGACTGTACCTCAGGCTTCCGCACCCTAGACTTTACTTAACACCCATGAGATGGCAAAAGTACACACATCCTTCACTCAAGTAAAAAGTACAGATACTTATGTTTTAAAAGACTCTGGTAAAAGTCGAAGTATTGACTAGACTTTTTCATTGTAGTTAAAGTAAAGAAGTTTGGGCTCTGACATGTACTTAATTAAAAAAGTAGCCACCTGTTTAAGTGACACTTCGGTAATCTAAACCTCACATAAAAATAACAAACTACAAAATATAATATAATACAAAATATAATATAATACAAAATAATAAAAAATTTTGTTATCTAATGAATGTTTCCAGGCTGAACAACCACCATAAAGAACACACGCAGAGAAAAGATGATGATGATCAGGAATGTCTCTGTTCTCAGTCATGTTTACATCACTGACTCCCTCGGTCTCATCCACGTTAACCCCAGACTTCTTGTTGCCTTCTGCCTTGCTTATTGTGGTAGGTTGAAAAAGTCATGCAATGACAAGAAAAAGTTGATTGGCTGAAAACGGCACGCAATGAGGAGAAAAAATATTGATCATGTCACCAAATAGATTAAAACTAAAGTACCGAGCCTGTTTCGAAAATGTAAGAAGTAGAAAGTACAGATATATGTGTAAAAAATGTAATGAGTGAAAGTAAAAAGTTGTATATAAATAGTGAAGTAAAGTACTGATACCAAAAAAAATCTACTTTAGTACAGTAACAAAGTATTTGTACTTCATTACTACCCACCTCCGCTTACACCCTTGTGGCTAAATGAACACAAATCTGCACAGGCACATTTCAAAATATGAAACATCTTCCCAGAACAGTGGAGGTTTATTAAAGCAGTAATTGGGGGACTAAATGTGTAACAGGATTAAAAAAAAACAAATACAAATCTTATGCTCAGGTGTCCACAAACCCTTATAATGTACTAACAGGAACAGAAATATTTGTGACAGACAAAAAATTATATTGAATAATTAAATAGTTACTTTAAAAAATATATTTTGATTGATTTTAATTCATGGATTAGGATTTTTTTTTATTTTATTAAAATGTTATGTACAGTTACAAATATGTATATAATAGAGTTACATTTATTTTAGTTGCCTAACACAGAATATGTAAAGTTTCCTACCTACAAACAATGGTCTGTATAAATTCAAAGAGAAACAATGCTATGTAATATTGTAATATTTTTACATAAAATTACTTTCATCATGAGGCCAGTTTAATTATGCATGTGTTACCAAGTTCTTGTCTATAGGAGGCACTCTTATTTTCTTATTTTGTATTTTTGCTCTCAAGCCTTTCTCTCTGTTATTCCTAGTGTGTATCACATGTGTGTGATCCTACTAAAGATACACTATATGGGCAAAAGTTTGTGGACACCTGACTGTAGTATTTGTATGGGAATTTTAAACATCTCACATTTTGAACATTTCACATTCAGTCCATCTGCTGTTAAAATTGCCTCCACTCTTCTGGATAGGTGTTCCACAAGATTTAGTTGTATGTTGTGCAGATTAGTGCTCATTCAGCCATAGAGGCATTTGTAAATTCAGGTACTGATGCAGGGTGAAGAGGCCTGGGGTGCCAGTTTTACAATTAATTCCAATTATGTTCAATAGGTTTGAGGTCAGAGCTTTATAGCAGGCCACTCAAGATTTTCCACTTCAAACCAGATAAACCATATCTTCATGGAGCTCACTTTGTGCACAGGGGCATTGTTATGCTGGAACAGGTTTGGATCTGCTAATTCAAGTGAAGTGACAATTTTACTGTATCGCTTCCAAGGAGTGATGGGAGGATGGATGGCATAGTGATGCAGCATGTAGCGTTGCAGCCCCACAACTCATGCAGGATCCTGTTGGATCCTAAGCTCATATTAATGTATGTGTTAGGCTAAAGTGTATGTTCTACTTGTTCTTGCTGGTTTTTTCGGGGTTCTTTAGTTTCCTTCCACCCCCCACAATGTGTTATAATGTGGATGGTCTAATGGTGTATTGTAATAGATCAGTGTCCTACCCATGGTGTATTTCTGGCACATACAGTACCTAGTGTTTTTGCGATACTCTCCAGATCCACCATTATTCAGACCTTGGTAAAAGGGTCACTGAAGAGATCTTTAAAAAATAAAGCAGCCAAAAAGTAAACCTTGAAAAAGTTATCACTAGATATTTTATTCAGAATACAGTAGGTGGGTGTTTGAGTAAACATCTTATCTATCCTTCCACATATCCCTTGTAGGGGAAAAACTACATTTTCCATCACATCTTTTAATCTTTCATCAAGATTAGATTATCAGACTAAAACTCGAGTCGATTTATTGCTATTGGCGCTATCTCTGAGGTTCTTGCTGTCTTTGAAGTCTGGCCTGCTGTGATCAGATGAAAATAAATGCATGAGGTAAAATAGAAAAAAAAACCATTCAACATATAATCTTGTCATATTTGGAGATACAGTTTTCATTTCAGTTCAAATATCCAATGCAACAGAGTAACTGAAATCCCAACTGAAAGCTCCATGAACTGTAGTTATGTCACAGTGTAGAACATGGTGCAGGGTGTGGTTGTCCTTCAGTGAGTTTCTAGAAATTTTGTGCATAGCATGGAAAAGGTTGATTCTGTAAAATATGTATTTAATACACATAACGAATTGATATTAAGAATACTTTCCTAAAGGGACAGGACTTATTTGGGTTTGTGGGAATTCTTGCTGGTTGGTAGGGGATCAAATACTTATTTCACTCGATCAAATAGAAATAAATGTACCGTATTTTCCGGACTATAAGCCTCTACTTTTTCCCACGCTTCGAACCCCGCGGCTTAAACAACGAAGCGGCTTATTTATGGATTTTTCCTGGGTTTTTCCTGGTTTCACAAGATTCAAGCCAAAAAACCGAGCCCCATAACATTAGACCAATGAAATTGCGAACGGGTTTAAGGTGAACCAATGAAATTCTTTATATTAAATCAGATGCGCTCCCACTGAATCGGGCTGCAGCACATCATAAATATGGATGAGGTTCCTCTGACGTTTGACCTGCCGCTCACTCGGACTGTCAACAGGAAATGCGAATCATTCGTCACGCTGAAAACAACCGGGCATGAAAAAACGCACTTCACCTGTGTTCTGAGCTGCACGGCATCGGGAGAAAAGATTCATAGATGGTGATTTTTAAACGCACGACGATGCCAAAAGAAAAACTCTCGAGAGAAATTGTTGTGAAAGGAAGGAGGAAGACAGTGAACAATGACTTTCTTGTTTAGATACAAGCCGTTGTAACGCGTTGAGTCTGGGTCATGGGATAGCTCGCTAACTCCAGTTGCAACAGAAATCATATAAGCACAGACAGGTTTCCAAAACTCTTGTTTTTTTTTTTTTTTCTTGGCAACAGCGTTACGGGTTAGTCAAAGAAACTTAGAAATGAGCATCAGAAAATAATAAGGACATATTCCTCGGTCTTGCACACATGCAGTAATACCGAAAAAATGCGGCGGCAGGCTATTCCCAAAATGCCGCTCTGCTCTTAAAGGAGCCACAACATATTTCACCCGTTACACCGTGTAACAGACTCTGTCTTTCGTTAAAGCCTGTGTAAAGTTCATTAGTTTCAGTGTAGACACCTGCGGCTTATAGACAGGTGCGTCTTATTTATGTTCAAAATAAAAATCTTTGTAAAATTCAGTGGGTGCGGCTTATATTTGGGTGCGCTTAATAGTCCGGAAATTACGGTATAACCTTTCTTTAATGTTTTTTTCTGTATTTGTTTTTAGCCAGAATGTTTGATGGAACCAGTGATAGATTATGTGCTGGCGGTTGATCAGTAGTTTACAAAAAATACCACAATATGAAAAAACCCAAAATAAAATAAAAAAATTAAAATAAGATAAGAAACTATAAATGAGGCATATTTTAAATATTTCGCGTTTTGAGCAAAAACATAGTTTGTTTAATTTTATTTTCAAAACAATAAATAAAAATAAGATAAGAAACTTTAAATGAGGCATATTTTAAATATTTAGCATTTTGAGCAAATATATAGTTTGTTTAATTTTATTTTCAAAACAAAAAATGTGCAAACGCAACATTCACACACCTTAAACCAAAGGATATTTGCATTTTGGGAAGTATTGTAGACATATTGTATATGTCTAGGAGCCCATTAGCTACAATCCCATTAGCTACAATTTGTGATTTTAAAATTGTCACATTGAATAGAAAGAACATCTTTCCAAATTGTAAGAATAGTATTGGCTATTATAATAATGTGTTACAGGAAACATTGAACAAAAAGATGAAAGCAATGGATTTCAGTAATTATTAAAAAACTCTGGAAGCAAATGTGACAAAGTCAATCAAGAAAATGAAGTTGTAAAGAGATTGACATCTAGAACAGAGTAATGACCTAAAACATTTCAAAACATTCAGCATTAAAGTACTTTATCAAGCACATGATGAAGCTTTTGAAATGGCCCTCATGGTCCCCTGACTGTGACATCACTGAAATTATGTGTATTAATCTTAAACATACTGCATACAGAAGACAGCCAGGAAAAATCTCAGAACAAGAGTTTTTTGTTCAATGAAGAGTGGGTGAAAATTTCTTGTAAAGGAAAAGAATGGAGGCCATGATGCTGGCTATACAAATGCATTTGCAAGCTGTTAAATCAGCCAAAGTGGTACATATAAGTACTGATAAAATGTATCCAAAATATAAAGTAACTCTGCACTAATACTTTTGCTGCAGAGTTTGTATTCTATACAACTATACAGTAAAAAAATTAAAAACTAAAAGAACATGAGCAGTATTTAGCATCTATTTTGTCTTTTGTTAAGGTTTTTAGGTGTATGTTCTCTTGAATTCAGCCTATTAAAAAAAACCATTTTACTTGGTGCTGTAAACGGATGTTGTGTTGAGTGAAGTATTTGAGTGTGTTAACATAAGGAAGGAAAGTCTTGGCATAATAGAAATAATTGTGACAATGAACCACTGAAATGGCCAAATAAGGGTGTGTTTGCTTTTGTTGTACTTTGGCTGCTCATTTTTGGGATTGCCACAGCAGATCATTAGGTGGCATATTAGATTTGGCACAGGTTGTATGCCAGATGCCCTTTCTGATACATTTCTCATATTTTATATGGGCATGTGACCGGCGTTTAAAGTGCACTGGCTTGTGCATCTCTCCAGTGGCTGGGATGGTTCCACACCCGGGAATTAAATGCGGGCCACAGCTGTTAGAACACCAGGGAAGGGTGTGTTACCCATTAATGAACAAATCATTGTCCACTCACGTCGTCTTCAGTCTCCATAAACAGCAACTTTGCAACAAACACCATCACAATCTATCAAGCACCAACACTCTCCATCAAACAATATTAAACAGCAAAATGCTCCACTAAACTGCAGCATTCTCCACCATACATCATTGAGCTCAGTTTAACACCAACATTTTCCAGCAAACACCCTCAAACAGACTCCTTTTGTATTCTCCAATTTGTAATATCCATCATCAAACACCAAAATTATCAGCAGTCAAATACCTACATTCTCTAGCAAACACCGTCAAACAGCAAAATGCTCCACAAAGCAGCATCATTCTCCACAGAACACCAACAAGCACCAACATTTTCAACAAAAACCACCATACAGCATTGAGCACCCTCAAACAGCATCCTCTTGTATTAAACTCTAGTATTCTCCCGCACCATCAGAACAGCAATATGCTTCAGCAAGCACCAATATTCTCCAGCCTACACCATCAAATCTGTAAGATCAACCGTTAAACATCAACATTCCCCAGCCATTTTTTGCATATTTTAAAAGAAGGATGTTAATATATTGGTTTTGCAGCACAACAGAAAAATTAAAAAGAGATAACTGTTGTGACGAGAATGTAACATTGAGCATAAGGACTATCACAGGATTGTTTTACCATATCAGAGAGGATATAGTTAGGTTTACATTTATTTAGTTCATTGTGGTTCGGCTCAGTGAAAATCCAGATGTGCCACAGGGGTGTATACTGGGTCTAAGCCAAATGTCTTATGTCATACTCACTTGAACAAGGGGCCTCCCTCAAAACATGTCCTGTGTCTCCACGATCCACCTTCCTGTGTGTACACTTTGTGAAGTGTGTAATGTGATTTGTTTTTGCTCTGTTATTCATTTGAGTCATAAATGACATCAGCATATTTTTAAAAAGGAAATAAATCTTGGAATTTGTATGAAAAAGTGTTTTTATATGTCTGTACTTGGACTGTACAACTCCAGACCTGATGTCATGATTTTACCTTGCCATGCCTCATATTTACTCTCTGAGTAATGCAGCAGGTCAACAATGTTTGAGTTCATTCAGCCCCAGAAAACTTACCTAATAGCATTAAGAGCATATTTGTTCACATAGGTATACAGCTAGGATGGAAAGAAGTTTGCAGGAAATCTAAAGTTATAGTCAGAACATCATCAGGGTGAATTTAATTACATTTCTTGGAATGCATTTCAAATATCTAAGCTGATACACACTAATACACTGTTATGTACTCCAGGAATATGCAATGCTGTAACAAAATATGAATACATTATTCAGATGGAACCGAAAGTTTTTGTGTTGGTTCTGGTCGTGTTGGCAAACAATCAGTCCTGGAGATTGTGCTACATCATAAGACTACATTTCTTAATGTGTACATGAGTGATGCATTTACAGTTATTTAGTTCCAAATTCCTTAGTAACTACCTGAGTAACTAATTATATTTGGTGGTTAAACCAGAAAACCAACATACAAAATATTATCTGAGTGATTAGTATTTTAGGCCACATCCATTTTAAGTTGAAATATGAATACAGAATGCAGTACTCAGTATAGATTCTGTCACTTATACCTCTAATCCACCCTTCTTAGCTTCTTTACTACACATTCCCGAAGTACATGTTGGCAGCCTCTGATTTTGTGTGTATGTGTGTGTGTGTGTGTGTGTGTGTGTGTGTGTGTGTGTGTGTGTGTGACTCTATTCCAGTGTGAAAGAGGCCCAGGTGATGCTGACTAGACAAGCTCTAGTCAGAGCAGTAGGAGGGAATACAATTGTTAACATCTTGCTAAAACACATTGAAACCGAGAGGAACAGATTCCAATCCTGCAACTGCACCAAAGAAACGACCAGCACTAAAGCCTTTTATACCCAACATGGCCAGTATTTGCTCACATACTCTCCAGGTCAGTGTGTACCGGCTATCACACACCATTATACAGCTCCACAGAACATGCATTAATCTGAATATACACACTTTCAAAAAGCATGCTTAACAAATAGTCGTGAGTCGTATACATAGTATTTTACAAAACGCAGACACATACTTACATCCATTACTAACACTCACAGTTTTCTGTATGTTTTTATAGTGACTTTTCTATTAAGAGTTTCAACTTTTAACAGCAAATCACATTTTATAACACCCAAACCAACATTCTTAACTAATCTCCCATTACTGATATTCCCATTTAAGCACAATTGTTTTTCTATATCTACATTTCTTCTTTCGTGTTTTTACACTTGCTATATGTATATATCTATATAATCATATAGACCAAAACAACAAACCAAAAATACTACTCTATTTATCATATGCCTTAACGCATACACAAAGCCCTCAGGTATTTATGGTGTTTAACCTCATCCATTAAAGATGTTTAACAGCAAATATGTTTAGTTTTCACAATATCGTGTAAGTGTAGCTGGTTTAATAAATGCGCACATACCTAGGCCTCTATATCAGTGCAAAACATGGCACTTTCCAAACAAAGCCAGCGTTTGGGAACAGATTGCCTTAATAATTTGGCACCCTTCCTGCTTTTTTCGAAAACTTTTAGTGAGATAAGTTTGTCGCTGGCTACATTTTTGTACTAGTGTTTTCTCAGATAGCATTGTAGGGGATTCCTGTCATTGTTTGCCTTGGCTCAGGGGTGGAGGTGCAGTAATGATTTTGGATGAGATGAACACGGCTTGCTAATGTACTATTTTTCTCCATAATGTTTCTGCCAAAAGCAGAATGTAAACATAAGCTATTGTTATTCTTATGACGACATCATTGCATGGCAAAGAGGCAACTTTTAGAATACATTTTGTAGCATATTTCATGTCTTTAAAACTTACTTGAGGATGAAACCTTCCTTTCAAACTTACACGATTGCATGCTCTTTTGTATTGGCTGTTGTATTCCGCAGGCGCTATTAAAAGTCATGCTTTCCAATGCAAAGTGTCACTCACATTACCAACTATGACCGTTTGTTTGAGGTATATAAATAGAATATGATGCTAGGTTAATGAAAATAACATTATTTTGATTATTATTGCCTCAATACTGCATTAAGAACAAAGGATTTTGGTTCATCGAAAACAAACCTTACTAACAGCTTGACAGAAATGCTTCTCTGGCATATTTTCTATTATGAATTTTATTGACCAGAACAAATTTGACACCTGCAGCAGACAGTCATTCGAATTTAGTTAGACTAAATCTTTTCTTCTTGTTGATGATAATAATAATAAAAAAAACCTGTCCAAGCAAAATATTTAAACATACACCACATACATAATCACCACTTACAAACTTCAGGGTCATAATCCAAGCTCAATTAAAATACTTTTTTATACATAATTGCTTTGTACAAAAATCTCAAAGATCCTATTTAATTAAAAAGTAATTTAATTAAATGATTTCTTTTTATTTATGTAAGTGAGTGTAATCCAATGACAAAACTGCACTCTTTATCCTTTTCAATCCATGACCTACTTGACAACAGTTCAGCGTTTCAGTAAATACTAAATGGGAGCTTTTGCTCAGAATTGATGGGTGGGGGCTCTTAAACAAGGTGGATTTGACAAATTTTCTAAGCATTAAACTGTTAATATCTTAACAAATATATAAAAAAAATTATACCTACTCATAACTGATTACTGAATGATAGAGTTGCCAAAATACTATATCATTTTTTGTTTCTCCTGCCAGAAACACAGCTAAGGGGTGTCCAGTGTTGGTATTAGTTCTCTGTCAGGAAATTCTGTATTTCCGAAACATTATTTTTTTATTTTTATAAAGCTGCTTAAAATTACCATTCGTGATCAAAAAGGAGCCTTGTGCCCATGCTTCATGCCAGGGTCTTGCATGTGTTCGCAGTATGAAATGGTGGGAGGAAATGGAGTGAATAATACACCACTAGCATCACTGTTCTTTTTCACATTTTCAAACATGACTCATTTAATAATGAACTCCTTGATTTATTATCATCAGCATAAATGAGCCTTGCCATACTCACTGTAAATAAATACTAATTATATACATTTGTTGAACTTTTTTTTTTAGAATTGCTTCACATAAATCACAAGTTTAAATTGCTGATTGTGCAGAGCTTTGGATAGTGTTTGGATGGTGCTAAAGTTCAGAAGGCTTCTAGTATCTAGTGATGCTTCAGTTAGGCTACCGAAAAAGCTACAGAAGCTAGGCTACAGAAACTTCCAAAAGCTACAGAAAACAGTATTCTGGATATTCTGGCAAAAATCATCCAGCAACCAGATTTACTGTCCAGAGTGACTTGACTGATATCTGTGGATTATTATATTCTCAGAAATTGCTATATATAACTTTAAGAAATTGACTAGATAGATAGGCAATAATCAAATATTTCAGCAATATTTTACGTGTAGGCTATAAAACACTGAAGTAATTTCGACATTAGGTAAGACATTGTAATAGTAAGATTCAAATTCAGCCTGAAAACATTCCTAAAGATAAGAAAAGTGTTCGCTAATTTCTGTCTGATCCGCACAAGACAAGCCCCTGCACAAATATTTAGTGACAAATAGGCTGATACTGAGATCCTTCTAGTGCAAAAAGGAGGAATGCCATTGCAAATTCCACAGATAAAGAAAAGCTCAGTCTGGCCTCTTTGTGTCACTTTTACTTTGCCAAATGAGGATGCTTTTGTGACACAGTGTTGACTCTGGCGACGATTATGTTTAAACTGCGTCTTTGCATTCTGAACTTGTTGCTAAAATTTGCATGGAGTAAGACCTTTATAGTCTTTAGCCTCATTTGACTTAACTAGAGATATGAAGGGTAACCAAATACATTTTAAACATATAAACCTTTTTTTACTTTCTTTGGTAGTAAAGGAAGTCTTCTTTTTTAGTCTGACTTTTTCTGCCATCTGTTTCACTACTGCTACACATTTCTTTTCATGCTGCTACGCATTTCATTTCAATCTTTACTTTAATTTTACTGTGAGCAACTGCAAACCAACAATCTCTCTATGGGATCGGTAAAGTAATCTAATTCTGATTCTGATTAGTAAGAGTTCTTTTGCTTGCAGTCTTTTTTGTCTTTTTTAGTGTGGCTAGATATAACTTGTAAGTGGGTACGATGTGTATATTGAGTAGGGTCATAATGATATCATTGACTTTTTGTGAGTGCTGCAATGAACTGCTGTAGAAATAAAATAATAAATGGGGCATAATTGCTAAAATGACTAATAGAAAACATATACCATGCAAGCCAGGTTGAATTTTTTCTTCACCCCATTATTGGTCTTGTGTTTGAGAGCTTGTGCAAGTAGTGTCTTACATTAGTAATAAAAAAATAATAAACCTAGCCTTGTGACATCACTAAATCAACAACCAGAAACATAGTCCCTCCTCTCCTCGAACAAACCAGCATTATCCAATAAACACACATTCTACCCAAGACTACTATACACACTACATATTTCTTATTAGGGAGATTTAAAAAATTCAAAAAAAATTTTAAATACTAATATTTCAACAACCATCAGTCTGCATTACAGACACCATTGTTTCATGACATAATGTTTTTAATCAAACACCCTATAATTATTTGTTAGACATTTACACATTTACTTCTCTAAAGCCCTCAAAAAATACCCACAATTCCTATTACATAGGCTCATATAAACCTAATCTTTGCATATAAACATTTTCCAGTACAGCACAATATTTTAGCTAATAATTACCAATAGCTCTACAAAACAGTTTAAATTGTAACAAAACATATTACATATTATTAGTAACCATAAAGATAGTTAAGATAAAAGGTAATCAATTACTACACCACTTACAAATAGCAAACAATTTTCTCTTATAAAAAGAACATTATGATCCATCAGGGTCTAACATTTTCCATCAAGCACCATTACTTTTCATTAATTTTCGATTGGGCCTACCACTATTCTTCTTCAAACATGAACACTTTCCCACCAGGTGCTAAAATTCTACATTAAACACCATTACATCCAATGAAGTACTGAGTATTTATAAACACCTTTATAACCTACTAGCTGAAAGTACCCGTGCTTCGCTACGGAAGGCAGAACGCTAAGCAATATGGCAATAAGCAGTAAGCACTGAGCAGGACTGGATGATCAGAGATCAGAACGTAACGTCAACAAATAACGTACTACCCCTTTGTAGTACCGATACAGGGCAAACTACTTTGAAAATAATTTTTATCGTGCATCTAACATCTAATAAGAAACAATGTACTAAGTTTCATTAGGATCCGTAATGTTATTTCGAAGAGTTTACAATGCGTGAGAAATCGCGTTTTTCGCGAGTTAGCCGCGATCCAGGGCGAATTTTTCAAAACCCTTTCTTAATGAGCACCTAAGACCCAAGAAGAAGGTATGTTCCAAATTTCATTGCAATCCGTTCAGTGGTTTTTGAGATTTCGTGATGAGAGAGTGAGTCAGTCAGTGGTATTTGAGCTTTATATATATAGATAAAGAACCAACATTTTCTATCACACACACCAATATTCTCTTTTCATGTACCAGCATTCTCTTTTAAAACCCATAACTTTCCATCAGGCACCAGCATTTCTCTATCAAACAAACTAAGTACCAACATTCTATATAAAAAACATTACTTACTGTCAGACCAATTCAATTCAAATTCTTTTATATGTGAATTTTCCTCAAAACAAAAATCTTTATTTAATACTGACATTATCCATCATTCGACTAAAACCAGAGCAAATAGACACCCCCAACTTACAGTGTTACTGTCGTGTGATAACCAAAACAGCGTATATTAACCCGATCAAAACACTCTTGTGTTGTACATTAGCATTAGTGTACCTACTAATGTATACTGTGTATATTATGTACTGTATTGGAGTCTTGTTATTAATAATGATATGAAAGACATGATAATTGATACACTTAAAAACAATTCAAAAACAAAACAATATAATGTACTTATACCTCTGGCATTGACTCCATGTCCTCATGTGTCCCTTGGAATATAGAATTACTGCAACACCACAGGGGCCAGTTTGGGATAAAATGCTCCATAGATTATCCACATAAACGCAGACAGAAAGGAATCCTCCCTACAGTCACACCCCAGATTTATTGCTCCACTGGATTTGGCAGTGCTGGAACTCTCAGTATGTAGGATCACAGGTGTAAGAAAAAAAAATAATCCCTAGAATCTCCTAGTCTAAAATGTTAATCTTTGCCTTTCAGTAACCGAAATGCTTGAGAAGTCTGGGATAGAAATGCACACATGGATTTTGCAGCCATTTATTTTTGGTGGAAAAAGTCAAGAATCATAAAGCATTATGGGCAGACTAGAAATAATAGGATGATCCATTATTGCAAATTTGTAAAACCTGATAATATCCTAAGTGGGTGGAGTCAATTATAAGGACGAGGAGACTACACTATACTAGACTCTAAATACATGTATACGATATGGTCTAAAGTATGTGTTCTGGTTTGAGCTCTGACCTCAACTCAATTGTACATCTTTAGTATTAACTGGAAAGCCAATTGCACCCGGACCTCCTCATTTGATATCAGTGTCTGACCTCACTACTCTTCTTATGGTTAAATGGAAAAATACCCATACACATACAGGACCAGGCAAAACATTATGACATTATAACATAACATTAATAACATTATAAAGTTAATAACACTGATTATCTCTTTATCTTGTCACCTGTTAGTGAGTGGGGTATATTATGCAGCAAGTGAAAATTATATCCTCAAAGTTGATGTGTTTGAAGCAGGAAAAATGGGCAAGTGTAAGGATTTGAGCTAGTTTGACAAGAGCAGCTCCAAAACTGCAGCTCTAGTGGGCTGTTCCTGGTCTGCAGTGGTCAATATTTATCAAAAGTGGTCCAATGAAGGAACATGAAGTGGCCAGCAACAGGGTCATGGTCGGCCAAGACTCATTGATGAAAGTGGGGAATGAAGGCTGGCCAGTGTGGTCTAATCTAACAGATGAGCTACTGTAGCTTAAATTACTGAAGAAGTTAATACTGTTAATGCTCAACGGGTCAGGACTGTTTTTGCAGAAAAGGAGGACCAACACAATATTAGGCAGGTGGTCATAATGTTATGCTCACTACATTCCAAAATCCAATGGAAAGCCTTATCAGAAGCATAAAAGCTGTAATAAACCAACTTCATATTTATAACTGAATCCAAGGCTCACTGATGTAAGTGGTCTGATCCAACAGATGAGCTATTGTAGCTAAAATTGCTTTTAAAGAAGTTAATGCCGGTTCTGATAGAAAGGTGTCAGAATACACATTGTATGACAGTTTGTGGCGTATGGGGCTGTCTAGCCACAGACCAGTCATGGTGTCCATGCTGACCCCTGTCCACTGCCGAAACCGCCAACAACAGGCACGTAAGTAAGAAAGTGGTGCAGCAATGGTTGATGAGCACAACAATGTATTTAAGGTGTTGACTAGGAATCCAAATTCCCTATATCTCAATCCAATTGAGCAACTGTGGGATGTGCTGGACAAATAATTCCGATTCATGGAGGCCCCATCTTGCAACTTACAGCACTTAAAGGATCTGCTGGTAACATCTTGGTGCCAGATAACACAGCACACATTCAGGGGTCTAATAGAGTCCATGCCTTAAGGGGAACCAACACAATATTAGGCAGGTGGTCATAATGTTATGGCTGATTGATATATAGTAACTTGGGCAGATTGTACATAAGTCATGCAGCTGCGTTTTGGATCATTTGCAGTGGACGAATAGCGGTCAAAGGAAGACCTGCCAGCAGAGAGTTGCAGTAGTCCAGTCTCGAAATGAAAAGAGACAGAACAAGCAGCTGGGCAGCCTGTGTGGATAGAAATGGTCGAATCCTTTAGATGCTGTAGAGAAGAAATCGACAAGAATGAGCCCCATTAGCAACATGTGAGGAGCAGGACAGTTGATTGTCCATAGTTACCCCAAGGTTGCGAGCTGAAGGGGAGAGCAGAGAGTTATGAAGAGTTATTCTGACATCTAGACCTGGAGCTGAATCACCTGGGATGACCATCAGTTTTGTTTTGCTGGGGTTGAGCTTTAATTGATGAGCTTAACTCATCCATGAAGATATGTCAGTCAAGCATGACGAGATCCGAGTCATAGCAGTGGTAAGAATAGCAGTGGTAAGAAAACCCATGTGAGGATATGACTTCACCAAGTGTGTATAGAGGGAGAAAAGGAGGGGACCAAGTAACGAGCCTTGTGGGACACCAGTGGTGAGTCTGCATTTGGCAGATGTGGACCCCCTCCATGTTATCTAGTACGAGTGACTTTCCAGGTAGGAAGCAAACCATTCCCATGCTGTTCCACAGATACCGAGGCTTCTGAGGGTAGATAAGAGAGTCTTGTGGTTGACTGTCGAATGCTGCTGAAAGGTCAAGGAAGATAAGTACAGATGACAGCTTGGCTGATCGAGCAGCATGCAGGAATGTGCCGCTTTGAAGCCAGACTGGCTTGGATCGTGGAACTTGTTCTGTGAAAGATAGACAGAGAGATGGTTAAAAACAGTGCCTTACAGAGATTTAGAAAGAAAGGAGAGAAGTGATACCGGTCTGTAGTTGTTGATGTCTGATGGATCCAGAGTAGGTTTCTTCAAGATGGGAATGACCCTTGCTTGCTTGAAGGAGCTGGCACATAGCCAGATGTAAAGGACCCATTGATGATTGTGAAGATGAAGGGCAGGAGATTTTGTGAGATGGTCTGAAGCGTAGTTGAAGGCATTGGATCCAAAGGGCAGGTGGTGGGATTGCAAGATTGGATGACATGCAGTGTCTCATCTTCTGTTAAAGTTGAGAAGCTTGACAACAAAAGAGTAGGGGATTTCTGACTGTGTTGTGTAATCATTGTTGGGGAGAAAGTGAAGGTCTGGCAAATTACCTTAATCGTCTTATTCTAGAAGTCATCAGCTGTCAGGGAGGATGGAGCAGGTGGAGTAGGGGGGTACGAGGATCTTGTGCAGAGGCCTTGAGCTTTTTCTTCTTGTAGAAGGCAGTCTTAGCTGAAGTCAACTACCACTTTACATAATGTAGCATTTTATATAGGTTTCTAAGAAGTGTGTGCTCCAATTTGTGAAGTTAATGGGGATCTGTGTATTGATGTGATCTTTCTGGTAGAAGTGACAAACCTTCATTTTCCTTAAAATATATATGTATATACATTCCATTAGTGCAGTTTCTGG
>JAAIIK010020415.1:1177093-1187862 GCA_014706435.1 Silurus glanis
TATATGTATATATACAATTTTAAAGAAAAAAATAAGGTAATTTAGATTTTTGATGGCTCAAACAGGTTTCAAAAAAGTTGGGATAGGGCCAGGCTTAGTTGCTGAAACCAGTTGCTGAAGTTTTAATATTCTGCTTTTCTTGTTTTTCAATTTAATGTTGAGGAACATTATTCTGAATTTATTTCACAATTTGTAAACACAGATTGCTGAAGCCCTGCCCATCTTTACTTCTGAGTGGCTTTGTCTCTTTAAGATACACAATTTATACCCAATTCTCTTACTGACCTGTTTCAGTTAACCTAATTGGTCACAAAATGTTTCTCCAACTGTTTTGATAATTTTGATAACATTTACTTTTTTTAAATGTGTTGCATCCAAAATGACCTTATTTTTTTTTTACTTAAAATTGTAAATTCTGTTTAAACATTTGATATTTTCTATGTTCTATTTTATATAAAATATGTTTTTTTTTTAGATTTGTATTCTGTTTTTATTTACATTTTACTTTGTGTCCTAACATTTTGGGAATTAAGGTTGTAATAAACAGTTGCTCCAGTTCCAACATCTGGTGCCATGTGCTAGTATGTAATGTAAGCCTAGTGTACTTTCATGTACAACATGGCATGCACATCGGAGATCTGTGTATATTTTTCCTCTGATTTATGATTTATAAACTTTGCTCAGTGACCAACATGTGCACTCATGTAATAAGATAAGATAAGATATACCTTTATTCGTCCCACAGTGGGGAAATTTATTTTGTTACAGCAGCAAAGTGTGTGTAATATCTATACGAATAACAATATTTTAAGAACCTGGTCTCATTTCTTGAATATGCTAGTGTAGGTGGTCCTAATGAATCTTTATTGTTTTGTCTTCCACAGTGCAGTTCTCCACTGCCTGGCCTCCACAGCCAGGAAACATGCTGCAAGAGAAATGGTATAGCATGGGGAATAAAGGACTGTACACTATGCCCTCCAACAGGTATGACTACGACAGCTATGTACATTATTTATACAATTTATACAATTGTCATTAAAGCATATTTATCCAACTTTTTTATATTAGTGAGGTTTTGTATTATCCTCACAGAACATTTAAAAAAAATGCCTGTATTCATATATACATACACCTACCAGTCATAACTTTATGACTAAGTCAAGTCAAGTCAAGAAGCTTTTATTGTCATTTCAACCATACATAGCTGACCCAGTACACAGTGAAATGGTACAACGTTGCTTGAACCATGGTGTTACATAAAACAGCTTAGAGCTACATTACACAACACAGAGCTACATACCAGAACACAGAGCTAACAACTAAAGTAGGTCGTCCTGGCCACATACAGTAAACTGCATCATGTGCAACCTAGTGCAAACAGTGCAAGACAAAAGACAAAACATGACAGTGTAGGACAGATACACAAATGCACAAAATAGTGCCATATAGTATACCTGCTAAATAATGTGTCATACAGTACAAGTGCAAAAAAAAATTATAAAGAGGTGTATGTGTAAACATAAACACAATGTTTTGCAAAACAGCAAGAGCAGCAATTGAGAGGATGCGAATACAGCATGTAAACAGTTATAATATAATTATATGATGAAATGAGTACTGAGTGTGTGTTTGAGTTCAGGTTTGTAACAGTTGAGTGTGTGTGTGTGTGTGTGTGTGTGTGTGTGTCTGTCTGTGTTAAGAGTTGACTTTCAGTTCAATTCTTTGTGTTGAGGAGCCTGATGATGGAGTCTGGATGTTAGGGCCCGGTGTCATAAGTGGCCTAAGTGTTCGATCAGGCATAACATTATGACCACCCGCCTAATATTGTGCTGGTCCTCTTTTGATGCCTGATCCATTAAGCATTAACAGCATTTACTTCTTCAGCAATGTGAGCTACAGTAGCTCATTTGTTGGATAGGACCACATGGGCCAGCCTTCACTCCCCACTTACATCAATGTGTCTTGGCTGCCCATGACCCTGTGTTTACCACTGTTCCTTCTTTGGAACACTTTTGGAACACCACACGAGAGCTGCAGTTTTGGATATGCTCTGACCGTAGCCATCACAATTTGGCCCTTGTTAAACTAGCTGAAATCTTTACGCTTGCCCGTTTCTCTTGCTTCTAACGCATCAATTTGTTGAACAAAATATTCACTTAGATAATCAGATAATCAGTGTTATTCACTCATAATAATATAATGTTATAAAGTCATAATAGTATGCCTGGTCGGTGTAAATATATACACTTACAAAAGTGAGTACACCCCTCACATTTCAGCACCTTTTTATTATATGCTCTTAAGGGACAATATTTTAGAAAGGAAAATTGGATATACTTTAGAATAGTCAGTGTGCAGCTTCTATAGCAGTATAGATTTACTGTGCTCGTACATCCATTATTGTCTAAATATCTGGCAACGAAAGTAAGTAAACCTTAAGTGAACATGTCAAAGTGTGCAAAGTGTCAATATTTTGTGTAAGCACCATTGTTATCCAGCACTGCATTAATCCTCCTGAGCATGGAATTCGCCAGATCTACACAAGTTGTTGCTGGGATCCTCTTCCACTCACTCTTCCATAATGACATCACGGAGCTGCTGGATGTTAGACACATGGTGCTTTTCCTCCTCCCACATGAGGATGTCCCGCAGGTGCTCAATACTGTTTAGGTTTTTAGACATACTTGGCCACTCAATCATCTTCACCTTCAGCAAGGCAATTGTCATCTTGGTGTTTGTTATTATGTTGGAATATGCCGTTCGGCCCAGTTTCTGAAGGCAGGGCATCAGGCTGTAACAGTACATATTGGAATCCTCGTTTCTCCCAATGAACTGCAGCTCCCCAGTAACAGCAGCACTGATGCAGTCCCATACCATGATACTACCACCACAATGCTTGACTGTAGGCAAGACACAATTTTCTTGGTACTCCTCAACCAAACAAGTTTATTTGATTAACTTTTTTTGCAGGCTTTCTTGTAAGCCAGCTTCAGAAGAGGCTTCTGAAGGCTTCTCTAATATATATCCAAGTTTAATTTCTATAGTATAGTCCCTTGAGAAGATATACTAAAATGGTTGCTGAAATGTGAGTATCTCACTTTTGTGAATTACTGCATATAGCAGCTATACAATTGTGTTATCTATACCTTGTTTTTGTGTCTGTGTTTGCATGCAAAATCAGCTGCTGATTGTATATAATAGATTTTACTATTGGTTGTGGTGTCCTGATTTGACAGATGACCCCTGGTAGTGCTGTGTCCTTTACAAATGGGCTGATTCTTTGAGACAGTTCTTAGCTGAAAATTAGAGGCATCTCAAATGTCCAAAAAGGCTTTTTCTCTATTTTGGTAATATGAGACAAATATATCCTGTGATGCTTATAATTAAATTTGAGTAAATATCTGTACACTTCAGGCCTACATACCATTGTAATGTCGACAACTGAAAGCCAAATCCACCATGTTGATTAAAGAAGAGATGTGTTTTTGCCAAAGCACATATATAGTCAAGCATCATGCTTGTGTAGCAGTAGGAAGCTTTACTGACTTCCAGCTCCATGGTTCCAGTTTATTTCAGCTTGAGTTACTGTCTGTGGAAAGTTTTGAATGTCCTTCTTTATTCATGGGCTTCCTCCCTATTCCCTGGTTTGCTTTTACCTTCCAGAAAACATTCCAGTAAATGGATTGTCCCTACATTTTAATAACCAAATTGCAGGCATACTTTCTTTCCTACTTATGCTTCATGTACTGCTAAAAACCAGAATGTTTTCAATTTCACAAGATTTCAAGAGAATAGCTAAGCAATATTGTCTAAGCAAGCCATTACCTTTGTACTTTTAAGCTCTGTATGGGTTTAATATTGCTAGTCTGCTAAGCTGTATCTAAAGAATACTAGCCAAGACTCTTAATAAGAGCTGATATTTGGTGATTTATTTGGGAGGACAGCACACATTTGTGACAGACTGTCATCACATATTAGCAGAATGATGAAATTTCATTATGCATTTGTTGAAGAATAGAAGAAGATTAAAACTCCAAATGGCAGATGTCAAGCGGCTGAGTGGATGCAGGTTTTTTAAATGAATTTACTAATTCATAGAAGGGGAAAAAAAACATTCCACAGGGTGTTCCGTGCAAAATACCTTTTTCCTTTTACCTTTTTGATGAGCTTTTTCAGCTTGGCCATTAGCATAGGAATGATAACCTGAAACTTTTTAAAAACATAGTTTTGCAAAATGATGAATATCATATACCATGGATACCCACTAATGAATGCTTTGGACCAGTTCCTGAGCCTTAGTCACTCTTGGATATACAGATTCTAATAGCCTTTGGGTCAGAGTTTAGCATGATTAGCATGACAATACGTGAATGTTGAGGTACATTATGAGGTACATTTGTCCTGTCTTGTGGGGTTTTGAGGGTTCTGGAATAGAACAAGCAGAATACGTAAAATAAAGTGAAATCTGTTTTTTGTGTGTTTCTTTTGAGTGCTTTTGAGCCTGGACTGTATGATACTGCATGATAAAGTCTGGAGAACGAAGCATATTTTAGGTTTGTGTGATCGGCAAATATGAGAAAACCCAGCCATTGCCACCACTAATCAGGTTCACATCTATTAACTAGGACTTAAACAATTCCTTGAGTAACGTGAGTAATTTAAATACAAAAAAAGAACTGAAGCAAATTATTTGCCTCGATGCTTTGTTTAGTCCATTTAACTATATACGGAACATTGTGTTTCCTCACGGACCATTATTACTGACACACCATATGCTAAACTCTGGACTGCTTTGGACAGGTAAACACAGACGACTCTGCAGAATGAGAAATGGCAGAATGGGGAGATAACAGTGAGGGGCGAGAAGAAGCCCGTTTCCGACTTCTTTTTCTCTCAATTCTGACTTTTTTTTCTCTCAATTCCGACTTAACTGCTTGCAATTCCAAGCGGGCAACATCACCCCCTCTGCAGTGCCAGAAAGCTTTACACATTGAAAATAAAACCACAGAATCAAATCTCTGAAGAGAACTCTGTATAACAATCAGCTCTGGAGGAGACAGAACAAAAACAAATCAGAACAAGTCAGAATTACGAGAAAATTGCAAGAAAAAAGTCAGAATTAGGCAAACTTTATTTTTTAGGTGGCAGACTTGGGCTTTCATAGGATTCAGGCAAATAAAAAAGTGACAGAAAGGTTCCAAAGTTTGGGATCATTTCAAACTAAAACATAAAGAAAACACCATACAGTGTATTCTTTAAATAAATGGCTCGAGTAATCTGAAATTGATATAAATTTTCTTTTTTTTATTATATATTTGTATTTACATTGTATTTGTATGCACTAAATGGGTTTAGTTTTCACAGATATTCTTGCATGCAATTTCTGCAATAAAATGTAATTTTTTTCTAAAAAGGAAACAAATTACTTGTTCATTTTATGAGACCCGTTTTATTTTCTCTTTACTATTTAGTATTGCTCTTTAATAAAGAAAAAGCACTTCTTACCTGATTACTCGATTAATTGTTGGAATAATCGATAGAATACTCGATTATTGAAATAATCAATAGCTACAGCCCTACTATGAACACACCTACTTGTATGTTCTAACTCTTGTCAGAGGAGAAGGAGAATTTCAAGATGTCTCCACTGGGTGGGTAATAGTGGGTCTTACAATGTCCTGAAATTGAAGACGGTGCTTGCTACTCTGGTGGTGATGAATGCTTAAGAATGAAAATATCTGTCTTCATAAGGTATCACCATAGATAAAAGAAGATTGATTTGGGAATGAAGACATTGAATGTATTTCCAGCATCAATGCTCTCCTATGCTGCTAAGGACAGTTTTTACACCACATTAAAAGTATAGGCATTTTTTTTCCAGGTCTGGTCAGTCTTCTGACAATAAAGTTCAGACAATGAAATGAATTTTTTGCTGAAAAGTTTATGGAGAGATGAGAAAATGGTGTTCTTCCTCTCAGCAAGAAGTTCATCTAGGCAGATTTCTTGGCAAAACATGGAGGTGTGCCAGTGTTTCATCTATCACTTATCACTTTGTGTTCTTTATTCTTCAGGTCTTCAGGTCTTTGACCATCACAGAATGTATTTAATAAATAATTAGAAAAAGAAAAGCAAATTTAAAGGGCAGGAGTACCTGATCCATATTAGGTGTCATTGGTGCTAAAGTGACGTTAAACAGACCGGATAATTGTTTACTATGTGGCTGTGCATGGCATTCTGATCTAGTGGTGGATTGTGCATTATGGACAAAGTGTGTGTCATGATTTTGCAGAAATGTTGACCTAACCTGATGATGATGATGTCAAAATTGTTCCATATGTTACCTACAAAAAAATTACAAAAAGTAGCAAGTTACATACAGTATAATGTTCCAACATCACATCCTTGAGCATGGGAAGAACATCCATACAGTTTCTTTCAGGCTTTTTTATATTAATTAACTCTAAGTTGCACATTGGTAGGAACATGTACAGGAGCATTCTGTTGACACTGATAATGTTAATCATGTAGTTGCACAATTCTCCTTTGCACAATGCTCAGGCTGGGCCAGCACGATTGAGCAAGAACATCATGTTTTATGAAGTCTGACCTAAGGGTCCTCTGACTAATGCACTGACACTATGAGAACTTGGAAGCCTTTAGTAGAGCTTTTTAATTTTGATCATGATGTTCTGCTTTGAGGTTTAGTGCAACTTACAATACACACTGAAATCTAAACCACATGTGTGGGTTCCATTCTATATACAGACACAAAGTTTGTGACAAGTTTTGACATTATATTAAACATTGTGTTTCACTTTACTTTTGTGTATATATATATATATAAACTACTAATTTTAAGTTCACAGTTCAAAAAACTGCAACATTAAGTGAACGATTTGTACAGTAGATGGATGGATGGATGGATGGATGGATGGATGGATGGATGGATGGATGGACATCAACATTATTTTCCTCTTGCACTGTCCAAAATGAGTCGCAAATACAAAATAAGTAACCACATATTGGAATATGCAGGAAATAATGAAATAATATTTAAGCTGGATGAGCTCTTGGATATCACTGAAATGAAGGATGTTTTTCTTTTATTATTATTTCCAGTGGCTAGAGATGCTTTAACAGTAGTAGGCATAGATCTTAATAATGCCTCTATCACCTTCTACTGAAATGCGTCACCTTTAGAATAGTTCTATTCATTGCTAACAAAACTAAATCGGTAATAAAAATTGACTACATTTTCTTGTATATAAATACTTAAGCTGCTCGAAGCCAGAGGCACCGATGGCTTTTTTGAGGTTTTACTTGATTCTTCAAGTATGTTGAAGGAAGAACAACAATTTCATTTTCCTCTAAGGCCCTCCAGCCTAAGGCTGCTTACACCAGAAAAATATGTGTAGCTACTTAAAAACATGATATTCTTCCCAATAGAGTAAACTGTGTGGATCCGCCTTGCAGCAGCTAACAGAGTTCAACTCTCCTAAGATCCTCTGTAACGTGAACACTGATTATAATGTATGATGTATGATGTCTTTGCACAAAAATGAACAGCTGTTGACTGTATGCCGCAAAACATAATATTAGGAACATAGCTACATTCTCAGTGCTAAGCACAGCTTGGATAGATTATTGTTTATGTAACATAATATAAATTATAACTAGAGATTTTCAATTGTATGTTGGATGATTTAATACAGTTGCACGTAAAGGGGGTAGAAGGATCGATCTTAAACCCTCAGAGAAATAATCTTATTCATTTACAAAACCAGCATGAAATGTCTTTGATGTCTGTCTAGAAGTGTTTTCGTCAACGTTCTGCTTCCAAGAATTGGGGGAAAATAGAGCTTTTTTGCTCATTACATAGATACTGAAGCCAAAAACCTGACATTAAGAGTGTTTAAAAACATTATTAACCCAGAACTAATGTCAATGACACCACCACATTTTCACAAATGTCATTCTTTAATTTATAACTCTAATATTGATGATGGATCATTTTGGTATAAAAGAAATTTTTGACTCACGTTAAGCCCTCAGAAAAACGTCTCTTTTTCACCATTTCTTGCCATTGTTGTCAAAGGTAGCATTGTGTATTTGTTTTTTAACTACTAAATGCTGTACTCAATCTTGTAAACTACAGTAAATAACTGGCTTTACACTCTTGAGCACAAGTTGGAACATTAGCTGTTCAGTACTATAAAGAGAAGTAGCTCACTGGTCAAGACATTGGCCTTCTGTATAGAAGGTCGTTAGTTCAACTCCCTGCACCACCATGCTACCACTGCTGATCCCTTGAGCAACTCTACTTTACTAAAGTTTTTCCATTTTGGGAGACTTTAAGTTCAGACAGAGAGAGAGATACTTTGAATACTTTAGTATATTTGAAGGCAAATACTTTGTACTTTTACTCAAGTGAATTCTTGTTATGGGATCACATTTACTTTTACTGGAGTAATATTTTACATAGTGTATCTCCTCTTTAACTCATGCACATGCTTTGTGTACTTTGTCAACCTGTGTCTACTTACTTTAAAAATTTCTGTCAGTGTCAGTTTTAATGTCACAATGGAGTCAAACTGAACATTTCATTCAGCAGAAACGTCTGTTGCATACCCAGTCCATTGAACTTCTTGCTAAATCCATTGCTGGAGGTTTGGTTTGTGTGTGAAATGATCTTCAACTTAAATTGACATTTATATTTGGTGGAGGTTACTGAGCTCAGTGCTGCTGTGATGACAACATGCCTGTATTTTGCCATTATTTTGTCAGACCACTGAAGAGGTCTTGTGTCTCAAGGGTAAATCGTAGGACATTACTGTAATTTTTTACAAAATGAAACTGAAGAAATAAAATCTTGGCCTATGATTCAACAATAAATTTGTGTCAATGTGTTTCTTCACAGGAAGTAGCACAAATGGAGGGAAAAGCTGTCCGCATGGTTTTGAGAGGGTTAATGGTACACAGTGTGTGGGTATGTACAGTAAACATTAATAATTATCATGGAATGTGTCTTTAACTGTTGTGCTTGTTAAGGACAATATAATTTGTGGTTGAACTATAATGCAACTGAATAAAGCCACAGAAGGGTGTTTTATTAGTGTGATTTTATTACAGGTAAGGGTGTATTTAGTCACAATGTGACTAAATCATCCAACAATGTCATTCATGAACAATATTATTCAGCATTTAATTAATATTTTAATTTGTTTTTAATCACATTTGCAAAAACTGTAAGCTTTGGTTGCTAAGCAACATAATGGACCATTTTATACTAAAGAGACCAATGGCAAGTTTTAAAGAAATTCAGAACAAAATACAAAAGTGTGTCGTTGTGGTGCAGTTACAGGTTTGCATACATTGTGAATTTTACATCAACTACAAAATCATTGTGAAATAGCTAGCCAACTAGCCATCAGGCTATCAATGAGTCTGACTTCTTTGTGATCTGCTTATTTATCTTTTCAATTTACACTATATAGACAAAGTACTATATGTGGACGCCTGACTATAAGATTTTTATTCTGAACATCCCATTCAACATTTAGTTCCCATTTGCTGTTATAACCTAGACTCTTCTGGTAAGTGTGCTTGTGGAGATTTGTGCTTATTCAGCCACAAGGGCATTAGTAAAGTCAGGTCCTAATGTAGGATGAGGAGGCCTGGGGTGCAATCAGCTTGCTAATTCATCCCAAAGGTGTTCAACAGGGTTGAGGTCAGAGCTCCATAGTAGATCTTCCACTTCAATCCTAACGCACCTAATACATTTTATAAAATTGTGTGTCTTTAACTTTGTGAAGAACCAAATATAGCTGGAAAAGTCAGGTGTCCCAATACTTTTACCCCTTATAGTGTATCTTTCTGGTGCAAAAAAATAGTCAGTTGTATATTTGATAATATTTAAAAAACTGAAGCATTCCAGAGGTGCTAAACTTTTAATATATCAGCATTGATACGTTTCACTTATGTGAACTAGTCTCAAACAATTCGATATAAGAACCTTAATTATTTTTTTAATAAAAACGAAGCAGAACTCAAGTTGTGCAACATTTATATCAAATACATACTGTAATAGATAAATTCCTGCACTATTGGACATGCTGCATTTTTTTATAATGTTTTTAGAACAGTTACACTTGCACTCAAATTGCTGGTTCAGAATTTCTGAAATCTTTTTTAAGTATGTTAAAAAAATGAAAAAAGTAATATTGCATAAGAACATTAATCCAAAAGATGTGGAAAAGATGATGGAATTGATGAATAATGTTGGAAGTTTTAGCTGTTGGCCTTGTGATCAGCAGGTCTTGAGTTTGAAGCCTAGCTCCACTCAGCTACCACTTCTGGACCCTCGGTTGTCTCAGAAGTCGTTCTGGTTAAGGGCGTATGCCAAACGCCTTAAATGTTGAATAGCATTACCTAATAATAGCATAGTTTTATAAAGAAATAAAAAGAATTACTATGAGAATTACTAATTACTATTATTGAAGGCTATAAATGATCTACCTGTTTTTGAAATATTTTGTGTTAGTTTTACTGGATTAAATCTTCACCTCTGCTACATTGCTGACATTTTGTTCATCCTGTTGAAGAAGATTAAACTATAAGAAGATCATATGAAGTATAGAGGACTGGTATAATGGGAATTTTGCTACTCATATATGCTACTAGTAATTTACTTTGTGTGCGTGCATGCATGCATTTGATTGTGTATGTGTGTGTGTGTGTGTGTGTGTGTGTGTGTGTGTGTGTGTGTGTGT
>JAAIIK010020415.1:1194290-1217435 GCA_014706435.1 Silurus glanis
GAGAGAGAGAGAGAGAGAGAGAGTGAGAGAGAGAGAGAGAGAGAGAGAGAGATTTGACATTTGGAGTTTGAATCATGAACATTCCAATCTTAGAGTATGGGCGTATTTGGAATTTTAATCATTCTCTATGAGAAAATCATAAGTTTGCTCAGTGTAAAAATATAAAGCTTGATTTGGAATCGTCTGAAAGCTGTGCATGTAGCTTGGAATGTTTAGGAGTTATAACGGTCCAAAATTTTCAATGGAAGTCAATGGAATTACTACTTCAATTATTTTCTCAGAACTAAAAAAACAGTAACTTAAGAAATGAGGAATGCAAAAACATCAGGATTATACCACAACTTCAAGATCATACCGCAGTTTTCTTTAATTTTCTACTAATATACAATCTATGTCCACAGTTGAATTTAAGGAGATTTGTCCTGCTGGTCCTGGCTACCATTACTCACCCAACACTCTAAAACTGAATCAGAGGGTTTCAGAACCACATAGCCCTTCCTTGGTCTCTCACACCAATCGTACTTCAACAACAGTGTCTAGATACGACACATCATTACTGCAGTCGACAACAAGAAACGAACCACCACCTAATCAAAGACCTAAAGCTACGAGGACTCAATCGGCAACTATCAGCCATAACGTCAGGATTCAGCAATCTAGTACTGGTCAGAGGCAGCCAATCACATCAGAAGTTTTCATCATTCAGAATGAACCACAGCTGAGTCAGCACAGACAAACTGGAGGTCTTGCTTCAACTACCAGCCAACCAAGCAAAGAATTTTTCCGTGAGTACACATAACTTGAAAATTTAAAAACCTAAACGTATTCACTTTGTTTATTCTGAGGGTGAAAACCAGTTTCTAGGAATATTATAAGTAATAGAGCATAGATTGTTAACTTTAGCATATTGTCTATCATTATTTATCCAAATTCATCAAAACACACACATAAGCACTTATTTATCAGTCTGTTAAGAATGTTTGGGCCAAACCAAGTTTAGAATTTTGCCAGATTTCTAAATGTTGTGTGGACGAAATAACACACTCAGAGGAAACCATTATCCACACACTTTTAGATGCATGAGCTCACAGGCATCACTATTGTGTCTGTGATTAATAACAAAGTAAGGATATGGTACATTGCTGTAAGCATTGGAAAGTTTTACTCTCTTAGACTGCAAGGAACAGATAGATCATTTTTGAAAAATAAAATATTGCTACATTTTTTTAATAGTTTGACAATACAAAGTGTAAAAATCTTATCTGGCACAAATCAACACATTTCTTTTGATTTCTTTAAAAAAGCATTTCACTGCATTTTGTACTGTTGTACAATATATAAACTACATAGGCAAACATGTGTGGACACTTGGCTATAAGATTCATATTTGCTTTTTGAACATTCCATTTACACATATTTAGTCCCCATTTGCTGTAATAATAAAATCCTAGCTCCTGGGAAGATGTTCCACTAGATTTTGGAATTTAGTTATAGAGATTTGGTATCAATCAGCCCCAAAGGCGTTATTGAAATCAGGCTCTGGTGTAGGGTGAGGTCCCTGGGGTGCAGTCAGCATTTTAATTCACCCCAAGTTTTCAGTGGGGTTGATGTCAAAGCTCTGTAGCAGGCCACTCAAGATCTTCCACTCCAAACCATGTAACACATATCTTCATGAAGCTGGCTTTGTGCACAGGGGTATTGTCATGCTGGAGCAGGTTTGGGTCTCCTAGTTCAAGTGAAGGGGAAAATGTTATGCTACTGCATTCTAAGTCATCCTTTATAATTGTGTACCCCTAACATTGTGGTTATGGTTTTGGGAAGAACCACATATGGCTGGAAAATTCAAGTGTCCTAATGGGCCTTTGTCCATATAGTGTTTTTATACCATGGTCTGTCTGATTCATAGATTGTGATTCGCTTAATTAATAAGAATTCTATATCTGTAAAAACAAAAATTAACTATTATTTTTATCCATTATGCCAGTTCTGCTTACAGACAACTTACTTTTTTTAACGTTTTAAAATGTAAAATGAATAAACGTGTTTGATTATTTTAAACTGATTAACATAAAACATTTCTTTCCTCATAAATAGACGTGATTAGGACCCACACAAGTAGGCCATTGGTTTTTCGACCCCATTATCCTGCAATCGTATCTCTCCCAATTCCCTCAACGGCTCGTCCATCTCCACCCAGATCAGGTCATTAAAGATTTTCTTTTACTCTTACTTTTGTATCTTTGTTCTTTCTACTCCATTCATACAAACTTTTAGTTTTTCATTTCCTCTTTAAGGGTTTCAGTTCATTTATATTATAGATCTATAATGATATTTGAATAGTTTAATCAAGAATTTGTAATAATGATGTGCCTATGGAAGAAAGAAACAGTTTTTTAAAAAAATTGTAAAAACTATTCCTAGAAACAATGTTTATTCTAGCTGTGTTTTTTTTTTATTTTTTAGCAGATTCACTAAATAACTGAACCTTACACTCTGGCCTTTAATGTCTTAATTTTTGAAACTGGGAACCTGTAAGCAGATACTCTACTGAAACCACACAGATTATAACACAGCCAGCAAGCTGTTTAAATTTCTTGAGAAATGTGGAGACAATATGGAATATGGTTTCAGTCCTTTTCTTTGATATGTAAAGCGACTGAGATGGTGCCAGTGTATTCTACAAGCCAAAAATATGGACTTGGATGGAGTTGAGAGAGTAGCACTAATCATTCTATTTATAGTGAGTCTCAAAGACACATAGAGCGAGTGAAAGAAATATACATTACACAAATACCGTATAAACAGACATGTGCACCTATATAAACTTAAGCATTTTATATAGCATGTTGCCCTGTTCCTCAGTCTTAGTCTGTTTTATTTTAAAAACCCTATATGCAAAGAGAATTGCAGGGAATCTTGTTCTTGCCAAGTTACCCTGTATGAACTGTTAAACTAGATGCAGGTATGGAGAACAGTCCTCGCTGCAAAAAAAAAAAAGCAACCATCAAAGTTTTGAGGGTTTCAATTACAAATAGCATTAAAAAATCATCAGCGGTTAACAATAAAAAAACATTACCAGATGGTTTACATCATGTATTAGGTTTGTGTACATCATTAATTCATTATCATAAAACAAAAAAATACATTGTAAAAACGTACTGAAATCTGGATGCATAAAAATGTCCTAATGGTGTCCAGTAGATACAAACATGTGATCTACAAATTGCCAAAGTTTCTTGATTGCTTTTTAATGGTATCCACCAGACATACTATGTTATTTACTGTATATGCTTTGCGATGTATATACACTATACAGTTTCCATTCAAAACCAATACAATTCCCACTATAACTATTAAACCATTACAAGTGAACACCCCCATTCCCCATTACAAAGGGTACAGGTGGCTTACTGGTTAGTGTGTTTCTTCTGACTGGCAGGTTGTAAGTTCAAATCCAAGCACCACCAAGCTGCCACTGCTGGGCCCAGAACCCTGTACCCTTATCTGTTTAGATATCTGTATAAATGGACATTCGGTGCAACCCAGATGAGGATGGGTTCCCTCTTGAGTCTGGTTCCTCTCAAGGTTTCTTCCTTATGCCATCTCGGGGAGTTTTTCCTTGCCACAGTCGCCACCGGCTCGCTCATCAGGGACAAACTTACACTTATAAAGAACATGTTCACTTTTAATCACCACATTATCTGTGTAAAGCTGCTTTGAGACAATATTCCTTGTTAAAAGCGCTATACAAATAAAAATGAATTGAATTAAATTGAATTGTTTAGTGTATAAATCCCATAATTGTAAGTTGCTCTGGATTTGGGTGTGTGCCACAAGCCGAAAATGTACATTACTATCAGGGCTAGTAAGAGTGTGAGACATGCTGTGTGCTTGACTTTAGCCATTCGCTTCCTTCTTTATGATACAGGATACATAATTCTTTACCTTTCAATATATGCTAGATACACGTTATCGGCTAAGTACCTGGCTTTTCCAGCCATATATGGTTCTTCCCTAACCTTCTACCATAAAGTTGGAAGCACACAATTGTATAAGAGGTCTTTGGATGCTCTAGTATTATATTTTTCCTTCACTTAAACTAGAGGAGACCAAAACCTGTTCCAGTATGACAATGCCCCTGTGCACAAAGCCAGCTCTATGAAGATTTGGTTTACATGGTTGGAAGTTCAAGCTTGTAAGTGGTCTGCTAGAGAGCTCTGACCCCAACCCTGTTGGATACCTTTGGGATGAATTTGAATGCTCTTACAGTCCACTTTATTAGGAACACCTGTGCACCTTTATATTCAGGCAGTTATTGCAAATATTATGCAGATCAAGCACTTCAGCTAATGTTTAAATCAAATATCAGAATGAAAAAAAAATAATAATTTGAGACTTCAGGGCTTTGGGGATGTTGCAATGCTTTGGAATGGCAGTTTGCATACTGTATGAAAGCGGGCAAAGAGTTACAGAGATTTTCATGATTAAATTCACGTCTTTGTTGTCAGAGGGCAGGACACAGAAATATGACCAGGCTAATAGCTCTATGGAGCTCAAAGTTGTTCCTTTAAATGTACTCTATGTCTAGGTTTAATTATCCTTTACTTATTGCTAGCCCCAACTTCTCTGCTTTTACCACTCTTTCTGTGTTATTCATTATATGGATGCTTTGCAATGAGGCATTAGGAATCAGTTCTGTTAGCCAGGTCTTTATAAAAAAATGCACTGAGTATAAAATTACTGGTCTGCATTCATCCATTTTATTAAAAACAGATCTCATGTTCCCTATAATGAACAAGGGTAAAGCAGGGTTGATCATCCACTTCTTTTTGTAATTATTTTTCACTCTATTTTTCTCCACTTGCCTGAGGGTACTGGTGTGCTCAATCAAAAAAAAAAGGATTCACTTTAAAACAGTCTCTGTGTGTGTGTGTGTGTGTGTGTGTGTGTGTGTGTGTGTGTGTGTGTGTGTGTGTGTGTGTGTGTGTGTGTGTGTGTGTGTGTGTGTGTGTGTGTCACAATCAGTCATCACTGCTATTAACACTGTTTATGTGTGTTTTGCAGACAAGCGTGTGTGTGAGGTTAACCCTCAGGTTTGTGGGCCTGGTCGGTGTATCGATAAGGCTGGGGGAAAACACACATGTTTGTGTAATTCTGGATTCATTCTCAATTCTCAAGCAGGTCATTGCCAAGGTATGAAATGTTCCCTGTTCTTCTCTTGCATTCTAAGTTTCTCAAAATAGCAGACACTAAAATAAATGTATTTCTGGCATGTGGTTAAGCTTGCCTTCTCTGGTAGAAAAATACTTTTACAAACAACTTGGGGACAAAACAGGGCAAAATTAAAATATTGGAAACATGATCTTTGAGATATTGGTATAATGAGAACATGGGTCTATATAAGTATGTAGTAAAAATGTATGTATTCATTTTTGGACACAGTATAAATTATAGATACACCTCCAAATTAGAAGCAAATTTGTCTCAGTGGTGGTGCGTTAGCAGAAGGAATGTTTCTTAGACCCTCCTCAATAATTGTGCCAAATACGACATTATTTTTTATTTTTTTATTTTTTTACCAGCATGCTTAATGAGCAGCTATAGACAAATTAGCCACAAAAAAAGAGGAATCATATAGCAAGAAATTACATGAGTGGAAGGTTTTTACTGTTTATTACAATGAAAAAGAAGACACAGCATGAGAATGTTTTTTTTTTTTGTTTTTTTTTAAAGCAGGTGTTTACACCTCTAGCTGACATAAAAAAAGGCAGAATTCACACATCATGCTACAGAGCTGATGAACAGCTGATACACCACTATTCTGTGTGCACTGAATTTGATTTCAGTATATACAGTAGCACCACAATCTGATGAAAAACAATGAACTGAAGTAAAACACAATATTAAGTATTTGATTTTAACCACTGAATCTGTTTTGGCATTAAATAGTGCACTTTAATATATAACAAATAGAAATCAGAAAAGAAAATGTACCTGATAGCTGATGTTTATATTTTGTTTCTTCAACACCTAAAATCTGAATTAAATTCAACAATTATCCATGGAAGGGATGCCATTGTTTTGTTTTTGTTTATTTTTTTTCTTGCATTTGACCACTTTACATGCTTTAGTCTTTTCTACATTTTCCCAGGGACCTTTCAAAGCTCCTAAAGGTCAAAGTTCATTTCAAAGAGTTTGAAGACTTGGTCATGCTTTCACACAAGTCGCATTACCCTCAGCTAAACAATTTGCTTTTGTTTTCAGGAGTCTTTGTATTGACCAGCCACAAAATCACCTTTAGAGTTTTATTTTGCTGTCTATATAATAACCTTTGACACTGAAGGTCATGGGATCCAAACGTTAAAACCTTCTCAGCTGTTATTGGTCCTTAAAGGAAGATATAAGTTTATGTCTCAAGTCCTCAAGCTTTTCAGCAACTGTACAAACCACTAATTAGCCTACTAGCTAGCAGCTTGCTATTAAATAAACTGCAATAAAACCAAGTTTTGGCATTTTCATTTGTAGCTACTCATCTTTATTATACACTTTTATATGCTGTTTGATTGAAGAGTACGTTTTAGAATTTGTTGTAAGTATTAATACAATAGCACATTAAACAGCATGAAGTTTTCAGTAATGAACATAGACCCATCACAACTTTCTGTAATCATGCTATTGTATTAGCTAGTAGCTAGCAAATAACCTTCTTTCCAATGAGCTTATTAGCCTGGCATAGGAGCACGAGGTCATCTAAAAACATCAGAAATCTAGTTCTGTATTACACATAAAACAGTCTATCCATATAAAATTTAATTACGCAGTTATGTAAAGTATGTTATGTTTAAAAAACCAACTCGCTGTCTTTCTTGTGCATTAGTAATGCACATGCTAAAATTAGATTTTGATTAATTAAAACAAATGGAAATGTATCACTTTGTGTATTCGCAGACGTAAATGAATGTTTGTTGTCTCCGAGGCCATGTTTGGCTGGTCACTGTGAGAACACAGTAGGAAGTTTTCGGTGTGTGTCCTTCAGGCTATCAGAGTAATTCCCAGCAAAGCCTGTGCTCAGATCAGTGTGTGTTAACAGCAGTTTCGTCTTTTTAGCAGCTAATCCTGCTTCAGGATTGTTCACAGAATGCTTTGAGGGTACTTCAAGAGTTCATCAAATGTGTGTGCTAGCACTCCAGTTTGGCAGTTCATATCGACTATAAGTTGAACAATGTTCACATTTTTTGAAGGAAAAGAAGTTACTGGGTTTTTTAAAATGGCTGTTGAAACAAAGAGTTGGTCTTTTACTGATATTAGCTACACTAGAGCAAAATTTTTCGGCAAATGTCAACCATTTCAGCTATCTCTCTGCCACAATTTGTTCTCTTTTATATAGTTATTTAATGCAAATATTGGGAATTTAATACCTAAATTGTGCTCTATCCAGATTTAAATGTATACGATTGTAATTTCGTACAGGAAAAAAAGTGATCTACACTTATCCTTCAAACTCTGGGTGCATTTTTTATACAGAGATCATATTTTGCCTATTTTCTTTTTTTAGCACTATTTAAATAGTGTTAGTTACAACATACTCAACGCCAGACCTCTATGTATATTTAAAACATTTCATCAATCTCCTATAGATATTGACGAGTGCCGTCTGATCCCCAACCCTTGCACTAATGGGCGCTGTGAGAACACGCTCGGCAGCTTCAGGTGTGTGTGCAGGACAGGATACAAGCTGCAGAACAACACATGTGCAGGTAATTCTATACTTCTTACGTTCAGTATAGCCCAGTGTCTCACTCTGCCTTTTTCTGTTGAACCACAATGACATGTATGTGTATGAATTGTATGAAATTGTTGATGTCATCGAATCCATCTGTGTGTTTCAGACATTGATGAGTGTGATGACCCGCTCCGCTGTCCAGGGAAGGAGTGCATAAATACTCAGGGTTCCTACAGTTGTGTGCTCTGCAAACCTGGATTTGGTCTCCTTAATGGCCAGTGCTCAGGTGTGCTCTATCAACACATGTATTCATTTTGCTTAAAGGAACCATTCCATGCACATTTTCTTGCCCTAAATTGTCTATTCACTAAGAAATGTTTGCTCTCGAAGGTTGGCATTAGTAGTTTTATTCTGGAGTTACGTGGTTGATGTAACCTGCAGCCTCCAGTATATTATTGTGTAAACATTCCTTGTTAGTAATTACACATTAATTGCACACTAATCAAACATTTCTTTAATGAATTTTTGATCAAATGTTTTTAGCAACTACTGGTAGGTCATGTTAAGGTGCACAAATACTTTTCAGTAATTGATTGTATAACGTCTTGTATTGATTAAATGCAATACCACTAGATGGCACAACCGAGCCAAAACATTTCTCTCCATATCGTTTTTCTGAGACAAAATCTTTTTACAGGTTTTTCTCAGTTGCTTTGGAGTTTTTCTCAGATCAGAAATGACATTTTTAAAACTACTTGTTCAACCTCCACATAATGTAGTCACTTGTGCACATCGTAAAACTATTTCTCGAGGTTTTTATCAATTTGCGAATGCTTTTGTACATCATTTAATTGATTGTGTACAATTGTCTGCTGTTTTCTACAGTATCAGTTGTTTACGTTCATGTCGATCAAGTCATCAATTCATTGAATGCAAAATAGTTAAATCAGTTGTCAGAATGTGTCAAGTTTAAATTTCTATTAAACTCTTTTTTTTTGTAAATGTGTCTTGAATTGATGAATTGTGCAGATGAATTTTGAATGTCACTAATAGATCACTACAGGTCAAAGGTGAAAAAAGACTGGACTGATACAGAGATACACACAATAGATGCAGTCCCAACACCTTGACTGCAACTTTGCACATTCTCTTTTAAAACTGATGTGCACAAGTGATGCCCAAATCACAGAAGATTAAGGTTAACAGTACGTATAAATTAGCCATTAGTGTCTTCTCTATGGGAGATGGTTGCTGATTGGAAGGTCGGGGGTTGAAGCCCCAGTATCGCCAGGCTGCCACTGCTGGGACCTTGAGCAAGGCCCTTAATCCCCTGTGCTTTAGGGGAACTGTATCATGGCTGATCGTACGCTCTGACCCCAGCTTCCTAACATCACTGGGATATGCAAAGAAAGAATTCCACTGTGCTGTAATGTACATACATGTGACAAATGAAAAGACTCTTATGAGCTCAGCAGGTTTCAATCTGGTGTACATCAAAACTTCTTAACAACTTCTTAAGGTACTTAACATCACAGCACAGTATTTGAAGCAGGTGCTTATTAAACATGCAGCTTACACAAGATTGTGTTGTTGTAGTTGTTTTTACGTTTTCAACAGTGGTAGATAGATAGATAGATGGATGGATGGATGGATGGATGGATGGATGGAAAAAAGCTGGCCCTGTACCAGCTGGTTCTGTTGCATATGTTCCGTAGATAGATGGATGGATGGATGGATGGATGGATGGATGGATGGATGGATAATTGGAAGAAAGCTGGCCCTGTACCAGCTGGTTCTGTTGCATATGTTCCTCTCCTTCTGTCTCCTTCTCCTTCTGGATGCAAGGAGGATAACCTGTTTTTGACTGGGATTTGAGGAGTCCCTGATGATGTTTATTGCTAATTTTTCCCATGTTCCACAGATATTGATGAGTGCCGTCAGCGTCCGGCCCTTTGCTCTAATGGCCACTGTGAGAACATACCAGGCAGCTACAGATGTGTGTGTAATATAGGCTTCAAGCTACAGGGTAACACCTGCTCAGGTACAGTGCAGTTTCTATTCTTTCTATTGGTTCATATTTCTATTAATTTAATAACGTTTACTTTTTTTTATTATTCTAATTAATTTTATTGTTTTTGTATGCACATGAAGTCAAAGGTTTACATACAAGTAGGCCAAATATATTCAATCTCACACATTTTATGTTGGCATGAAATTTCAAAAAGGTATACTTTTAAAAATAATATAAGAATAAGAATAACACTAGCTAAGAGATGCTAAACAAAACAAATTGCATCAGAGGTGGAAAGCTGATGCATTATTAGCATATTTGGTAATACAATGTAATCATATTTTCTAACCAAAACACAACAAATTTATGGGACAACTGATGGTGTATATGCATTTGTATCTTTTATTTATAATTTTTTTTTTTTTTTTTTTTTTTTAGATGTAAATGAATGTGAGGACTCTCTGCAGTGTCCTGGTCAGGGATGTATTAATACTCTGGGTTCATACAGATGTGTGTCTTGTGGCCCTGGGTTTGTAATAACCAACAGAAAATGCACAGGTAAATACATTTGTCTATAACTTTTTTCTTACATTTATACCATTGCATAATAAACCTACAATCTGATCCCTTAGATATTGATGAGTGTCGTCAGATTCCTGCCCCTTGTTCTAATGGTCGCTGTGAGAACACACTTGGCAGCTACAGATGTGTGTGTCATACAGGGTACAAGCTTCAGGATAACAAATGCACAGGTGAAATCCATATTGCCTTCCAGGCCTGTACTGTCTTTGCATTAGTAGAGAGCGAGAGATAGGTAAAGAATAAGATGTATGCAGTACATAATGTTGTACATGTCTGTGTGTGTGCATTTTAGATGTAAATGAGTGTGAGAACCCTCTGCAGTGTCGTGGCCAGGTGTGTGTGAACACACCAGGTTCATACAGGTGCACAGCCTGTGGTGCTGGATTCACCTTTCATAACGGTCAATGCACAGGTCAGAAAATTTTGATTTTTTTTATCTCTATATCAGATAGAACGCTACTAGCACATTGTGTATATGATAAAATTGTTAACTAGCTGCTCTGAGAAACCAGCATGTGTATTTACTATCTTGGCTAATTAGCAAGCTAGTAGAGTATATCTATTAAATTGAACACACTTCATTAGGAGAACGTCAGTGTCGCAGTTTTGCTATTTTTGATCAGCCATCCTAAACCTAATCATAGAATGGCAATGAAATAGTTTACATTTACATGTATTGCATTTAAGAGACAGACATTTTTATCTAAATTAACTTAGAGGAGTGCTAGTAGAGGTTTCTACCAATAAAAATCATACTTCACTTGGTCAGAGACTAAACGTCTGAGGTAATATAATATGAATACACAAGACAAAACTTTTTTATAGTTAATATGAAGACGCAAGTCTTTATTTGTTTTGTTTTTTGTATTTGTTCAGACATCTAGGGGAAGTTCAGTTCATCTTCCGATGGGGGGAAAACAATAATAATATTGTAGACTAAATACTATATAATATGTTTGCTTAGTGATTATCATGTGTGACGTGTCTTATTTGCGGTTGTTTTTTTTTGTCTCAGATGTGGATGAGTGTGCTCAGAACACACGTCTCTGTGCTAACGGACGCTGTGAAAATACCCCCGGAAGTTTCCAGTGTGTATGTTTACCTGGATTTAGATTGATTGCAAACACCTGTACAGGTAAGTATCTTCTCAGTCATACTTACTATACGTTTACAATTTGTGTATCTATTCAAGCCAAAATCATTTAAAAATCAGTAAATAAAAAATACGTTGGAACTATCCTTCTGAGGTCTTCAAGATATTTTTTCTGTGTGGGTGCTGGTGCTGGTATTTGGTTTTGTTGGCAAGTATCAGTGTTTTAAATCCGATGTAGCCAGCTATAGGAACCCAGAAGACAATTTAAGAAGGTTGAAAGCAAGACATATAGCCATATTCTGGATTAGTGCACAGGTTGAATAGTGTGCAGAAGCAAACCTCTCAGGAGTGAGTTGCAGTAGCCCAGTCTCAGATTGACAAAAAATAGAACAAGCAGCTGAATGGCTTCTAAAATAGATAGAAATGAATGAATGATTGAGCCAGATATAGACACTGCAGTTTAATTCAGTGCACAAGGATTGTTGCCATCCCTATTCTATATCCTATAACATGGGAGTGCAGTCCAGGAACTCTAAATCTGACAATGTGATTCATTTTCTCACGATAATGAATTCCTGATAAATATTATACCAGTACTAATGTTGGCATTGGTGTTACAATACTAATAACCCACTAAACACTATCTGAATTGAATTACTTTCACTGGATGACATTTGTAATAACTTCATACTTTCATGAAAAACACCCGGATGGCACTGTAAGTAACACAAGTAATACATTTTATGTGAGTCAAAGTTCCTATGTGCTTATCTAGATATATAGCTAACAGAATTGGTGACCTATAACAGTAGGTCAGTTGGACAATATTTTTCATAGAGATGAAGTAAGAAAAAAACTAACGTGTATAATTTCACAGAGAAGCCACTACAAATAAGTGAATTATATCACACAAGATTTTATAAATGAATGGCTTCTGGATAGGACTTAAATTAAAAAAGAAAGCTGAACCTTGATGTCACATAATCATTTTTCAGACTGATTAATCATCTTTAAATTTAGTTCCTTTCCCTCCTTGATGCAAAACTGCTGCCTGCCTTGAGAGCCCTCTATCTATTAGAAACACCATGATAATATTATAGACTGAATACTATATCATTTGTACACCCAGTGGACATGGTGAATATTGTGTTGTTTTTTGTGTCAGATGTGGATGAGTGTGCTCAGAACACACGTCTCTGTCCTAACGGACGCTGCGAAAATACGCCTGGAAGTTTCCAATGTTTATGTTTACCTGGGTTCAGATTGAATGCAAACACCTGCACAGGTAAGTATCTTCTCAGTCATACTTACTATACGTTTACAATTTGTGTATCTATTCAAGCCAAAATCATTTAAAAAAAAAAAAGAAGAAAAAAAACATATGTTGGCACTATCCTTCGAGGTCTTCAAGATATTTTTATTATTTTTGGTTTTGTTGCCAAGTTTTAGCATTTTAAATCCGACGTAGGCACCAACAGGAACTCAGAAGAGAATATCAGAAGGTTGAAAGCAGGTCATATAGCCACATTCTGGATTAGTGCACAGGTTAAATAGAGTGCAGAAGCAAACCTCTCAGGAGTGAGTTGAATGGCTTCTGAAATAGATAGAAATGAATGAACCCTCTTGATTGAGCCAAATATAGACACTACAGTTTAATTCAGTGTACAACGATTGTTGCCATCCCTATTCTGTATCCTGTAACAAGGGACTGCAGTCCAGAAACTCTGAATCTGACAATGTGATTCATTTTCTCACGGTAATGAATTCCTGATAAATATTATACCAGTACTAATGTTTGCATTGGTGTTACAATACCAATAACCCACTAAACACTATCTGAATTGAATTACTTTCACTGGATGACTTCATACTTTCCATGTGCCTATCTGGATATATAGTTATTAGAATTGGTGACCTATAACAGTAGGTCAGTTGGACAATATTTTTCATAGAGATGAAGTGAGAAATAAAAATGTGTATAATTTCACAGAGAAGCCACTACAAATAAGGGAATTATGTCACATAAGATTTTTTAAATTAATGGCCTCTGGATAGGACTTAAATTAAAAAAGAAAGATGAACCTTGATGTCACATAATCATGTTTCAGACTGATTAATCATCTTTAAATTTAGTTCCTTTCCCTCCTTGATGCAAAAATGCTGCCTGCATTGAGAGCCCTCTATCTATTAGAAACACCATGATGATATTATAGACTGAATACTATATCATTTGTATACCCAGTGATCAACATGGACATGGTGTATATTGTGTTGTTTTTTGTGTCAGATGTGGATGAGTGTGCTCAGAATACACGTCTCTGTCCTAACGGACGCTGTGAAAATACCCCTGGAAGTTTTCAATGTGTATGTCGACCTGGATTTAGACTGGAGGCAAATACCTGCACAGGTAAACATCATATCGCACAATCCTATTTAAAAGCTGGTCCCCTCGTATGCTATTATTGTAACCTTACCTTTTCTGGGAAGGGTTTTAACTAGATTTTGAAGTGTAGCCGTGGAAATGTACTCATTTAACCACAAGATCATTGGTGAGGTCAGGTGCTGATATCAATTGAGGAGTCCAGGGGTTCATTACTTTGCACATCCTATTTTTTTTTATGTTGAAGTGCATGGTCAGCAATGATACTACACACCTGGACTGGAGAAGCATACGAGTAATGTTTATGTGCCTATCGAAGGCAGTTTGGAGTTACGGATTGTACCACTGATCTTCTGATCAGTAGCCAAGAGCCATAACTGTTGAGCTACAACTAACTCTGATGAGGTTCAGTCAGCATTCCATTTCAAGTTCCAGTGTTCACAGTGTTCAGTGGGGTTTAGTTCATGCTACAGTGTATATTTTTCTGTATACTTGATAATATATGGCAAAAAGCTGGTAAAGAATTCATATGGGTGTGCTGGTCAGGTGTCCACATAAATCTGGTGTAGGACTGCTTACCATACCATAGTGTATAAATGTATAAATAAATTTACACATCTAACATGCACACACAATGTAAAAATGTATAAATATACTGAAATGTATGAATTTATTTCTAGATTTTCTAAATGTGAATGTCAGAAGTCTTTTTTTGCTAAAAACTCATTTTTCTTGCATCTGTCATTGAGGCTACAAATTATTATGTTATTATTTACTAGTTAGAAATAGACAGTGATTAAGATTTTAATCTGTGTGTGTTTTTCCCGCATGCTTAGATGTGGACGAGTGTGAGAATGAACTTCAATGTCCAGGGCAAAAGTGTGTGAATTCTGTTGGCTCTTTCAAGTGTGTTTCATGCAGTCCAGGCTTCGAGATTATTAATGGCCAGTGTCAAGGTAACTAACAATATGTCTAAACGATAGCTAAATATGTTTTCTAACTATTTACATGAAATACATGTCAAAACTGTACAATTAATGTTAGTTAGTTAAAAGCTTGTTGGTACTCACTATGCACCACAAGTGAACATTACATTTCTAAATAATAATAAATAAGCAAAATAAATTTTATACTGTAATGAATTTAGCTACAGGTTTTAAAAAAATCCACTTACAATCACTGACTATAGATTCTAAATGTTTTTTGGAGGAGAATGCATAATATCATTCTTATTCTCATAATATAAAAACATGTAAATACATATATATTATTATATTATATTATATAAAAGTACCCGTGCTTTGCTACGGAAGGCAGAACGCTAAGCAATATGGCAATAAGCAGTAAGCACTGAGCAGGACTGGATGATCAGAGATCAGAACGTAACGTCAACAAATAACATACTACCCCTTTGTAGTACCGATACAGGGCAAACTACTTTGAAAATAATTTTTATCGTGCATCTAACATCTAATAAGAAACAATGTAGTAAGTTTCATTAGGATCCGTACTGTTATTTCGAAGAGTTTACAATGCGTGAGAAATCGCGTTTTTCGCGAGTTAGCCGCGATCCAGGGCGAATTTTTCAAAACCCTTTCTTAGTGAGCACCTAAGACCCAAGAGGAAGGTATGTTCCAAATTTCATTGCAATCCGTGCATTGGTTTTTGAGATTTCGTGATGAGTGAGTGAGTCAGTCAGTGGTATTTGAGCTTTATATATAGACTAGCTGAAAGTACCCGTGCTTCGCTACGGAAGGCAGAACGCTAAGCAATATGGCAATAAGCAGTAAGCACTGAGCAGGACTGGATGATCAGAGATCAGAACGTCTGTCTGTACTGGTCAGGACCATGAACTTAACTGAGCTCCGACTATGTTGTGTCTACCCACTATCCAGACAGTGCGAGGCGGGGTAGGGGAGGTCAGAGTCCTCGACGGGTTCAGATAACGATGGGCTCTCAGGTGATATGGAAATCAATACAGGCCTCAACCTGTAAACCATTGTCTTTACTTACTGTTACTGCACTGACTTTGTATATTAGTCGTACAGAGAGTACGTGATGGTTGAACACTCATTTTTATAGTTTGACTGTAACTCAAATAGAAAATCTTCATCCAGTAAACACTTATTCACTTAAAGACTTATTTCACATCGAAGGGAGCCCTAATAAAAATTATTAGAGCACCTTTAGCTAATTATTACATTTCCTCCAAAGAAATAACGTCAACAAATAACGTACTACCCCTTTGTAGTACCGATACAGGGCAAACTACTTTGAAAATAATTTTTATCGTGCATCTAACATCTAATAAGAAACAATGTACTAAGTTTCATTAGGATCCGTAATGTTATTGCGAAGAATTTACAATGCGTGAGAAATCGGGTTTTTCGCGAGTTAGCCGCGATCCAGGCCAAATTTTTCAAAACCCTTTCTTAGTGAGCACCTAAGACCCAAGAGGAAGGTATGTTCCAAATTTCATTGCAATCCGTTCAGTGGTTTTTGAGATTTCGTGATGAGTGAGTGAGTCAGTCAGTGGTATTTCAGCTTTATATATATATATATATTAAATTAAATTAAATTAAATATGACTTCAAAGTGCGTTACTGTTAAAGTCATAATCAGAGATGCAGGACAATAAGGCGTTTATGTTTATGTTTACAGATGTAAATGAGTGCAGTCAGAAACCATCTCTATGCACTAATGGTCGCTGTGAAAACACTCCTGGCAGCTTCACATGTGTGTGTCGTGCTGGATTCATGCTGAAAGGAAACACCTGCACAGGTGAGACTACACGAAATAAGTCAACCTTAGTCTATAGTATTAGTATTAATATAGAACAAAGAAAACATGATAATCCCCCTATTATTGGAACAATTAAAATGTATAGTATGTAAGGTTTGTTAAATGATGTTATATTATGGCACTGTTGAATTCTGTAATGACAGATTTAGTGTTATTTTCTATTTTCTATCTTATGTTTAAAATTACACATTGATACTTATCTGCTATCATTTTTATTTTAGCTGCTAATTCACAGGGACTTGTATGGTCACTTCACATATTCACAGCCTATTAAACTATTAAAATGTTATTTATAAAACATTAAATTGTTGATCTGTTGAATCTTTCTGTATGAAAAAAGGTTTCAGGATGGAGAACTTTCCACTTTTGAGGAGAATGGCGGTAGATAGTTAATATAGCCATAAGTGAAAAGAAAATCTAATAGGAATTGTTTCCTGGGTATTTTTTCCTGGGTATTATGTGACTCATTATGTAAAACATTGTAATCCTTGGCAAATTGTTGTGCTATGAGAGGAATTACACATTTCAGAACATGCTGTATTTCAAAATACCACAATCCACTACATTGTTGTTTTTTTCCCTGTAAAAGCACACCATGTCATGTTTTATTCTTTACATCATTAATGTACAAAACCTAAACCCAAACAACTACTTTTTATTGCCAAGCATGAAAGTTTGCCTTCTGTTACACAAACACACACACATTCATCTTTACACGTCTGCACTTTCTGGCAAATATCTGTCTATTTTTCTTGCATATTTGTTATGCCAGACTCCATCTACTGCTTTCCTTTAAATTTGCTCTGGAAACTTTATGAACTTATATGAACAAAAGTACTGGGACACCTATCTTTTCCGGCAGACTTTTCCAATATGGCTTTTCCCCCAAACTATTAAAACAAGGTTGAAAGCATGCACAATTGTAATGAATATAATGAATGAGTGGATGCAGACCACTAGAAGCCCTAGAAGAATTGGAAGACCAAATCCTGTTCCAGCATGACAATGCCGCTGTGCACAATGTGAGCTCCACAATGTTTGGTTAACATGGGCTGGAGTGCAAGATCTTGAGTAGCCTGCTAACTGCTCTGACCCCAATCCTACATACATAAGTGCCTGGCTTTATTAAAGTTCTTGTGGAACATCTTTCCAGAAGATTAATATATTATTAGATTATAGATAAATTATTAAAACAGCAAATGGGGACTAATTGTGGAATGGGATGTTCAAAATATGAATCTTATTGTCAGGTGTCCACAAATTTTGGTCTTTATAGTGTTTTTCTTATGCATTCTGTCTTTTACTTATTGTCTTCTTTTCAGCCACAATTCCGAAAAAAAGGTGGGTAAAATGTGCAAAAAGCAAAACCCATGATTTATGCACAATTGAACATAGAAAACATGCAAAATGTTTAAACTGTGTAAATGTACCTTTTGAAGGGAAAAAAGGTAATTTTAAATTTGATGGCTGTAACACTTCTAAACAATGTTGGGAAAAGAGCAACAAAATGCTGAAAAATTAGGTCTTACTAAAAAAAAAAAAAAAAAAAAAGAAAGAAGAAAACAGCTGGAGGAACATTTTGCAAATAATTAGGTAAACTGCCAGCAGGTCAGGAACAGGTAAAAACAATTTTAGAATAATGTTTCTCAACGTCAAATTGCAAAGACTTTGAATATGTCTTTATTTACTGTACATAATATCATCTGGAGAATCTGGAGAAATTCCTGTGTGCAAAGGACAAGGGTGAAAATTAGTGCATGGATTTAGAAACACCTCCAGAAATCATTGTCTGTGAACAGTTTGCCCATCATCCACAAATATAGGTTGAGCTTTAATATGCAAAGAAGAAGCCATATGTGAACATAATACAGAAATGCGGCCATCATCTCTAGGGCAAAGTTTATTTACAAAGGACTGAGGCAGAGGAAAACTGTTTTGGAAACTATAGACAGCGTATGCTCTGGACTGGAGAGGAGAGGGACCATCCAGCTTGCTATCATGCAACTTGCATCTCTGAGGGGTCGGGTGCATTAGTAGATATTGAATGAGCAGAATTCGTATCTGAAAACGGGAAAATGAAACGACATTCCTCTCTCAAAACTGCAGCAATGAGTCTCTTCAGTTCCTGGATGTCTACGGAATATTGTTTAAAGAAGAGGGGCTGCTAGACGGTAGTAAACATGTAGTAAACATGGCCATGACCCAACTTTTGTTTAAAGTATTTTTATGGAAGTGTTGCATTCATAAACATTTTTATTACTTATTTTTTATTTAAAATAGTACAATTCCCCAGTTTAAACATTTTATATATTTTCTATGTACTATTGTGAATAAAATGTGAGTTTCTAATCATTTCATTCAGATTAATTTACATTTACAGCCAACTTTCACATTCAATTTTGTTGGAATTGCAGTTATATATTGTCTAATCTTTTTATTTATTTATTTATTTTTTGTATTTTTATTTTTACATTTATTTCAGATCATAAATGAACAAATTTGCTGACAAATGAGAGAGATAGTTAAAGAGAGAGAGTGTGTGTGTGTGTGTGTGTGTGTGTGTGTGTGTGTGTGTGTGTGTGTCAGACAAAGTTTCAGCACATCTTTTTCTAACTTGTCCAGGCAGGGGAAAAGGGACCCAGGTTAAGTGCTTGTTGTTGCTGAGATTCATAAATGGCACAGATGCTTTAACAGGAAGTTATTCTTACTAAGTGACAAGATTATCAGGATTTCATTCATTTAATTGAAGATGAACCATGGTCATGTTTATGCATGACATCTTTGCTCCAAGCCACTAAAATCCTCCTAAGTCCTATAGTACAACAGCATGAACATATTTCATTAAACCATACATGCTAATGTGTACATGCAAAGGAACATACCTTTGTGTTAATGCTCTGATTTGCCCTGCCACTTATAGACATTGATGAGTGTGAGAGCTCCGGAATATGTGGGCCAATGAGTGTGTGTGTGAACACGGACGGCTCCTACAGGTGTGAGTGTTCACCTGGGTTTCGGGCTACAGCACCTGGACGCCAGTGCCGAGGTCAGAGACTTTGTGTGCATAATGGGAATTTACAGTTTGTAAATTTGGTTGTTTTATCCTATTAACAAAGACATCGTTTTCTAGACTGACACTTACTACTACAATCCTTAATCCTAATCCCTCTAACACGTGATACTGATTCTAGCACTGCACTCTTACTATAGAATTGAATGTGTTTTTTTGTTTTTGTTTTTTTTTACATTTGGTGTAACAGACATTAACGAATGTTTGGAGGGTGAGTTCTGCTTCCCTCGAGGAGAGTGTGTGAATACCGAGGGCTCGTACATGTGTGTGTGCTCTCAGGGTTACCATACAAGTGCCAATGGGACTGTCTGTAATGGTATGTGTTTATTAGTATGTTTAATGCTGTGTCTGGGCATGTGCTAATATATGACTGTCATGTCTAATAACATTATTTATCACAGTTTTATCGTTGCCACTCTTTTGTGTACAGTTCAAGATTCATTTCAAATAAAAGAATTTATGTTATTTAATATAGTCAATACTCACCTTGTGATGCATAATGTGTATATGAACAAAAGTATTGGGACACCTGACTTTTCCTGCCATATGTGGTTATTCCCCAAACTGTCACTACAAATTTGGAGGCACATTATTGTATAGGATGTCTATAGATTTGGTAGTATTACATTTTCTCCCAAACCTGTTTCAGCATGAGCACAAAACTAACTCCATAAAAATGTGGTTTATATGGGATGGAGCGGAAAATCTTGTATGGCCTTCTATGAAGCTCTGACTTTACCCTCATGAATACCTTTGGGATGAATTGGAATGCTGACTACACCCAAGGCCTCCTCACCCTACATCAGTACCTGACTTTATTAACATCCCTTGTGGGTGAATGAGCACAAAACTTTACAAACCCTCCAAAATCTAGTGGAACATTTTCCAAAAAGAATGGAGGATATTATAACAGCAAATGGGCACTTAGTGTGGAATAAGATCAAAAAGCACATATGAATCTTTGGCTCAGTTGTCCACAAACTTTTGTACATGAAGTGTATTTAATGCAATTTACGGTTCTGCTCACAAAGCTGTAACAAAAACATCAAGGCACAATATTAAGGCGTGTGTGTATGTGTATATATGTTTACAGATGTGGATGAGTGCGCCCGGGATGGAGTGTGTCAGGATGGGCGCTGCACCAACACTGATGGCTCGTTTACGTGTCACTGCAAAACCGGCTTTACTGCCAATCCTGAGAAAACAGCCTGCCTGGGTAACACACAATCACACACATACACTCACAACACTTCCCTTTCAAGTGCTAGATAGTGTTCTCACCATTTTAAGCATAAGAGCCACTGGTGTGATTCTGTGTGTTAGAATATGGCTAAAACTTCTTTATGCAATAAAAAAGACCCAATTTTGGGGCCTAAATGAGTTGAAACTATTTTTAAAGCCTTTAGGCACCACTGAGAATATTGTCCCATTGTCTATTAGCATTAGTTATTTAATTCTTAACAAGGGATCCTCCTTGAACTCCTTGTTTTAACTCATTTTGCCAACACACTTATGTTACAATATTGGCAATACTTGCAATACTTTTGTTGGTGCTCTTTATGTACAGTATAAATGGAAGAGGCTTGTTATTTAACACAGGAAAATCATAGTTGTAATGAACTTATTTAAGCAATAGACATAAGTGTATTTACACAAGAGAATTAATGTTCGTGAAATTCTCATTATTTCAGGAGAAACATTCGGGTCATACTTGTACTACTGAGTGCATGTAAATGTACACATGACAGACAATGAATGAAACCATGACTGAATTGACATCAAATCGTATCATTTACATGGAGTATTACACTTCTATTTATAGATTACACACTCAAGCTTAAATAGCTAATAGCTAATAGCTAATATTAAGTTTAACAAGTTAGCCAACGCTTGCTAATAAATCCATAAACTAAGACAAATAATATTCAACATGTATTTAAGACAAATTGTTGTATATTAGAAGATAAGTACCTACTTTTAATGCTGTGGATCACTTTGTTAGAGCCACACTAAGTGACCTAACAAAGTGTTGGTGACTGATCTGGGATGTATAAAGCTGTTTACATATGGCGGATACATGCCCTTCTGCTTTACATGGTGCTCACAAGGGGCTGAGGGATTTCTGGCCAAGAGATCCTAAAATACATTGTTTGATTAAAAAAAAAAAAAGTAAATTATTATTATTAAAAAAAAACATAAATTAAATCAAATGTGTGTGTAAAATTCTTGGTGTCCAGGATCACCTGTACTGTAGATACAGTATACCCTATATATTTCTCTCAGATTCCATGTCAAAGTATTTATCTTATTTATCTTTAATAACTTATTTATCTTTATAACTTATCTAAAATATATTTTCACAGCTTTCAGTTAGATTCCACAAAGTTTTCAGCACATGTTCTGTGTATTTATTGACCTGGGTAGTTACTGTACTGCTTATTTATTGTTCTGCACTCGCTCACAGTGATGCCTATGTCGTTTTATATCTATTGTTCTGTGTTAAAAGTCCTGGAGAAACAACATTTCGTTCTAATTTATTTAGGTGACATATAGGAATGACAATAAATAAACACTTCACTTTTTGTAGGTGCTGTAACACTGTGAAAATATCTTTCCTTTCTACCTAAGTGTATTTAATTATTAAATAATTATTTACTTGTCACTCATCATCTTAGTGTGATCTTGACTAAAATCATTAATTTTGTGTCTGTAACCAACAGAAATCAGTGTTTTGCTCTGTTTGGAATGTGTTGTGTGGAATGTTTGCGTCAGCAAATATTTACACAAAACCTTAGGAAAAGCCTGATAAATCAGGTCTATTTTGTGTGTGTATGTGCGTGTGTGTTTGTGTGTGTGTGTGTGTGTGTGTGTGTGTGTGTGTGTGTGTGTGTATTACAGACGTGGATGAGTGTGTGGACTCTGGTGGGAGTGTGTGTGGTTCTCAGCGCTGTGAGAACACCATCGGCTCCTTTCACTGCTTCATCACCTGTGAACCTGGGTACAGCATTACAGCTAGAGGAGAGTGTGTGGGTAAGAAACACACACACACACACACACACACACACACTTACACACACACACACACACACACATATACACTAGAGTATTAAAGTTTGTGTTAAAGTTTATGTGACATTTGCTCACACAGTCCTTTCCTCTGTCTCTCAGACATTAACGAGTGTGCAAATGAGAGTGTGTGTGGCCATCACATGTACTGTCGTAATCTGATTGGAACGTATCAGTGTCACTGTGACCAGGGCTACGAGTCAGCACGAGACGGACTTTCCTGCGTGGGTATGTCATACACATACAAGCCTTTTCATAGCCATTGTCTACAGTATTTCACTACAGCACATAGTATAAGTGTAATACTGTGACTCTGTAATATATGGTAGTTGCATGGACTTATGTAGGGTTTTGAATAGGTTGTTTTTTTCTGTGTGTGTGTGTGTGTGTGTGTGTGTGTGTGTGTGTGTGTGTGTGT